>JAEQBH010007357.1:0-149210 GCA_016808115.1 Tetrastigma voinierianum | reverse complement strand
TATATATCTAATCGCTCCATACTTTCTTTTTCTTTTAACATCCTTAGTCTTTTGATTGGTTGTTTCAAAGGTTTTAATTTATATTTATCTCATTAGTAAAAACGATTGGATTATAATTTTACAAGTATAGTTTATGTGTGTTTTTTTTTTTTAAATTGGAATGTTTAATATAATAGTCATGCTAGAATAAATCATTTATGCATTTATATATATATATGCAAAAAAAGTAATATATATATATATATATATATATATATATATATATATATATATATATATATATATATATATATATATATATATATTCTTATTCTTAATTAGTGGTAACAGTAAAGCGATCACCAACAATGATTTTATCTATTTTAGATAACAATAATAATTGACGTTAGCGAAGAGTCTATTAGTGATTATTGATATTTATTTAAATAATAAGAGTGTCTGATATTAACAAGAGTATATCAAGAACAGTGACAAACAAGTGTATTATTTTCATTTGTGTTAGTTATTTATTCTCAATTCATCACTCGAAGAAGGAAATGTCATAAGAGATTGTAAGACATTTTTTTTATCCACTTGTGAGATGATTCAACAATTTGATTTAAACTCAATTTGATTTTCCCGTCAAATTAGATTCTTAATGCCTCTAAGATATTTTATTAATAAGTTCTATCATATAAAACTATATTATTTATTTATTTTGAGTTATTACAACCTTGGAACAAAAATAGGATATATAAAGAAAATAGCTAAGATAAATTAGCTTGAAATTAATGCAACACTAAATTCAGTTGGTCGAAATATTTTTCATCTTATACTCTCTCTAACTTTTCTAAAATTTTGAGTACTGGGATGTGCATTTTAGTGATTAGGACCAATATTTGTAAATGTTCGAAAGGAAGAAAATATTGAGAAAGTATTACTCTAACATTATTAGTTCTCTTATCTTATGTTTTATCCAAATGCACAAAATAATCTTGTAAGATCAACTAGAAGCATTATAACATTTCCTTTGATGCTTTACTGTCTTTTATATTTATAAATTAGCAGAATGAATGAAAATTTTGATAAATTTTCCATTGATTAATTAAGTTCAATATGAGTTATGCATTTAATTAATTATTTATTAACTTTTTTCAAGTATGGATTAATAATTTGTAGAGCTTCTAGAATGAGGTGTCAGAAAACCTATTATGGAACTTGATTTATCACTCTTCCTTGACCTAGGCCTTCTCAAACTATATAATGTCTCATGTGGTTCTTTTTAATTTCAAATAGGATAGAAGATTCCTCATATTTTATTATTCAATAAATTATTAATGAAAATAAATGTATTTTTAATTTATTAAGTTTAATTGATTCAATTACCAAAATTATTCCTGACGGATTCATATATTTTTGTTTTAAATTGTAATGGTGGGAGTTGTAATCATAGGATAATCTCCATCACTACCTTACATTTTTTATAAAATAGATGGGCTAATAAAATTTGGTACCGTGTATTCTTTATATCTTCAATAACTAAGTCTAAACACAATTATTTTCTTTCTCTTTCTTTATTGAATGTTTAAAAGTTCAACTATAGTTTTGGTCAAATGTTGATTATGTCTTCTTTTTTTATTATTTAAAATAATAAATATTAGTAAAAATTACATTGCTAGATATTATAAGTATTTTTTTATTATTTATTCTAATGCAGATGGCTGACGGTTAACGATTATGGGTTTTTTTTTTGGTTAATTACAATGAGATGTATTGGTGGATTGTCAATCAAATACGATGAGATACAAGCCCTAGGGTTTTAATTCATATTATATATTTATTGAAGAAATTAAGGAAAAAAATTATAGTGTATTTTGTTGTTCATTTCTAAGATGACTTAGCAATCTTGGATAGTAAGCATAACTACGATTTTTAAGATTAAGCATTTTTGGATAGAAAGGCGAGTTTACATCCCTATCTTCATACATTTTTTTCTTTGTTAGGTAAACGAACTACGATAATTTTCCACCATATGATTCCCCTTGATTGTCAAAACCCTGCTTAAAATATGCTTTTCAGATACATTCTTTATTTTTTTTCCTTCTTCGTTTTACTAGGTGTTGAGAAGGTTTTAATTTACATTTAAGATCCGTGAAATGATTCAAAGATTTTGTTGTCTTGTGCTTTTTAATTTAATATTTAACATGATCATGTTAGTAAAAATAGTTTATGTATATTTATGTATGTATTTATTATTTATTCATGGTGATGATGATCTGTGATCACCGATTATAGTTTTATTTATTTGGGATAACGATAGCGATCGACATTGACGAAGAGTCGAAAGAAAGATAAAAAACATGATCATGTTAATAATTTTTTTTTTTTTTTTGTATATGTATGTATGTATTTATGTATATTTTTATTATTTATTCATGATGATAATGATATGTAATCATCGATTACAGTTTTATTTATTTGGGGTAACGACATCAATCGACATTGATGAAGAGTAAAAAAGAAAGATAAGATACAAGTTCTGTTGTTTTAGTTTAAGTTAATTAATTTATTGCTCATTAGATTGGAAAATGAGAAGAATTGAGGGGTATTTTGTTGTTAGTTTATGAGATGATTCAATTAATTTGGCTTGGATGCCATTCCTTTCATGGTCAAATGAAGCTCTTAGTTACCTAATCTATACTTTTAGTAAGTTTCTTCACACCTTATGTTATTTATTTACTTTAAAATATTTGCAACCCTAAAGTAAGGGTCAGCAAAAATAGGTGGACACCAATTTTTAGCTATCAATCTTAATTATTTATCAGTCTTTGTGTACAATATTTTCAATAGTTTAAAGTAATTTAAGTTATTTAATGAAGGATTATTATAGCTAGTATTATTTATTTAAATGAAAATGAATACAACTCTTAAAAGTTTTTGTCAAAAGCAAAGTGAGTCACCAAAATTGGTGAGTAGCGGTTAATTTTAATTATTTATTTTCCTTAATGTATGACAATATCAAGACTCTTCAAATTAAGTTAAGTTACTTAAGCAAATGATAATTAAGTTACTTTAAGTTGTTAGTATCAATTATTTATTTGTCTTTTCGTATGAAAAAATCAATGATCCAAAGTAACCAATGTTACTTGCAAAATGATTATTGTGGTCAATATTATATATTTATTTTAAAAAAGTTACAATTCGTAAAAAGGATCGAAAATAGTGGATCATTATGGATTTTATTTATTTATTATAAAAAGGAATGCAAACCCTTTAGGGTCAACGAAAATAGGTGAGAGCCAATTTATAATTGTTGGTCTCTGATGATTATTTGTCTTCAATGACAATATCAATGGTCCAAACTCCCAAGTAACCAATGTTATTACTTACAAAATGACCATAATTATCGATTTTATTTATTTATTTTAAGATGAGAACAACCCTTGAAATAAAGATTCAAGAAAAAAAACGTGAGAGCCCATTTATGATTGTTAGTCTTAATTTTTGCTTATATATATATATATATATATATGAGAAAAAAGAGATATATATATATATATATATATATATATATATATCAATTATCTTAAGTAACCTAGGTTAATTGCAAAGTGACAAGTGCTTCATTGGATCATAAATTCCCTAAAATTGTTTTAACTTTCATGCTTCACTTGCTAAATTAGAAAAGGAAAAGGTTTAAAAAATATTCACCTTTTTGGTTGATTTGTCATTTCAAGTGATGCTTATGATTTTAAAGATTAATCATCAGCTTTGGTGGCAATATAAAGGTAAATTTAGTTCAAGGTTTGAGTTCTTCTTATAATTGCTCCCTTTTGCTTCGTTTTTAATTTTTATTTTTTCTAAAAGTAAGAACCCATTTAAAGATGAATTTAGAGTTATTTTTTTTAAATATTAGTGTCGGGTTAAACTTCGAAAACATTTAAAAAAAAAATCTAAAAACTACTTTTATCATAAAAAAAATGACTTATTTCGCGGTGATTCTCCTAAAAGCACTTTTAGAAAAAAAAAAATTATTTTTAATAGAAATACTTTGACTATAATCACTATCAAATAATTTCTAGATTTATTATAAGAATTTTGCAGCATGTGCCTTTCCATTTTCAAGAACTGAATTATAATTATATGTTTGGTTTCCAAAATTAGAGGGAAAATACAAAAAAAGAAAAAATAGTTAAACAAATAAAGCACAGGACTCACCAATTGGCAAGCACTATATGCTAACATAGAATTCGTAGTTCAGTTCGTGAAGATAAATTTATATGAATAGAACATTATATTATCATAATGTAAAGTGGATAGAGATATAAAAAAAGTGTTAATTAATTTTTACATATTATTTTATTTGTAAATTCAAACCAATTTTATTTATTTTAACTCAATAATATAAAGCATGAAATAATTAAAAATATCTAAGTTTCTAAATACTTTTATTTATATTTGATTTTTTTTTAGATTTTTTGCCTGATAACCAAACATAAAAAAACCTTCTTTTTTTTTATGTTTATTTTTCTTTTCTTTTAGTACTTGTCAAGAACCAAAGTCAACCTAAGTATTTGCAAGGCAACCATGAAATATAACAAGATTAAAGGTCGGATTAAATTGAGTTTAGATTGATTTTTTTTTTTTTTAAATTAGCCATCATTTAGATCAATGCACCAAACATGCTGAAGACTATCCATTACCCCTCCATCAAAACATTTTTCTTAAAAATAAATAAAATAAAATTTATTAAGTTTGGTAAGATTTAAAAAATTAGACTTTAACGAGGTGAGATGGTTAGAGTTTTTTCTATCATAACCAATAGTCTTAAGTTCGAACTCTGGTGAACATACGTTGTTTTATTGCAGATAACTTTATCGCGCTTGCATCTCTTTATCTGGTATATGATCATTTCGATTGCCAAGTGCGCTTAAAGACGATTATGCAAGCAGCATTTAACTCACTTAGAACACCTATTAAAAAGTAGCTTCACATACGGTAAATCGCTTTACAATCGTTGGGGATTCAATTCTGTATTTTTGATATCTCTAGTTTTCGCATAAAATTTTAATCTACACGATCTCCACAACTCGAGAAAACTCGTGACGCCGCTTAAATAAAATCAATCCAATTACGAACAAAAAAAACGTTCTAATTTATAAAAACTCATATAATACGGTAATAGTTATATTTGGTGCACGACGATTTTATCTTTTAAAATTCATATAAATTAAAATTTCAAGGACTCAAAAATAAAATCATTATCTAACGCTTTATATGTGCTAACAAACATTTTATAACTGAAACTATAAAAACTAGTCTCATTAAAAACCGCCCTTGATGTGAATCAGTGAAGCCAGGGCACAGTAAAAGTTGTATGAAAAGCCCAAAGGCCGCTCAAACTATTTTAAGTATTTATTGTCTCAAGCTGAAACGACGTCGTTCGGGAGGGTTATAGACTAAAAGGGGCAGACGTTGTGTCTCCAACTTTGGGGCCCACCACGTTACTTTCAGTCCTCGATTTCGAGGCGCAGACATTGTGTCTCCAATTTCGGAATCTCCTTTGTCCACACGATGCCCTCTTTTTTATTCTTTAATTCCATAAATTGAATTTAAAAATTATTTAAACAATCTGGTTATTCTATTTTTAAAATGATGTTTCAAATAATTAAACCTAGGGTGGAAGTTCGAGCACATAATGGGGTCGTAGGATTTAGGAGGTGCTTCTTCCTAGCTCCTCTTACCTTCATTAATTTCCTTCCTATTCTTGTTCGATCATTAAAAAAAAAAAAAAATAACTTTCTAAAATTTTTCTATCCTCTCCTCCCCTTTTGATTTAATTTTCTTCTCCTCCTTCTGATTTAGTTTTCTTTCTTCAGTGTGAATCACGATTCTCAAGATCATGCATCCTCTTTGTGTAGTTCATAAGGTGTTGCAATCGGATAAACTCTTCATTACTCCTCTTCCTCTCTCTTGTAATTAAATAGATGAACTTATTGCACCCTATGTCCTTAGATCTTCAAGACTTCAACATACAGCTATTTTCTTTTTCTTTTTTTTTATTTGGTGTTTGGAGGATTTCAACACACACACATACATATATATATATATTACTTATTCGTAATAATGATAGTCAATTATCACCGACTCAATTATCACCGACTACAGTTTTATTTATTTCAGATAACGACAAAAAAGATCGGAGACAAGTTCTGTTGTTTTAGTTGAACCTAATTATTTATTTAATAATTTATTTATCACAAGATGAAAAATATACAAGTTATGTTGTTTTAGTTGAAGCTAATTAGTTATTTAATAATTTATTAATCACAAGGTAGAAAAACAAAAAGGCCTATGAGGTATTTTATCGTCTGTTTATGGGATGATTCAATCAATTTGATTCCAATGCGATTTCTTTTCGCAATCAAGTGAAACTCTTAATGATTTTAAGGTATGTTTTTAATAAGTTCATCAAATTATTTATCTAATTTTATATTAGATTATATGAAAAGTTGAAAGTAACCCTAACCCTAGGTTATTTGAAAGATCAAAGGAAATGCAGATTCACCCTAGGCAAGAGGGACAAATGCCTTTGTAGTTGTTATTTCCTAATCCTAATTTATCGTGACTTTTATCCTTATTGAATTTTTTTGGATGGGTATACAATTTTTGCTCCACTGTAATCCTCAACCCAAGCCTCCCCTCCCTATGGGCATCCTAGCACTTAACCCTTGAGTTACCACTAGAACTTGAACCCAATCCCTCCCCTCCCTATGCACACCCTAGTACTTAACTATTAAGTTAGACCTCAATGACCCCTATTAAAATTTATAAATACTTCGCGCCTCGCTTAGCAGGGTATAAAATTTTCTCGTTTTTCTATTCAAACTTTTCAAAACATGAAAACGTTGCTTTACACAGAATAAGACGAAACAAATTTCAAAACAAAGAAAATGACCACTATTTTCAACATTTTATATACGTAATCAAAACGCGAAGTTCGTTTCTCGCTTTAATTAAATTCAACCAAATTCAATCAAATGGGGTTGAAAATGAAAACATTTTCAACCAAATTCAAGACAAACCGTATTTTCCTAAAACGAAACTAAAGATTATAATACATTGAAAATTTTCATATTCTGAATTTTGGATAGAGTTGAAAATTTTCGTGAACTAAACGGGGCCTAAACCATTGGATCAAAGCCTCCTATGTTACTTAAGTTTAATTGCCCTCACTAATTGGGAATCCCGGTTCTGCCCCTGTTTTCATGCTTTCCTTCCCACCAACATGAAAGAAATCCTAAAAAGGGTTCCTCAGCATGAAAGTAAAATATTAGCATGGAAAATGAATTATCAAATTTTATGTCATTGTACGCCTTGCTTCAGCTATTCCTCTTGAATCAAAAACTGCCCAAAAGATGGTAGCCTTAGTTTATTCCATTGAATATGTATAACAAATGCAACATTTCTTCACTTGCCCAATAATCTAATCCTTTTCTTTAATTTGATATTGGTGTTTCCGAATCTTTTTTTTTCAAATCCTTCCTCTAGTCCAAGTATTTCATAAAATATCATAAGTTGGTCACCAACACCAACAGAGAAAATAACCAGATTAGCATTCACCACAAAACCATAATAAGGTACATAGCTTTATGGTGTTCAATTCAATGGATTCCTCCTCCTTTCCTGAATACCGAACTTCAGCAAATTCATCTGAATCATCACTGTTTGATTCTCGGGAAAATTTTGCTTCTTGGGATGATTCTATTTTCAACCATGATTCACTTCCATTCAGCATAAATTCATCAGATCATCATGAGGGAGCTGCTGGCTCGTCTGAGCCGTCATCTGATGTAGGTAAGGTGGATGAGGCGAGCTCCGGTAAGAAAGAGGCGGCGGCGTCCAAGAATGAAAAGACGTACAGAGGTGTAAGGCGGCGGCCGTGGGGTAAGTTTGCGGCGGAGATACGGGACTCAAATAGGCATGGTAGGAGAGTGTGGCTTGGTACATTTGATACAGCTGAAGCTGCGGCATTAGCTTATGATCAAGCTGCATTTTCCATGAGGGGGTCAATGGCTGTCCTCAATTTTCCGATGGACTATGTCAAGAAGTCCCTTAGAGAGATGCAGCATGGCCACCGGGACGGCGGATCACCGGTAATGGCGCCAAATAATGGGATCTCAGTAGGGCAAAGATCAGCTAATGGGAGAAAAGAAGAGAAAGAGGAAAGGGGAAATGTTTTGGTGTTTGAGGACTTGGGCGCTGATTATTTGGAGCAACTCTTGAGTTCATCAGAAAGCTGCTGAGATTTCTAGGGTCTGTTCGGTTCTTTTTTTCTTAAACTGTTCTTGAGTCAAGAACATTGTTTGAAAACATATTTACAAACTGATTTTATTATCTGAATATAGTATTTTTTATGTTCTTTGTGATTCTCATAACAAATAAATTGAGAACCAAACTTATTTTATTTGTTCTCTTTGTTTTTCAGAATAAAATAACAGTTTTAAAAAACTGTAAACAAACATACATGAGTATTTAAGTTCAATTTAAATTCAAATATTGTCTTCTATATGGTGTTTTGGATGATATTTTCAGGAGTTAGCTAGTTATATCCTATTCTTGTTGGAATGTAATTCAATTTGAGTGTTGATCCATTTCTTGACTTCTGTTTTTTTTTTTGTAAAGTTTGAAACCGTGGAGTGATAAAAATTGCATTATTTTATGTTCTCTTAATTTGATTATTATAACTGTGGTCTAAAATATTTTCCCTACTGGTTGCTTCCTTCTTTTCTTTGGTTTTGACTAATGCTAGTGGAGACTTTTTTTGGTTTTTGCTAGATCAATATGGTTCCATGGATGAGTCTATTCTCAAGGATATCTGATTCTGGATCCTTCGTAATATTCTCTTGATTAATTACTTGGACGTTTTCGCTTATTTTTGAAAATATTGTACATAATAATTACAAAAGCAAATATATTGTTCTTTATATACAAATTATTATTTATTCATTAATCATATATATTCACTTGCAATTTGATTAAAAGACCATTTTAAAACAAAATTTCGGAAATATAATATTTTATCAATTTTTGACATCATTTTGACAAATACCTCAAGTATTCTCTTTGTAAAATACTCATTTATTTTTTTAAAAAAATGTAAATATATAAAATGGTGAATGACATTTTTGTCTAAAATATGTTATTTTTCATGAAAAAAAATATGGGGAGAGTTAGATTTACAAAAATGTTGGTTATCTGAGGTTATTTAACCAAATATTTCTATATTCAATCGTGTTACTATTTTATAATAAAAAACAATTTCTTTATAGTTGTATACATGATGTATTTATTTGTTTTAACCATTTTTTGTGTACACTTTCCTTTTTCATATGAAAGTTTATTATTATAACATATGTTCATGATGTAAATCTTAGTTTCATCTATAAGCATCATAAGCTCTTTTAGAGAAAGCTTTTTGTGAATAACATTTGACAAGATTGATTAGTTTTATCTCTCAAAAGCAGTAAAAAAAAAAATTAAAATTTAGCTAAACCATTTGTTTGGTGGATTTTCTAGTAGAATTCACCAGAATATACAAAAAGCATGGAAATTGGTGAAATGTGTGAATGTGTCATGAAATTATAATATTTTCGAACTGAAACTGTATTGAAATTTAACTTCTATTCAAGCGAAAGTTGGATCCTCTCGTTCCCTAGACAGATCCCTAGAATCTAAGCGGAAAAATATCTTGAAAATTAGATTGCATAACCGACCAAAGCTAAGAGGAAACTTAACGGACTAACTGGAAATATAGCAGATTTCATTATAGAATTGGACTGAAAATCAAGTGTTAAAGCATTAAGCTTTGAAGTAACAAATGTTTGTAAAGAAAACATGTAAAACTAAGCTAAAAATCTGGAAAAGACGACCGATGAACTTGTAGAAATACTGAAATGCTCTTGCTCGGTTTTGATTCTTAGTTGATGATCCCCTAAAATTGGTGTTGAGTATTCTTTTTATAGGCATTTCTAAGTAACTACACCAACCCACTTTCTCCAATAACTGTTCATGTCTCCACTAAGGAGTGTTGCTCCTTAAGTAACTTTCCACAATTGCCCACGTCCTCTGCCTTGTCATGAATTGAAGAAAAAGTCTCCTCCATCTTTTGACAAAGTCTCAATATTCTCAGTTGACAACTTTGAAAAATTATAAAAAATTCCAGAAATGTTCCTAAACCTTTTCATGGGATGATTCTCATAGGGTTGGGCTTTATTGGAATGGGTTGGGCTCGCACGGTTTGGACTTAGCATATATATATTCGGCCCATTCCACTACCATTTGGGTCAAAAAAATTATTTTTAGTGTCAACAATTGCCCCCGCATAATATGAGTCATGGGCCATGTTTATATGTATTAAAGCTTTTATGTGTAAAAATATCAAGAAAGAGTCTAGTTCTTACAGAAGCTTTTCTCTTTTGTATGTTGATCTCAATCTCTCTCCCTCTACTAGATCTTTTCGCCTCATCTACCAACGGAAGCATCGCAAAGGTAAATCCTCAACCTTACCATTTGATGGACCTGAAGCACTTGCCTTAGGGAATCTAGATTGGGTCATGCCTACTTAGTACTCTTAAGAGATTTTCTCATATGCCTTTCCAACATAAGATTGCAAGACTTCAAGTTTATCATGGCAAAGGATCACCATTTGATTTTTTTTTTTTTTTAATTTTCCATTAAAAAGGGCTTATCGTCAATCTCTTAGCATTCCATACGCCATTTCTTCGTTTTCCCTATGTAGATTATACTCCATTTCCCCGACATGGTCAGGCAATCTTCTGCAAGGTAAGGGTACTTCCTTTACTACTTCTCCACCCATGTTCATTTCTCTCTACCCCGTTCGTCGATACTCTTTCCTATATTCCGTTGCACCGCCATATCTTCCTCCCGTGTTGGAGCTCGGGGATTGCTTATGAGGTCGAGATGTGGGTTACTTCCCGCCCGTCTTTCCTTCCTAAGCGGTATGACGCCATTAGCGATGCTTATTAGGAAAGAACTACGACCTATGGTTATATTAGCCAAATAATGGCCTACGACATTTGAGGATTGGATGACTTGGGTGGATAGACTATCCCCTCATTTCTAAGAACACTGGGAATCCCTAAGTATTGCCCAATTCATTAAGCTTACCAAGGTGAGTGTAACCTTGGATTTGGATTTGATGAGCACCACCCTGAGGTTTTGGTATAAGGGTTTAAATTCATTTCTCTTCCTTTTCAGTCCCGCATCCATCACCATGAGGGACATTTCTATCCTTACTAGGTCGCTTGTCGAGGGCTTAGAGGTCAGATGCCTTCAGATGTCCATGATCCATCACTTCCCTCATCTTGAAGTCTCTTCACCTCCTGCATTCTCTACTCATCCGCCATACGTAAATGGCGAACTTTACTAGGTTCCTTCTACCATAGAGCATATAGAGTTCTTATGGCTCTTCTTGTCGCTTTGTCTTTTTTCCTCATCTCGTAAACCTTCCATGGAGTATCTTCCTCCGTTAAAGGCCTCAAGACTGGGCGGCCCTATGCTTTTGGTACCATTTTCCTGGCCTTCTTATACCAGGCCATGGGCAAGTATATGACTGAGGTACCTTACCATAGGGTGGGAGGATCTAGCTCTTTGCATATTTCCCTAAGCTATTAGATGTTGATTCTTTCCCCTTAATGTCTTTAGGGCTTAGCATGAATCAATCCATTAAGACTATATCTATAGACTCCATGTCCATGTTTTTCCCCAAGCTTGGTAGACCGCTCTTTGCCTCACCTGTACCTAAAGCCTGATACTATTTCCATCCCGTCCTGGCAGCAGACCTTGAGTTCTTCTACCCCCTATCTACTGGATTTTAAATATCCATCAACATTCCATAGCATAATTTATAGGGTCTTGATCTTTGGGTTTCCCCCTCAGTTGCCTTCTTCTTCTATAGTTTTCTTACCCTACTTACCCTGCTTATGGGCCTGCTAGTTTCAATTTTACCCAGTTTATCCCTTCATTTCCTTCCTTACCCTCAGGACCACCTATCGAGCCTCAGTAGAGTAATTGACCCAATCTTACTAGATTCCTACCTATGGCCTTAAGACTATTATGCTACCAGACGTGGAATCCCTCTCAACATGGTAGTCCGTTAGATTTGATGAGCTTATCAGTTCATTCCCTTCTTCCTCAGGTATATGAATTTATGTTCATTGTTTCATATCTCATTCTTTTGACTTTCACCTCAGTTCTAACTTTGTCTTTCTCAGATGTAGGCTTCACTTCCTCTTCTAGCAGGCCCATTGCAAAATTAAAGAAATGGGTTAGACAATCTTAGCCTCCTGTTGCTAAGCCTAAGCAATCTAAACTAGATGTAGTGAAGAATAATACCTCCTCCAAACTCAAACGAAGATCTCACAGAATAGCTCCCAAGCTTGAATTTTCTAACACACGAGATGATCCTATAGAGATTGAAGAGGCCAAAGATGAGGGATCAATGCAAAGGGAAAAGATTGACTTTATTGAGGATGAATCCAAAAAGCAAGATGGTTTAGCAACATTCGGGGAGGATACATTCCAACGACCTTCGTAATTTGAAGAAGGCCATTTTTCAACTGGTTAGGGCTCCATTTGGCAAACTCCTCCGGCCCTTTCACCTCCAATTCCTCCTGAGCACTTTACCTTCCTTTACTCCTTTATCAACTTTCAGGTTCCTTACCTTTGTCTTTCTCAGTCTCTCTTGGTTCATCGACAAGACTCCAACAAGGCTATTTCAACCCTATTTATGATAGGTTTTGAGTGCTTTTTGTGTACTAATCTTTCCAATTAACCCAATTGGCATGTTAAGGCCCCTTTTATATTATTGATTGCATTATGTGGCTATTTTTGTAGTTTTAGCAGGCACTTGACACCAATTTCGTCGAATCAATCCATGCATAAAGGATTTGGGTTGATCTACTTCAAAATTGGAAAGATAGAAATGTAAAACCAAGCACAGGAGGAATAAAGTGTAGATCAATTCTCAAGGCACCTGCGAATACCTCACAAGAAGGTGAAATTCGGAGCAAAGGAGCTTGGGTAACTAAGTAGCGCAAAATTCGCAAGAAGGCGCTAGTGTACTCCACACATGCGCGAATTTCTTCTGCTTCCCATTTTCGGCCTAGAACGACCCCGTTTTGTATTTTTTTCCAATCTTACCCTTGATGTAATTTTGATGTCTTCATATGTTTATGTAGCTCGTTACTAAGCACTATAAGCCTTCGTACTGCTTGTAGCAAATCAATCAACTGACGTAGACGTAGACTTCGGGGTTCCGCTTCCCGCTTTTCTTTCTTCTCTCCCATTTTCTTTCATTTTTCATTTTTCGCCATCCAAACACGCCTTTACGATGACAAATCAAGGCATGCTTTATTGAAACCCCATCCTTAGCAAGAGGAGGGCCATCAAGGAAGGCTGTGAGGTAAACCCGCATGTTCCTCTTGTTTTTTTTATGCCCGCATTTATAAGGTGTTTACGCTCTCAGATCTTACCTAGTTAAAATCTTCTAGACCTACCCTCACTGACGTGTATTTGGCAAGCTTTTTGGTTACAGTGGATGCTTATCTTTAGATCCCCTGTTATCCAGTTAGTTGTCTCCTATTAGTTACTGTAGGGTAGTTTTATGAGATGTGTTCTGACTGTTAGGGACATTTATGCTTATTAAATGCCATGTTTCAAGAAGGAAGGTTTTAGGGTTTAGGTTTTAATGCCAAATGAAGATCCAGCTTCGAAATGACTATATGTCATCCCCAACAAGAGTGAAACATCTCGACATGTCAGGTCGCCTTAGAATCCTACACCAAAGGGCCCTCGAGACTTCAAGCGAGTTCTCTCTTTTCCCAATTTTATTTCAAGTTATATTCAGTTTGCAACCAACAACCCACAATATTCTTTAACAAAAACCTGAAAATCCAAAGAGAAAATACCATTTTCAATCAATTGCATTTCTTCTCTCACGAAGAAAACCCATCCTCGAAGTTCGAATTTCTAGACTACCATAACAGCAAAGTAGCTTTTAAGTATGACAAGAGGAGGAGTTTAGGATATAAATTTTGTTGATTTCAGTTTACCCTATTGTGGCACGAATCATCTACTTTGCATCTTAAGGCAAGAGCATTTCCTTCATTGGATCTCTCCTTTTTGGACCAAGCCACTTCTCATATAGAGCATCCATCCAAACCTCCGATCGAATGGATGTAGTTGTTACCTGCTCCATTATTAGCCATATGTTGAGCTTAGACCTTCTCTCCTTATCCATTGTAAAAAAAAAAAAAAAAGCTTTTTATGTAGCTATGGTAGTGCTATAATCCGCTTCCCTTGAGCCTAAGGATGGGGCTTTCATTTATAGGATTATAAACTGTGCTCCTATGGTATTTTCTTCCATTGAGCATGTGATAAAGGAGAATGCTCAAGTGATGTATGAGTTGGAGAACATCTAGAGATTAGAGAAAGTAAAAACTGAGTATCATGCCCAGGAAGAGCGAATCAGATTGTTGGCTAAAGAAATGGAGAGGGAAAAGCCAAGTTGTCTTCTTTGATACGACAGGGTGAGGTTCTTCATGCTCAAGGCCTAAAGCACTAGCAAAAGACTATTTCCTTGGGTGATTTTCTGTCCTGTATGAGGGGAAAGGCTATTGATCCGACTCTCCCACTGCAGATTGATGCTTCCCGCCAAGACAAGCCGGGGCTCGTGGACTCTGTGAGATCTTTTCGATTTTTTCTTGCGATCGATCCTCAACATTTCGTATTACGGTTACTGGTTTTGACATGACCTTGGACATTTAACATTACCCATACTAGCTCATCTATTTTATATCTTGCCATCATACTTGTAGGTAAGCTGAATAATCTTCAACATCTTACATTTTCTTGATTAGGTGGCTATTGGCTAACCTTCTTTTATTATTATGTTGGGAACTCACTGACATTTGCACAGATGCATTACTATATGTATATGAACTAGTGGACCAAGGTGGCACTAGGCCTACCTTTGGATGTGTGCTATCATTGAACATTTACACACATGCACCATAACCATAACATTGCATTAGTAGACCAAAGTGGCACTAGGCCTACCTATGGATTTGTGTGTTTGAAAACACTTGCACATGCGCACTCTCATGATGTGGTCGAACTATTAGACCAAGGTGGCACTAAGCCTACCTTTAGATATTTTTCGAAAATTTACTTTGACTAATTCTTGAATGATTGTCGCTTGCTCGATGTGTACATTTTGAGGATTCTATTTTCCTCGCTCAGGCTATAAGGTCTAATTTAAGTGTAGTTATTTTTATCGGGACTCAAGCTTGATAAACCAAAACTCCTTTTCTGAACAAGGCTAAAGGCCTACTTTACCTTACTCCCCTAAGCTCTTAGATCCCATTTTAAGTTTAGAATAGCTATGGAACCTAATTTGTCTTTATGCATATCAGATAACTTTAGAAGATATATGCACCTTAGGATCCCACATAAAAGCCTAATGTGTTCATCCAACTAGTACACCCGCATCAATTTTCCAACTTCATAGTAGTTATGAGGTTTACCTATCACTTGGTGCAACGATGTAACATTTCCAATTCTTTCGAGAAATCTTGTTAGTCGCGACCACACTACAAGATGCTGAAAACAGTGACTGTAGAAGAGGTTCATGATTGCAACCATGAATTTTTGTGGTCGCGACTACATTGCAAGATGTTGGAAATAGTGACTGCAGAAGAGGTTCATGGTTGCGACCATGAATTGCCTTGGTTGTGACTACACTGCAAATTTCATCACATAGGGTGCCATAATCGTGACCATGGTCGTGACTTCACCGAGCCTAATTTCCATAGTCTTCAATCATCTCTTTAGGTTATAGTCGCGACCATGGAATATTGTGGTCGTGACTACACTGCAAAGTTCATCACATAGGGTGACATAGTCATGACTACACCGAGCCTTATTGCCATTAAATTCAATCATCTTTAGTCATAGTCGGACTATGGAATACCGTGGCCGACTCACACCGCAAAGTTCATCACACAGTGTGCCACAAATACACCAAGGCCCTCACTATATTCAGCCCGACTACCACAAGCTCTTCAATCATCTCTTTCGGGGTCATAGAAGCGACCATGGGAATACTGCGGGTCATACTATGATCACAAATTTTGCATAACTTCTTCATTCCTTTATCCAAATTGTTTGACTTTTTGTCTTTTTTCTTCATTTCTAACACTTGTATTTGAATGTGCAATGGCTACAAAGACCACTTTCCTTTTTATCCAATTAGAGGGCTTATTTCCTCAATCTTAGAGTGATTATAATACCCTCTCATGAACTTGTCCAGGTGCTCTTTTTAGGGAAATATGTGTACCAAGTGGCATAGGGCCTACCTTATTTACTCGAATATTTCCACCCATATTTCCCCTAATCTTGATGTGGTTAAGAAGTCTTCCCGAGAAATCGTAGCGAAACTCAAGAAATTCTGTTTTTTTTGGAGGTGAAGGACTGGGGCCAATTTACTACCTCAAATCCTATCTTGGAACTGGTCTTATACCTATTTCTTTAATCACACAAATAGTCCTTGGACCTATCTGAAGAGGGAACAAGAACACCCCTGGAGAAATCAGTGTGCTAGCGAATGCAATGGACAAGAAGCCACTTTATCACTAGATCATTATTTCTCTAGTCCTAAAGTGGTCATGGAACCTACTTTTAGAGAATTGATGACACAACAAACCCATTCTTAGTGAAAAACCTTTATTTAGGATCAATATGGATCACAAAGCCTACTTTCCTTTCAAACCATAAGTTGGTACATATTTTCCCCAATTTTAAAGAGGTCAAGAGACCTACTTTATTTATTCATAAAATATTGAAGGTATAACAAGTATGACATTGAGGAATACAAAAGTTTGAGCAAAGGAGTGGCCAAACAAATTTACTTTATCATTCAAAGTAATCAAGTAGAATAGTTTCCAATCAAAAAAGTGGTTAGCTGGATCTATTTTGTCATATTCCTCATAATACTACCTTAGTTTTTCTTAGCAGTGTCCAACATTTCCCACATTGTGGGAAAATATTTCTGAAGGTACTCCATCGATGAACCTTGTGTGGCTCTCCAAGGCTTGGCAGCTGGCATTTCTCAAGCAAGATTTCTAGAACCCTTGAATGGTCCTTCCAGCTAGGGAGACCATTTCCCCAATTCTCTATCTTTAGAACCGACTACAAACACCTCACCTTCCAAACGAGCTCTCCTTCTTCAAAATTCTTTCTTCTGACTCGCTTGTTGTAGACTTGAGCCACCTTATTTTTTTGGATCATGATGTGGTCGAGTGCTTGTAATCTCTTCCCATCCAATACCTCAAGTTCCATCATCATGGCCTCACTGTATTCTTGAGGATTAAGACCATTATGCCTGGATACCCTTAGAGAAGGAACTACCTCCTCCATTGGAAGCACTGCATCTTGCCCATAGAAGGAGAATAAGGACTTAATTCGTAGAATCTCTTTGTGAAGTTCTATAAGCCCAAGGTCTCACTTCAAGCCGCTTGGGGAAGGATAGACATCCGAGTAAAGAACTCCATCGTGTCCCTTTCTTTCTTCTCGTACAATTCCCTTTCTATCAGATCTAAGTTCTGTGATTTCTGCTTTCACCTTATAAAGGACCCGCTTGTTAGGATATTCTAAATAATCTATGATCTTAATTCTCCAGTCTCCTGCAACATTTGCATCTGTACTGACAATTTCTAATATGATTCCCCTTTTATAAATTGAGGGGGTGATTCTTCTTTCCTATCACAATGAACTTATGAGTCAATTCTTCGATCGCTCGTCTTTACACCTGAGGCTACTTGTGCTAGCTCATCAGCTTCCCAATTAGATTCTCTAGGCACATATTCAAAATCCATGGAGTGGAAAGAATCTAACAATTGAGTAGAAGTAGTGTAATAAGGAGCTAGCAGTAAGCTATTGCATTCATATTCCCTTGTTAGCTATCGAAACATTAAGTGAGAGTCTCTAATGATATGTACTTCTTATGCTCCAAGTTCCAACAATATCTCCGAACCGATCACTAAAGCCTCATATTTAGCTTGATTGTTGGTGCACTTGAAGGCCAAGTTGATAAATAGGGTAGTCTTTATTCCTTTTGGTGAGATGATTACTATCCTGTACCCAAAGGGAATTCTATGCTATAGCCATCAAACTTAAGAACCTAAGGCTTTGTCAGACAGTCTCTTTCCCCGTCACGCCTCCAAGGTACCACCATATCTCCTATTAGGATGAAGGTATCTAGCTCACTCCGCATAGGTGAGCAAAGGAAATTCACCAGCCTTCTCATATAGGTTCCTCGAATGCCGCCCGAGTTCATTAGAAAATTGCCTTTCGTGATTAGGAGCAATTCGCTGTCGCTCCTTCTTTAACGTCTTCAGATAGATTGAGATTGCCTGATTCATTTCTTCCATAAAGGTAGTCATGATCATTCGTCAAGTTCTTTATTTATTTCATGAGAGCCTGAAATTCATTAAAATTATTAGAGGAAAGAATAGGTTGTTTCGATGGATTCTCCTATTGTCGTACTGGAGAGTTCATCAAGTTTTCTATCTATTCCACCAACGCTAGAACTCTTCCTTCGGGCCTCGCTTTCTACAACATCAAATTCGAGTCCGAGACTCTACAAAGATCTTAATTCCTTAAATTTTAGTGGCATTCTTCAGGCGTAAATAAAACCTCACCAGGTGTGCCAAAAATATGTTCGTGGATTTTCTGCTGAATTCACCAAAACATACAAAAGATGAAATTGGTGAAATGTGCAAGCCGCTCCAAGAAATTATAGTATTTTTCGAACTCGAAATTGTGCTGATATCTAACTTCGTCAGCAAATGGATCCCTAGTTCCCTTGACAGTTCCCTAGAATCTAAGCGGAAAAATACCTTGAAAATTAGATTACATAGACTGAATTGAAAGCTAAGAGGGAACTTAATGGACTAGCTGGAAATATAGTAGATTTCATTATAAAATTGGACTGAAAAGCAAGTGTTGAAACAAGAAAGCTTTGAAGTAACAAATTCTTGTAAAGAAAAACATGTAAAACTAAGCTAAGAATCTGGAAAAGATGACTAATGAACTTGTAGAAATACTAAAATGCCTTACTCGCCTTTGATTCGTTGACCATCCCTTAAAAATCAGGTCGCCTCATTTTATAGGCATTTCGAGTAATCGTACCAACCCACTTTCTAATAACCCGTCCATGACTCAATTAAGGAGTCTGTTCTCCAAGTAACTTCTCCATCACGCCCACGTCCTCCGTTTTCATGTCGCCGACTGAGAAAGTTTCTTCATCTTTTGCCTTTGAGACAAAGTCTCGTATTCTCTAACGACAACTTTGAATTTTTTAAAAAATTCCATGTATATCTGACCTTTCAAGGGCTTCAGCCTTATTGATTGGGTAGGCTCGCGACATTGAGCTTGACATATATATATTCGTCCATTTTTAATACCATTCAGTCTAAAAAATATTTTTAGTGTCAACACCACTTAAAAAAGCAACTTAGTATTTACCTAATGAAAGAACTCTTTAAGTTCTTAAAGTTGCATATTTATAACATGATAGAATAATATGGCTTTTTTTTTATAACGAATAACATGACTTGATAATCATGTAAATTTTTTATTTCTTGAATTTTTTTTTTATTGTGTTCTCCTTTTCAAGTTATAATTTACCATCCACATTTGGAATATCGCAAAAACAGAAAATTTGATTAAGTAAAGAATCTCAATCTTATTTTTGAACCATTTATAATTATAGTTCATATATTTTGACTAAGTTTTAATATTAATAATATCTCAATGTTTCCTGTCTAATGCTTATGATAATCCATGTATGATCCCCTATATAAAAAATAATTTATTTATTAATTAGATATGTTTTATACTATTATTTGAATAAAATCAAATATTACACACATATATATATATATATATATATATATATATATATATATATATATATATATATATATATATATATATATATATATATATATATATATATATATATATATATACTAGAAAGCTTAATGATCTAATGTAAACTAGTATCTGTATATTGTTTTCAAATTAATCCTGTAGCCTTAGTGATGCATTAATGAAAGAAAGACTCAATAATGCCTCATAATTTATGTTAATATCTCTATTACCCAACAAATTATGTCAATTCACCTAGGTCTAACCTACTATGCACTTCTCAGATCTTATAACAGGTCACAAATATATTGAAGGTGATCAAGAATCAATATAAATTAGCACAAACATGAATAAATGAGCAAATAGTAACCAATAGACCCAAGATATAAAAATGAACACATTTATATAAGGTTCATATCCAAATTACAATCAAAATCCTAGGTTACTAAATTAAAACATCATTAAGAACTAGTACAAAATAAGAAAAATTGAAAACATGAGAAAATGAGAAGAAACTCTAAAGAGATGATGGTCTTCAATCCTTGCTTTTCTTCTCCTTCCAATCTTCAATTCTTCTAGAATAATCTCAAGAAAACATCTCAGCTCTTAATCACAAAGGTAAAATCCAACCAAAAAGCAAACCTTAAATTGATTCTAAACAAAAAGAAGAGAAACCCTAGGAGAGTGTGCTCTACCTTGAAGTTTGAACCCTAAAAACAAAGAAACAAGAGCTTATATAAGACTTTGGGAACGGGCCTAAAAGATGGGTCGAGATGGAAAATCACACTCGGGCTGCAATGTCAGTG
Organism: Tetrastigma voinierianum; assembly: GCA_016808115.1. Taxonomy (NCBI): domain Eukaryota; kingdom Viridiplantae; phylum Streptophyta; class Magnoliopsida; order Vitales; family Vitaceae; genus Tetrastigma; species Tetrastigma voinierianum. The sequence continues at coordinate 128,412 of JAEQBH010007357.1, read as the reverse complement.
TTATTGCAGCTTGAATTAGGCTGAAAGTCCGTGACTTTATCGACGTCATGCGATGTGATTCCAATGCCACGACATTCCAGTGTTGAATGCTGGATTCTTCTATGCTTTAATGTTGCAGCCTCTAGTTCCAATTTTGTTGCATGTCAATGTTGATCATCCCTGGGTTCATCTTAGATGTCGCGGCATCCAGTTCCAATGCCGCGACATGTCAATGTTAATCATTCCTAGGTTCATCTTTGATGCCGTGACATCTAGTTCCAATGTCGCAACATGTCAGTACTTGTGCTCCAAGGTGCTTGTTTTCATGCCGCGACATATGGCTCAATGCCATGACATTCTAGTGTTGCTTGCCTTTTCCTTGCTTGTTTCTTGCTCCAAAATTCTTGCTCTTCATCATGATTTTCGAAACGTGTGGTAAGGAGGGAAACTATGATAAATTTGCATGATCTTGGTGCAATTATCGTGATCAAGATCACAATTGAACTGATAAACATGCTTAAATGCTATATAATTTCACTCCTAACAAACACCCCCAAACTTAACATTTCGCTCGTCTGCAAGCAAAGAAACAAAGTCATTTCCTAAACTCTTATTATCTAAAAAAACAGCTGAGCTTCATGAAGGTTTTCATGGTATTCGTCTCAAGGTCCGTCCCCCCTAAGAAAATGGAGAATACTTTGAGACAATTCCTTTAAAAATATAAGGACCTAACCTTGAGTCAAGCAAATTTAGATCAAGGCCATTAACTTTGTATAAGGTAGGTGCGTCTTCCTAACTTAAACAATTGCGTTAGATGAGTTTATGAGAATTGAAATTGATGTCTCGATGATAATCTCCTTACATTAAGTGATTAGGGTCTATAAGCTTGCCGGGTCATAACAATTCCCATCTAATGTAGCAAGACACAACTTTAAAGATCAACAAAGTCTTTGATGTGCTTAAAATGTATGGCTTAGGTGAAGGTAGATAACTAGGTTATTGAGGCTCATACTTACCTGAACATACATGCCATGCTTTAATTCTCATGGACCATCCCCATGGCTTGACTCTTCTATTGAACCAATTTCCAAGTAACCCCAAACTTGTTTGGTCATTTCCTCTTCTATCACGGGCAAACCCTAAACAACAATGTTTCATCATCCTTTCAAGAAATCCAAAGCTTCTTTATTTTGCACAAGGTGTGGAGCAGTACAATGCGTCTGACCTCATTGCTTTCTACCTACCCTTAACAAGCTTTAAGTTAGTAGCTCCTAGACCAATTGGTCTTAGGGTACTAGGTGTTGAGACACCGCTTCGGATTTAATCACTCAAGGTAGGAAGGCTACAAGGTCAAACAAACTCCCCCCTTGATTTATATTTATATTTTTTCTTCTTTTCTTCTCTTTTACTTTTTGTTTTTCTATTTTTCAGCAGCCTTTTGAGTTTCAACATTTATACACAAACTTCAATCAATCCTCCAACTTTTCAATTTCATTCGTCCAAACTCACATCATAAGTCAACACGACCTATCATATTCAACATGCTATATTATGGCCAAGTAAGGATTCTTTACTAAAGATTGATTATGGGAAGGAAGGCTATCTATTTCATACTTGGATTTTAAGAAAGGAAATGTCTATATGGCTCAAATAGGGTGGTATGGACAATTACATAGTTAATAAGGTGGCTTAAAAGGCCCAACCGATCATGATGACCTAAATAATTTCTAATTGTCGCTTCCGCTCTGTATTCTCGTCGAATGCTACTCGAACAAGTTCTAGAACCTATTGAGATCAAATTAGATGTATTTTCATAAACCTTCTTTAGCCCGAGCAAAATTGATTCTCAAGGATGGCGGCTCAGGCTCATGTATGTCAAGAGGCCATGCCCACTCACAAATGATGTGGTCAAGACCTTATGTTCTAAGACATATTGTCTCTAACATTCTCCATGTCTAGAGGGTTCAAACATTTCTCATCATCAACATCATGATCAATATTCAGATCAACTTACAACAAGAAAACAAAATTGTTTACGGTTTTTCGCAATATGCAGAAGTTATTCACACTCTTGGATCAAAATTGAACATCTTAGTGGCAAGCTAACTACGTGATATTTCTTAACATTGAAGCTTGAAAATATGTAAACATGAAAGCTTCATCATTCATTCATTCATCAACAACTAGCCTACCATAAAGCATGCAAACTAATCCAAGTGGTTCAACACTGGAAAGCAATTAAATCATAAAAACAACTAAAAACCGAAACAACTAAAGCATAAAATACACTAAAAATGAGAAAACAAGTTCAAAAGCACGAAAGATAGTTGCTAAGATCCAAACAAAACTGATGTGCTCATGCACAAACCACCCCCAAACAAGACAAGACATTGTCCCCAATGTTTAAGAAAAGAAGGTGGGGGAAAAGAAAACTCCCCTCTCTAGTCATCCTCTTGCTCTTCATCTGATGGTGAAGTCGATAATTGTAGTTCCTTTAGCCAATGTGGGAAAAAAATAGGTGAAGTTGGCTGATGTTGATGCTGGATCAACTGAGCAAGGTACTGAATGTGCCTATCTTGCCACATCATCATGAGCTTTTGCTGCTCATATAAAAACCCATCGCAAAGATTCTCGGTTTAGCAAAGATCTTCTTGTCTTTCCCCCACGAGTACGTCTAAGACCTCGATGACCCTCGAGTCAATGGGTTGCACAACTTGCTCATCCTCTTATTCTTCACCTTAAGATTCTTCTTCATGCTCATCTCCCACTTCATTTTCTCTTTCCGTATTCTCAACAACCATCTACGACTTTCGAGGAGTCTTTTTCACTTTAGGCATTTGGAGGCAACATACTTCAAGACTCCCCTAGATTATGAGAATTAGACCCCAGCTATCTGCAAAGCATAGTGATGGTGGAGGGGTGAGTGAGACCTCCAATACATTTCCCATTTTGCTTCCTCAATAATGGAACTCTCTATTACATGCCCGACTATAAAACCCGGGAAAATTTTAATTTTTCTGAAAAATGGAAAATATAATAAAAATTGTCATAATGGTTCAGGGAAGCTTAGAAAATTCTCTAGATCTCGAATGACAAAAGGGACTGCGCCGTTGGATTCTTCTCACGAAATCTAGTAACCTAGAAAAGTTTCATCGAATTCCGAGACAGTCGGAATTTTTACGATTTTCTGGGTGGTGAGTCGCCAAGGATTTCCTTAGGATGAGATTTTACGAAAATTCCTGGTCGTGAAATGACTCGAGTTAAGTTCATTTTTAAAATAAAATCAACTTGAACCTAAACGAAAATAAATTGTTTCGGCAGAACCCGATCCGAGCTAGATCGCTCGACACATGGTACCATGAGAACTGATGTCAAACTTAACTTAAAATAAGTTGCTAAAAAAAGAAAAAAAAAGGAGAGAAATAGGAGAAAGAAGTGGAAAAACTAGAGAGAAAGGAGAGGAGAGGAAAGAGAGAGGGAAAAGGCCTACTTATCTCTAAGATCTTCTGAGTCGGCCGTCGCTTCGGCCAAGACTTAAAGTTGGAGTACTCATCGAGGGCAACACGTGGACACCGAAATCAAGAGTTTTCGTCGGAGATTCGAGCGAGGAGTTTGGGAAATCAAAGGTTTCGGGTTTAGGAAATGTCCATAGGACTTCCTAGATTTTCTTCTAAGCTCCAAGAGGTAGGGATTCTTACTACTTTGGTTTATTTTCCATTCTAGGGGATGTTTGGTTGAGTTTTAATGCCCTATGTTATTTGGCCCTTTTTTTCCTTAAGGTCGTTTTTCAAATTAATGGGTTATGGGAATAGTGCCTTGTTTTGGCCCTATATGATGTCCAGTTTTCAGGGCTGATTTTTGGTTAGAAAAAGGGAGAATTTGGACTAGTATCCTTCAAGGAAATTGTATGCCTAACTGAGAAATTGATGTTAGGCTTTTGAATCACCCAAATCGGACCTCTATAACTCAAGTTATGGTCCTAGCTTCCTGACTACCCAAGTCGCCCTGCTTTGACCGAACTCATTGTCTAGGCTTTTGGGGCCACTTTCGGCTAGGAAAAAATGTGAGAATTTGACCAAGTAACTTGTAGCCCTATCCTAGAACCTGATGTTAGGTTTTTGAATCACCAAAATCGGACCTCTATAACTCAAGTTATGGTCTATTTCTAGGACTGCTACAACTTAGACTGTTTAATGATTAGTGTCCAGATTTTTGCCACAATTGGTAAATGATTGTAGTATATCATTGTTTGAATTGAGTGATATACTTGGATGAAATTGTGTTCTAATGGTTTGGCTTATGATGTGCTTGTATGAATAAGGCCATTACATGGCTGGTCAGATGCTAGTTGTGGATAATGCCTTTGTTACAATTTCTGGCCTAAAGGTTGACGGATGTCGCTACTCGAGTAAGAAGTGACTCAGGATGTCAATGTATGTGTGCATTGATATGATGGCATGAATTGTATGATATATTTGGAATTTGTATGCTTTTTGATATAAATGTCCCAATGATGCATGAGTAGGTATGCACATATAGCACTCATCATATACGTAACATGGTATGAATGAGCAATGAATAATCAGATTATATGCACATTGACATCGCGTCAAGTCGGGTGTGTGTGCATGATATTGGTTATTTAAAATTCTTGGTGAATGTGTAGTGAGTTCAGAAATTGGGACAACGTCCAAAATTGAGACTCACAGATGTGAAACAATAATAATAATAAATCACGTGTGTTCAGCGAAGCAAGATGGGGCAAATCCCCCCAAGGTGAAAGACTCAAATTTTATTCTTGATCAGATATATGTATCTAGCGATGAAAAGTTCGCAAAGTACCTAAGGTGTGCAAAGCCCGCGTGAGACCTCGAACTTCACGACCCACAAAAACACACCTGGATTTGATGAAATTAAAAATATTGAGGGTTATCCAATGGGTTAAGTCATTGGGTGAAACACCAATGACGGTTTTCACACTTTGCATATGCATGTGTGAGGGAGTCGATGAGGACTTGGGACATGGGACAGTGTGAGTCACATTCTCATCCATGGCATATAGACATTTGAGTAGGAATGCGTATATTTTTACTTGAATGTGTGAAATGGCATTGCATGCGCACTTAGGTGGGGAGAAGCCCTTGTAGGAATTATTCTCTACTGAGCATTGCTCACCCCATCGTGGGACCCCTTCAGTACAGGAGGTACGTGGAGACGACGCCCGACGAGGCAAAGTGATTATGAAGGAGGCCGATGTGTGGCCTTGATATTACTTCTTTTTGTAAAAGTATTTTTGTATAAAATAATTGTAATTAAATTCTTCTGGGACTATTGTCTAAATAGTCGGGTATGTAATTATGGTAAGAGGGCCGTGATCGGACTCTTACGGGCTATAATTAAGTGTTTTACTTTCATATTTTAGATTAAATGTGAATCAATGGATCCCTGTAAGGGATGTGTTGAGGTGGTGTCGAGTAACTCTGTCCACAGTTATGGAAAGATGGACCTCGCAAGGGTCATTACTACTCAGGTCGAGACTCGGATGGGCTATGGTTATACAGTTGTATATCGATGAGCTCCCGAACAAAGAGACTCGCCCGATTTTTTGTGAAAATATGGATCTTGATAAATCCGACACAACAAAGGTTGTGATCTGGTTACCCTAAACCACAGGAATTCCGCGGGCTGATGAGTTGTCAACGGGACCCCCGGTTTTGGGGCGTCACACCGATATCAAACTTCATGCCTTTAGTAATTGCAAAGTTTAGTATAGCTCTCTCTCTACTTACCGAAGATACGTGTGTACTTGGATTTAGTCTGGAAGATATGAAGTAATGCCATATCCTAGAAGTTGGTGAGAGGCCATCCAGGAAAATTAATAATCTCATTTTTTGAATTTGCTTTCACTAAATCAGTCATTCAGTCAACACTTCCAATATTTCATCATAGTTTGGCGAATTCCATAGGTTTTGGTAAGCTTTGTTGTCATCATATTGAAGCTTGAATGCATTGTTGATTGTTACACCATCAAATGGGATCCATACTCCTCTCACAAACACTTTGGGCATTCATCTCAAAAGGAAGATTGGCATGAAATTCTTATTAGAGGAGCCACACCATGTGGTAGGTGTTCTCACAGTCTGGTCCATTTCATATGCTAGATGATGAGGCTAAATTAAGCATTTGGCTTGTGAAATCCTTGTTCAATCACAAAGGCTCTTGCAACCAAAGAATTATGAAACATCATTTCGGCCTCTCGCCTGATCGAATCCTTGAAAGGGTCCTCACCCAAGAGGCTGCCTTCCGTCGTGGCTGCTTCCTTTTGGATGCCATTTTCTTAACTCGTAAATTTCTTCTCGAATAGTCAGTGCATCTAAAACTATTCTACTTTACTTGTGTTGTCACACTTTCGAGGCTTTCCTCAATAGACAACAACAGTTTCCCAACCCCACAATTCTCTAACATGTGCTCAACAGTTGAAGATCAAAGCCTCCATACTTGGAAAAAAAGGTCTTCATGAATAATGGATAGTTAGGTTTGTGAAGAAATGGTGGTAGAAAAGGGTGGAAGGTTTGGGTGAGAATTGATGGAGATGGGTTGTGTGCAAAAATGGTAGAGGGAAGGGCTTTGATGGTCTCTCACTTGGTACGGTTTGGTGTGGGGAGAAGAAGGAGAGGTATTCGATTTGTTTATTTTTTTTGAAACAAAATGAGGTAGACGTGCCTTTAAAAGGGCAAAATCAGACTACATGCCGCGACATGTGAGTGCAATGCGGCAACATCATATTCCAATGCCACACATAACAATGGCAAAATATGAAGTAGAGGACTCCATGACGACATATCAAGAGGGTTTCCGAATAGATTAGGTTGATGATGTGGCATAACAATATGCCTGTTGAGTAGATGTTGGGTTAATGCCATGGCATATAAGTCCAATGTCGTGGCATACCAATAGGTTCTCTTAATTATTGCATCTAACATACCTTTAACCTCAACAATCTCCACTAGATTCATTCCCAACTAAGACAAGTCATTCTCTTATTCCTCAACTCCATTCCACATTCAAAGATCCTCAATTTATGTGTTCGCACCCCACAGATTACTCAATTTCCTTTAAGCTCCGTAAATCGATCCAAAATCCAATTCTTCCATAAGTACACAGCCTTTTCTCAATTCATTCTAATTTCCAACACTTTCAACTCTTTTGAACCTACAATTAGAACACACTACAAACAACAAACACATCAAACACAACCAAGATAAACAAAACAAAAACTAAAATATTTGAAAGAAAATAGAAAAAATAGAAAGGAAAAGGGATCCTCACAAACTTAGGTTGCCTCCCAAGAAGTGCTTAGTTTAACATCAAAAAGAATGAGCCTCCCGACACACTCAATGTTGCACATACTCCTGGGAACGATGAAACAATCAGTCACACTCAAATGCATTTCATGGTGCCTTCAAATGGTGATTTCTTTTCTCTCGTCTACTTCACCAAAATAAGGCTTCAATCTTTGTCAATTGACCTTGAACTTCCTTTTTCCGAATATGAAATCACACTTCCATAAACACTTGAGTAATAAAACAAGGTCTAGACCATCTGATTTAAGTTTTCTTGGAACAACTTCAACCTTCAACCTTGAATCAAGAGAAGTACTTGTTGCCCCTGGTTGAAACCCTTTTTCTTATTTTGTGCTTCTTATCATGTCATGCCTTTGTTCTTTCTTTCTTTATATATCTGACATTCATAGGCTTCATGTCAAATTCATCAAGTTCATCAGTTGTAAAATGTACCTCTTCAGCCTACTGAAGTCCACATTCAACTTCCTTGTTGCCCAATAAGCTATATGCTCAAGTTCCACCAAGAGATGACATGATTTCCCAAAGACTAACCTATAGGGAGAGGTCCCTATCGAAGTTTTGAAAGCTATCTGGTATGCCTAAAGTGCATGATCCATCTTTGCCGACCAATTTTTCCAGGATACATTCACAATTTTCTCTAAGATCCTTTTAATTTCCTGGTTGGAAATTTTAGCTTGGCCAATACATTATGGATGATAGGCAAGAGTTGTGCGGTGTCTTACTCCACACTTGGATAAAAGTGATTCGAACAACTTATTACAAAAGTGCGTCCCTTCATCACTCACAATTGCCCTAGGAGTTCCAAACCTCGAGAAGATGTGATTACGGAGAAATTTCAATACCACCTTGGCATCACAAGTAACCGCAGGGATAGCTTCCACCCACTTAGATAAGTAGTCCACCGCCAATAGTATGTATTTGTTTCTGTAAGAGGAAGGGAATGGGCCCATGAAATCAATACCCCAAACATCAAATAGTTCTACGTCTAAGATTGAATTAGGGGGAATTTCATTTTTGTTTGAAATATTTCCTGTTCTTTTACATATGTCATTGTAAGCCATGAATGAGTGAGCATCCTTGAATAAGGTAGGCCAATAAAATCCTGATTGCAACACCTTTATAGCTATCCTTTGTCCACTAAAGTGTCTATCACACTCTAAAGAATGGCAATGGAGAAGGATGGCTCTCATTTCATTTTCTGGGATACATCTTCTAATCATTTGATCAACACAATGCTAATAGAGAATGGGATCTTCCCAAAAATAATGCCTCAATTTAGCAAAGAACCTTTTCTTTTTTTGATAAGTTAAATCCGAAGGGATAATTCTGGCAGCTAGGTAGTTCACGATGTCTGCAAACCATGGAGTCTAATCAGCATGGGAAACAACTAGCAATTGCTCATCATGGAAGCTATCATTAATGTGAACTTGTGAAGCTTCATTAACCTCCAATTCTAGTCTTGAAAGGTGGTCGACCACCAAATTTTATGATCTCTTCTTGTCTTTTATCTCCACATCAAATTCTTACAAAAGAAGGACCTATCTTATAAGGCGAGGCTTGGCGTCCTTTGTCATTAGATATTTTATGGCCGAGTGATCCGTGAAGACAACGACCTTGTTACCAATCAAGTAACGCCGAAACTTGTCAAAAGCAAAGACTATTGCTAGAAACTCTTTTTCAGTGCTAGCATAATTCATTTGTGCTTCATTTAGAGTTTTGCTAGCATAATATATGGCATGAAACACTGCTCTTCCGCTGTCTCAAAACCGCTCTTTAACCACATAATCACTTGCATCACACATTAGCTCAAATGGGTGTTCCGACTCGGTTATCACAATAGGTGTGTGGGGTGAGCTTATCTTTAAGCGTGGTAAAAGCTATCATGTAATTCTTATCAAAGCAAAATGAGACTCCATGCATCAATAGGCTTGAAAGAGGTTTTTCTATTGTTGAGAAGTCTTTAATGAACCTCCTATTAAAACCCATATGGCCTAGTGAACTCCTAATTCCTTTCACTGAAGTAGGGGGTGGCAATTTCTCAATTGTCTTAATTTGTTCCTTGTCCACCTCGATCCCATTTCGATATCATGTCCCAAGGCAATGCCTTCACCATGAAGTGACATTTCTCCCAATTAAGGAAAAGGTTGGTCTCCTTGCATCTCTTTAAGACGGACTCTAAATTGTGAAGTAATCATCAAATGAGGCTCCTACTATTGAAAAGTCATCCATAAAAATTTCAATTGACTTCTCGACCATGTCCAAAAATCTTGCCATCATGCATAGCTGAAATGTGCCCGGAGCATTGCATTACCCAAATGGCATCCTTCTAAATGCAAAAGCCCCGTAAGGGCATGTAGATGTTGTCTTCTCTTGGTCTTCAGGAGGGATAGCAATATGGTAGTAGCTAGAATATCCGTCTAGGAAACAATAGAACTCATGACCTGCCAACCTATCCAACATCTGATCAATGATTGACAAAGGAAAGTGAAATTTCCTAGTGGTTTTGTTCAGCTTCCTATAGTCAATACAGATTCTCTAGCCACTTATTGTTCTTGTTGGGATTAACTCGTTGTTTCATTTTAAATCACTGTCATCCTACCTTTCTTTGGCATTACTTGGACCGAGCTCACCCATGGACTATCGGAAATGGGATAAATCACTCCCGCATCAAGCCATTTTAAGAATTCCTTACGTACCACTTCCTTCATAATTAGGTTGCTCTCTTTGGGCTTCACCATGGGCTACTATCATTCTCTAAAAGTATTCGATGCATGCACATTAATGGCCTAATCCCCTTTATATCGGCCAAAGACCATCTAATCGCCTCCTTGTGCTCTCTAAGCACTCTCAACAACTTTACCGCTTCCACTTGAGAGAGATAAGACGAGATAATGACTGGTAAGGTAGAAGACTCCCTAAGGTAAGCATACCTAAGGCGGATCAAGCCGCTTTCTCTTCAAGAACCTAAGCCACTGAAGATAAGGCGAGAAGAACTAGATCCCAAGCTTTCAAAGTATTTTCGTTTGTTTTGCCCAAAAGAGTCCATCCACAATACATATTCTCTTGGTTCATCATCAACAATGTTGGGAGAATCTCCATAAATGAGGCTAGTCTCCACAAGGATCACTCGATCCTCGCTAGACACTATAGCTCCTCCACAATGTCCACTCTAAAACAAATTTCACTCTCCATGGATGCTTAAGGTATTGAAACACATTGAAAGTCACCTCTTCATCTTGCACCTCAATCTAAGTTCTTCTTTTTGCACATCAATAAGGGATCGGGCCGGGTAGCTAAGAAGGGTATTCCAAGTATAATGTGCACTTCCTTTAACTTCCTCTTCTATGTCGAGAACTTACGAATTAGCTCAGGAAGATGAACTTGTCTACCTTCACTTACACATCCTCAATAATGCCCTGAGGATGAGTGAGGGATCTATCCGCTAATTGAAGACTAATATTTGTAGGATTCGCCTCTCCCAAAACAAGTTTCCTGAAAATAGATAATGGCATTAAGTTAATACTAGCACCAAGATCACATAAGGCTTTTTCAAAAATTGAATTTACAATAGAACATGGTATTGTAAAACTCCTTAGATCCTTTAGCTTAGAAGGAAATTTTCTTTGAAGGATAGCATCGCATTCCTCGGAAAGAGCAACGTTTTCATAATCGCTAAGCTTCCTCTGAGGATGTCCTTCATGAACTTGACATACGAAGGCATTTTCTCCAATGCATCGCAAATGGAATATTGATGCGGAGCTTGAAAATTTTACAAACTTGCCAATTGGTCGACTAACTTGTTGTTCTTCAATCTTTAAGGATATATGACAATCGGAGTATCTTCTCTTGAAGGAGCTTTCAACTCGCTTTCTTTTCGCTTCCTTACTTAATAATTTTTCAAGAATTTCTCTCGCTTCAAAGAGTTCCAACACTCTTTTCAGTAGTTTCAACACTGTTTCTTGAGTTTCTAGCATTGTTTTCTTCACTCTCAGCATTATCTTGCATTGTTCACTCAACACTATCTTCATCATTTTCAACACTGTTTTAGATAGGTTTCTCTGCAATTTTTCTTCTTCTAAGTGTGATGACTTTGCAATGCTCCTTGCCATCTCTTCCAGGGTTTACTTCCGAAGTGCTAGGAAAATTTCCTTGTTGTCTCTTATTGAACAAGAAAGCCATTTGACCCATTTGAACCTCAAAATTTCTAACTTGAGTGGCTTGATTAGTGAGGGAGGTTCTTGTCTCATTGAAAAATTGAGCTTGAGATTTGCTCAATTCCAATTGATACTTAACTAACTCGCTCATAGTGTCTTCCAAGCTTACTTTCTTCTCTTGAGGAGGTGAAGGTTTAACTTGCTCCACTGGGTGATTCGTGCCACAGTAGGTGTTATGAATCAACAAAATTTATAACCTAACATCTCTACTCGTTAGCAGCATAACTACTACAAAAGATACGGCTTAGATCGAACACAGTGGATAGGTTATCTTCGCATCAAATGATTTACGTAGGGCTCCAAAATGGTGAATTTGTTTTCGATTTTAGGATTGGTAAAAGTGTGAGTTGATGTTGTGGAAATTGAAAATAAAACGAAATAAACTAAAATAAAGTGTAAAAGAAATCAAGTGTCGGGTCGCTTAGGTCGGGTTGATAGGGTTACAAAGAGGTCCCTGCTCATTTCCTCACGTCAGGAGGATGACCTATAGTCAATTCCCGAACCTGGATCTCTTCATTTAGCTTTTAAAACTAAACCTTAATAATTTTTTTTTTGATAGAAAGCATTTATTTAGCATTTATGGTCTTACAAAGGAAAATCTATCACCTTGACCCATCCTACAATGATTCGTAGAAGGGCAAACTAATGAATCCTCAGCCTTGATCTAATAATAAGCATCCACCTAACTCTAAAAGATTACTAAGTATTGATCAATGAGGATGCATCTATTAAAGGAAAATATAACCCCTTAACCTACCTTCAAAGTGGCTCAGAATAGCAACTAATCTGACATCGCTGTATCTAAAGCCAAGAATACACCGAACTCCTTTCGTCAAGTATCGCCAAAGAAAGTACATCAAAGAGCTTTTAAACCTAGAGTTGTAAATTGGGAACCAAAATGTCAAAACCCGTTGCGTGAAAAACAAAGGGGAACAAATGGGTGCAAACCTTACTTCCCAAGCTCCAAGAACCCTTCTTCAAGGCTTGGGAGGTTTAATAAACATCCTTTGAGTTGTCATCCTCAAAGGGTGTGTTTGGTTGCTTAGAAAGTGAGAGAAAGAGGAAAGAGAAGAGAGCAAATGGCACGTAATGGAAATGCCTTTAATGAAAAGTTAGGTTACAAATTGTTCACAAAATGGCTTATATAGCCTTACAAACAGGTGAAAAATACCAATCTAACCTAAATAGTATAATTACAGTGAGGGTAAAATTGAAATTAACCAAAACGGGGTCGCTTGTACACAAAAAGAGGGAGCAGAGAATTTCGCTACATATGAAATTCACATACGGCCTCCCGTTATTGTAGCGAAAATTCACTATGTAGCGAATTTTCCACCAGAGCGAATTTTGCAATCGCTCATCACCGGGGCTACACTGCCCATTGTTCCCCGCGCCACTATTCACGCTGCACTATTCCATTTCTTCGCTTTGATATTCTCATTCCGCTTGTCGAAATTGATAGAAAAACCATGCGAAATTGATGGAATCAACCCGACTTATTGCGATTGATTGACATGACGATTTAGTTTCAATTCCTCGCAAAAACTACAAAAATACTTCCCGTAATGCAATCGAAGTACAATAGGACCGAACATGTCAATCGGGTTAATTATAACAATTAGTACACAAAAAGCGCTCAAAACCTATTGGCAACAGGTTCAAAATAAAGACTTTTCGCACTAATCACTCAAGTATCACATTTTGATTGTTTTTCTAAGAGGGGTGAGGATGATTCCTCCACCCTGGATTGAAATTGTTTGTATATGGATTGAATTGGGGTTGAGAGAATTTTCTCAAGTATCAGCTTGTTCCACTCATTTGCTCGCGTGGTTGGCTTGCCTATTTCTCAAGCAGGCCGAAATTATTCTGCCGTGGGAACTAATGTCGTCAAGCATTATACTACTGTGGGAGTCCACAGGTCATTTCCACAGGGAGTGGTTTCCTTGGTGATCCTTAGGGATTGCTATCCAATGAATGTGCGATTAAAGTAAAATCTGGGGGGTTATGATTGATTGATTGAGTAACCGATTAACTTAACTATTTTAAAACAAGAAGGGCGAATGATATGATCCTTAGGTTTTCGCTCACCACCGACTAGGTAACACCTACCTCTTACTTACAATCTCATCTAAAATATTGATGAATGTATTCGACGGAAGATATAACACATTAAAAGCTTTTATAATACAAAGAATCCATTAAGCATAACAAACACTTGTTAAGACGACTATTAGACTCTTATTCTCACAAGGGATCAAACACAACGCAGTAACAGAGTCTCTCATTCACATGTTGTCAAGAAGATGCCAAACTAAGGTTTTATAAGAGTTTTCGTCCGGTGCTTATATCGCATAATCCCATTGAAGCAATGTAAAGAGGGATTGAGGGTCATACTCATGAGGTGAGGTTCCACCCCTGTTAACCCTATCATAGAGGTTTAGAACTCTATTAAACCGAGAGCCTATCTCTGATGATCACTAGAACACTAATCGTAAATGTGACTTGAGAAATAACACTTCAATTGCAAGGTCAGACATAAACACAGCACTTTAAAGAATACCAAGTTATAGAAACCAACTGAAAGAATACAAGGGATTAAAAACTTAGAATCAGAAGAAAACTAAGTACTCTACTCCATGAACCCTAGAAAATTATGAGAAAACACCTCAAAAGTTCAAGACCAAACCCTAGAATCCGATCCCCCTTAACTCTACCCTCAAGTGGGCTTAAATACAATCCCCGCTTAGTGATCTCAAAGGCTACTAAAAGACGCAGCGCGTTCTTGCACCAAGATTGGAATTATGCTCAAGTCCCGCTAGACTGATGTTGGTACCTGGCATTCGCAAGGGTACGGCATCGCAGTGCACCGGTACTCCATTGGTCCTTGGGGTACTGCACTCACTATATTTGGTACCAGACTATTTCCTCCGCAATCAAGCCATCTTCAATGAAGATCATCTGGCCTCTCGACAACTGGCCAAATCGACAACGATGAGATCTGAAAGACATTTGAGCTTCTTCGAACCAAACCACACAAAATGCACTGACTCGAAAACTCTAAAATCTGATAAAATGCTAGAACGGCCAAAAGCACCTATTCTATAGTCAAAATGAGCAAACATGAGCTAGGGGGGCTTAAAACCCTATATAAATGTCACACTTTTATGTATCCAACACACCCCCCAACCTACATCTTGCTAGTCCCTAGCAAGATTGGAACTGGCAACGCCTATCGACCTATGAGGTTCAACAAAATGCGCTAAGGTGCGCTTATCGCAAGCTCCCAAAAGGGCAAAATGAACATAATGCTATAACCCGACAAAGATGCAACTACATGAACTTAAATGACTACTACGCCCCAAGCAAAGTAATGGACAATAAATAAATAAATCGTTATAAAACGTAGATTCTCATAGCATCATGATTCAAAATAAGGCCGCAATGAAATCACCAACCGAATGAACTTCATTATAACTAAATATTTTACCATAACCAAGCAAAACTAACATGCATAGAAGTAAAAAGGAACATCCTACGTAACTAAAATGTGTCTTCTGTGTTTATAATATGATCACTGGCTACATAAATGGCTTACAGTAATGTTGTGTCGGGCACATTGACCCAGGTCTCTCGCCTAATTACAACAACACCCTATTTGTAACACCCCGAAATATACCTTAACAATTTTCGGACATGTTTAGGGTTTAATAAAAGTTAAATATAAATTTTCGGGAAATAAAACGAGAAACCCGGAAATTAATATGAGAGCAAAGTGGTAAATATGTAATTTACCACTTGAGGACCTAGTGGTCATAAAAGGGAAAGACTAGGGGTTAAAATAGAAATATGCCTAACTTGATTTGCAAAAAGAGAGGAATTGAAGGATTAAAGTGAAATAATGAGTTCCAACCAAAAAATGGGTTTTCAAGCCAAACATGGCCTAAAGAGAGAGCTTGGATTTAAGACCAAATTCTGGTCTCCACAGAGAATAAACCGTAAAGAAGAGAAGAGAAGGGGAGAAGAAGAACAGGGAAGATAAGAGAATGCTGGAAGAGAAGAGAAGAAGAAGGAAAAGCAAAAGGTATGGAAACTCAATGATTTGAGTATGGAATCATGACTAATAGTATGGATACATGTTTTGTTGTAAGAAACCTAACCCTAGAATGAATTCTTGTATGGGAAATCATCACAAATCCCTTTGTTTGTGGTTTTGTTATGAGAGGACTCAGAGTTCCCATTACATGTATAAGCTGGTTCGTAAGGGCTATGTAAAGTATGGACATGTTTGTTCTTGTTCTAGGTTTTGATAGGAACTTTCCTAACCCAGATTTCTTGAAGTCATTGAGTAAAACCCAGACCTTGTATAAGATATGAATAGAAAGTAATGTTTGAGTTCAATAGAGTGTATAATATGTGTAATAAAGATGATTTGAGGATAGAGGTTACAAGATGAATATGGAGTGGTTTTGATGTATATTGATTATTGAGTTGATCTGCAGAAAATATGGAAATTGAGAGAAAAACCACCTTATGGGAAATTTCGAGGGATGGTTCGTACTAAACGCAGTGGCATCTGCATCTATAAGTGTTCTCAAGAATGGTACTGTGTACCCAATGCTCTATTTCTGCACTGCAGTTCATTTTAGCAATAACCCTGCTATTTCTATCCAATTTGAGTGATTCAAGTTTCTCGTTAAACTAGACTGGCATGAGAACAAAACCCCGAAATAGGCACCTTCAAATTCTAACTCTATGTGGCCTAACAATTCACTCAGGCAGCCATGTTCAAGCCAATTTTATGGTTCCGCTTTGAACATGAGAATCCCATTGCTAGACATATCTGAGTTTCTCTGTTCGATTTGAGTGGTTCCAGCTTGAGAAGAATCCTAGTAATCTAGTAGCTTCAAAGGAGTACAAAGAACCAATGTCAAATATGGAGTTATGACCGAAAATGGGTATTTCATCGTTCCTAGTGTAATATCTAAGAATTAACATCAGTCAAGAAGCGCCAGAACTGGTCAGATGATCAATTGATATTCCAATTTCTAAGTAAAGTAGATTCATAGAGGAACAAGAATACATGAATGATGTGTGAATACATAGGCAACATACTGTACAAGTATATGAAATTCCATATGTAATAGGCATGAAACAAGAAAAGTATAGGAAGTGCAATATGTATAGATGTGTTCATGAAACATGAATATGATATGAAATATGAAAACGAACTGAAACATGAACATGAACATGAAAGGCAATATGTCATGAACACATAAAGTGGTTAATTTATATATGATTATTATCACATATGATCAAAAAAAGATAACGAATGGCTATGAAATACATGAACGAATGAGCGCATCGCTTTGATCTGCTTCGCACCCGAAGCTACTAATACTTCCGCGGCGAAGGCACGCTCGACTGTCTATGCGAAATCACATTGCTACCGACGACAAACAGACAGATTCAACAACCGACTGGCCGTGAATGCCGACTTTATAGTCATATGTGAGATTGTAATATAAATGTGAGATCACACGTTACCGAATGAAAAATGTGACGTGTGATTCAACACCGAATCATTGTGAACGCCACTTTATAGCCATATGTGAAATCACAAACTGAAACGCGAAAAGAAAAAAAAAGAAAGAAAATGATTCGAGAAAAGTATTTGAACAAGTATAAGATACGAAGTACCAGTATAAGTTCTGTAGTACCTAAGGGTACTTTTGTACAAGTAAAATTTCTGTAGTACCTACGGGTACTTCCGTACCGGTAATACAAGTATAAGTTCTGTAAAATAAGAATAAGCTCCGTAATACAATTATAAGATCCGATATACAAGTATATGTTCTGTAATATAAGTATAAGATCTGAAATACAAGAATAAGCTCCGTAATACAATTATAAGATCCGATATACAAGTATATGCTTTGTAATACAAGTATAAGATCCGTAAGACAAGTATAAGTATAAGTCCGATATATATGTCCTTTGAGAAATCTGAATAAGTATGTGTCCTTCAAGAGATAAGTATAAGTATATGTCCGACGGGAGATAAGTATAAGTATGTGTCCTACTGGAGATAAGTATAAGTATGTGTCCTACGGGAGATCGGAATAAGAATAAGTCTGCCATAAGTGTAAGTTCTGAGTAAGTATAAGATTGCTATAAGTATAAGTTCAGTACCGTATATGAGAGATCTAAACAAGCATAAGTTGGTTACAAGGATAATTATGTATGTAAATGTGTTATATGAATTCATGAAGATTATGATATATGTTACTGTTATATGTTTATTATGATTCAGTATAAATGCATGTGTACCAGTATAAGTTATAAAATATGTTTCCCACTAAGCGTAAAGCTTAGCACGGGTTTTTAATCCGTGTAGGTACAAAGGAGGACATCTGCGATCTTCCGCATACTGGCCAACACAATTGGGCAGGTTGTCCATCACGCATGTCCCGCGCTCTAATTTGTAAATGTAAAAGTACGCTTTGTATATGTAACGGGACTCAAGATATGTGTATAGATTTTGATGGACACCACCCTGGTAGTTCTTTGTATATGTAAATGATTTTTGTTATTACAAAATTGTTTGTATACCCACAGTACAAGTTCGCCTCCGAGAAAAAAACCGGTAAAGAGTCCCAAAGATATACCTCGCACTCTCGAACCCGGCTCGATCCACATTCAGTCGGACTTGGAAACGAGGTGCGACACTATTCTAACCCAAAATGCTACTACTATTCGTCCTCCTCCTCTTCAGCCGAGGAGAATGCATCTTCATCTACACAGTTATCCAGCTCGTTGGAATCCCCTTCCAAATCAGGAGGAGGATCATTTATAACAGTGGGCTCTCCTCGTAGGATGTGACTCTGGCCTGAAAGCCCTGCGGATCCAGCTTGCTTCTCGCCTCCTCAGATGCATTTGAACCATCCTTTGATTCTACACTCCATCTTCTTTATGTGATGTAACATCTGACCAAGAAATCACGACGACGGCTTCTCCCGTAAATAGCCGGGAGCAGGAAGTGATCGACTAAGGCCTTGTGGAAGAAGCTCGGCTTTTTGCTTCTGTCTTGTTTGTGATGGGCCCCAACCTAGGAAGAACTATTTTTTCTCTACCAGAATCCCTTATCCCAATAGCTTCCACCAGTTTAGTCATGGTCTGGGAAGTGGATGTACTGCTTTTCGCCTGTGACCTTAGAAAGTCCCTCATAATACACCATATTACCAAAGCATAGTTAATAAGTTTTCCAGTCATTACCTCATACATAAACTGGATTTCTTCCTTACTTAGAAACTTCTCCTTTCCCTTTAGCCCAATCATATTGTGAATGACCTTATTCATCAATGCATACTGTGCTTTAATTTCCTGGATGAACTCCCCATTACAGAAGCCCCCTATGGGTACCTGGTCAAGCACATGGTATTTGCAAACACACCAGCATCAAACTCCTCGTAATAGCCCCGCGGTGGGTAAGGTTAGTCATGTGCGGCTGGGCGAACATATCCAAATGATTCACGATCGAGTCGTGGTCGACTCATTAACTGCCTCCCAAAAATTATAGTTCCAACAACAGGTGTCTACATTCCGATTCTCTCAAGTCGAGTAGAATCTTCTCGACAATCCGCCCAGAATAGCCTTTTACCTCCCCACCGAAAAATTGCAGATTCTGATCCTGAATAACAACACGAATGGGGTGAGTGAATAGAAACGTTTCAATTCTCATTCACCGCTCACAGTGGAAACCCCGCCTTTCAATTGACTGGACCCACTTTTCTCACTTTGATTCTGATGATTCAACAAACATAACCTCAATTTCTTCATCTTCGCTCTCACTTTCTTCCCTCACTCTCCGATGAGGAGCTTTCCACT
Organism: Tetrastigma voinierianum; assembly: GCA_016808115.1. NCBI lineage: Eukaryota > Viridiplantae > Streptophyta > Magnoliopsida > Vitales > Vitaceae > Tetrastigma > Tetrastigma voinierianum. The sequence continues at coordinate 108,971 of JAEQBH010007357.1, read as the reverse complement.
TTCCTTTCCTTTTCACAATCAGCATTTCCAGCCTTTCATTTTACGGCTCCATAGAAGAGCTAGTGGCCTTCCTTTCCCAGTTGTTTTTCGATTCGCTTATGATATGGCCAAAATAGCGAATATAGCGAGAATAGCCCATACATACACAAAAGTTTCCCAACAACCCATCTCCAACAATATCGGACTTACCCTTTCTAGATCGGTCATAACCTTTCTCCCCATACCGTTCACAGCAGATGCCCTAATCAACCGAGAGCATAGAACCACCAACCAAAGCCACCCAACACAATCCATATTAACATAGTGAAAATTCATTTAGATTGCTCTCAAGGAGATGAGGAGCACTTACCACTACGGGTCTAGTACTTCTAGCTCCTCTACAAGTATGGACCCAGGATGCCTTGTGGTCGAGCGATGGAGACAATTAGGTGAACGCTTCTGACCTAGGGTTTGCTTTGGTGAGAGGAGAAGCTAGGTTAGCTTTTATATGAGTCGTGAAGTGAGATATGAAAGGGTTCAAAATTTTGGGAGAAAACCTCTCAAATGGCCCATTCACGCACGACTAGCATCTTATCAGAGCGCGGCATCAAAATAAAAGTGTACTCATTGCCAGGTTGGCACCAGATCAAAGAAGTGCGGCATCTGCATTCACTTTGTTACTACCACTTTTCATTTTTCGTACCAAGACAATTTTTAGTGGTACCAGACCACTTTACAAAATTTCCAAAATTCTACATTTTCGATTTCATTGTATGGTAACTTCTTTCACCGGCTTCATACCCCTCCAACCGACTCAGGTTTGCCCAATTGTGTACTACACTCTCTTGGCACCTTCACGCTTACCTTAGAGTCATCCGTACTCCTCGTGATCAAGATTCATAGAGTTCGAAAAGAATTGACAATTCAAGGCTCAAGAAGGGTGCAAAGGGTTGACTCAGTATGATTTCGAAGTTTAACAAAGAAAATATGGCCTAAAATCATCTTTCAACTATGTATGTATGTTCCTTAAAGAATAAGATGCATGTAGTTGACAAGGAATGCTGAAACAATGCACAAGCTGAAGCAATAACAAGCAAAAATGAGCTTGGGTTAGGAATTCAATGACTTGTGTATTTTATGAATGAGAGTAATACCAGTCAAGATTGACTCTGGAGAATAGAAAAGACTTTGGGTCAATATGGTCCCAAATATGAAAAATGTTTGCGGTACGCCCGTTATCGTATGCAAGTGAAACTATATGGAGTGCATACATAAGGTCACGCGGCTGCATACATCACAAGTCAAGTACCATACCCAAAAGAGTAGAAAATCGAAATTTTTGCATGCACTTAAACCCTAAGAACACTGAATTAAACCAAATAGCATGCACTTAAATGGCTCCAACTAGTGTATGCCCACCCCCACCATGGAAATAGGCAAAGGCTCCCTCACCGCAATCGACGATACACCCCGCCGCACTATAAGAGAGGGCCAAAATACTCGGTACGTATGGTCAAATTTCCTCCTTGATTAAAAAAAAAAATGACAGACTAAATGAATAATGCATAAAGAAATGCAAGAAAAGGAGAAGAAAAACTATATACAAAAAGGGGAGGATAGAGATTACGCTGAAGGAACATCCTGGTAGAGCAAAATTTCTACCAGCCTCTTACTACTCTCTTGTGTCGGTTTCTAGAAATGGCTTTAAGCGCTGGCCATTGACTTTAAAGATTTTCCCATTTACCGGATTCTCAATCTCCACAGTGCCATATGGGTAAACTACCTTGACGATGAAAGGTCCAGTCCACCTAGAACGGAGTTTACCTGGAAAGATGTGCAAACGAGAGCTGTACAACAATACCTTTTGGAGAGGTTCAAAGGTCTTCCTTACAAGGTTCTTGTCATGGAATAGTTTGAGACTCTCTTTGTAGATTCGTGAGCTCTCATACGATTCATGCCCTAATTCATCAAGCTCGTTCATCCGCAGCAGTCTATGTGTACCTGCCTTAGCCAAATCAAAATTAAGAGTTTTAATGGCCTAATATGCTCTATGTTCCATTTCCACCGGAGATGACATGCCTTGCCATAAAATAGCCTATAGGGAGACATACCAAGAATACTCTTAGCAAGCATCCAGACCCAAAGAGCGTCTGTTAGTCGAAGTGACCAATCCTTGCGATTTGGGGTAACCGTTTTTTTCAAAATGTGTTTGATCTCCCTATTGGCTAATTTGGCTTGACCATTAGTCTATGGGTGGTAAGCCGTGGAGACTTTGTGGGTGACTCCATATTTTTTTAACAACTTTTCAAAGGGTCAATTACAAAAATGGAGCCCACCATCACTAATGATTGCACGAGGCATTCCAAAGCGAGAAAAAAAATATGTTCTTTCAAAATTTCAAAACAACTCGCGGTCATTAGTTCTCATTGAATGGCCTCCACCACTTAGAAACATAATCAACTCCGCCAATAAATGTAAGCAAATTCCACATGAGGGGGAAAGGCCCCATGAAGTCTAAACCCCATCAATCAAAGATCTCAATAATTAAAATAGGAATTATAGGCATCATGTTCCTTTTTAGACCCTAATCATATACCCAAGCACATGTTTTGCAAAAAATCAAAGCAAATTTCTAAACGTACGGGCCAATAAAAATCGACTTGCAGGATTTTGTCCGCCATTTTTCATGTGGAGAAATGCCCTCCACAAGCTGGGAGTGGCGTAAGGTGAGTACCCCAATCTGATCGTCAATGATACACACCTTCTCATCAATTGGTCGACGATTTAAACAAGCATGGGTCATCAAAGTAGTATTTTTTATGTCCACCAAAAAACTTCCCCTCTTTGGTCGAGAGTCCATCAGTGGAATCTGGCCTGTCACTAGATAGTTTACTATGTCTGCATACCATGGGCAGTTGACAAGAGCAAAGAGTTGCTCATCAGGGAAAGTGTCGCCTATGGGCATCTTTCGCAGGTCAAGCCTTCTGAACTAACCGAGACAGGTGGTTAGCTACCACATTCTTAACTCCCTTCTTATCCTTAATGGTTAAGTTAAATTCTTGACAGAGTAGGATCCACCTAGTCAAACGAGGCTTAGTATCTTACTTAGAGAGCAAGTACTCCAGCCTTGCGTGATCCGTGAAAATGGTTACAGGAGACCCTATAATGTACGACCTGAACTTTTCTAGGGCAAAGACCACAACCAAGAACTCTTTTTCCATGTCACCGTGTAATCGATCGAGCGGAATCTAGAAATCTGGCCGGGCATAGTAGATCACAAAAGATTTTTTATCTTCCCTTTGCCCCAATACAGCTCCTATGGCATAATTACTAGCGTAACACATGATCTCAAAAGGGAGCTCCCAATTAGGAGATCGCATGATAGGAGGGGACACTAACATAGTCTTCAATTTATCAAAGGCTCCCTCACAAGCCTGTGACCATTCAAAGGTGACGTCCTTGGCAAGCAAATTGCACAAAGGACAGGCTATGGCACTGAAATCTCTTATGAATCTCCTATAAAATCGCATGACCCAAGAACTAATCGCATATCCTTGACACACTTAGGTGTGGGTAAGTTTGAGATCAACCTCAACTTTTGCTTTATCTACCTCTATTCCTTCTCGAGACTATGTGCTGTACACAATCCTCAGGTCGCCATGAAGTGACACTTCTCCCAATTAAGCACTAAATCTTTTCTCTCGACACCTCTCCAAGACTCCTCAAATTCCGTACATCCCCTCAAGAATCTCCAAAACACGTAAATCGCCCATGAAACTCCAAATGCGTTTCTATCATATCATTAAAATCCCCATCATGCATCATGGAAGGTTCCTAGTGCATTACATAATCCGGCGCGGCATTTTCCTAAAGGCAAATGTGCCAAAAGTAAGGTGTGAACGTGGTTTTCGATCTTCTAAGGCTATCTCAATTTGATTTATCCTCGAGTACCCATTTAGAAAACAATAAAATTTATGCTCGTGAACTCTCTCCAACATTTGATCCACAAAAGGTGAGGGAAATGATCTTCCTAGTGCCCGTGACGAGTTTCCTAAGGTCTATGCACACCCTCCAACCTCGCTGTGACTGAGTGGAAATTTAGCTCATCAGGTTCATTTGCTACCACAAGGACCCTGCATTTCCTAGAACTACTGGGTCGGACGACCCACTTGCTATCTTCAATAGGGTAAATAACACCTACATCCAAAGAATTTTAAGACCCTTTCGAATTCACTTCTTTCATGATCGGGTTCAATTGCCGCAGGTCGCTCAGAGGGCTCGACATCCTCTTCCAAGTGAATCCTGTGTGTGTAAATCAAGGGGCTGATTCCCTTAATATCTGCAATTGTCCATCCTATGGCGGTTTTGTGGGTTCTCAATATTTCCAAAAGTTTATTCTATTGATCTGACTCTAAAGAGGAGGATATGATCACCGGGAAAGTTTCTTCTACCCTTAGGAATGCATATTTGAGATGCGATGGTAAGGGTTTCAACTCAGTTTAGTATTTCTCTTCCGAAGGTAAAGGGCCACCTTGTCCTCAATTGCGGCAATTTCTCAAACTGAAGTCACCCATTTTCTTCCATATTACCTTACTGTGCTCAATTATGGAGCGCACCTCCACCCGTATGTGATTACCTCGACACAACTCGGGGCTTATCAGACAAGACCCAGAGGATCATCATATGAAACATAATCTACATAGTTCTGCACAACATATTCGATCATATTTACCTCACAAACGTCCTCATCATCCCCTATTTCCTTGATAACATTGAAGATATTCAAATTAATAGTCATGTTACCAAAAGATAACGTCATTAGTCCCCCTACAATGCGCGATGGCATCGGGCAAGGGCTAAGAACGTCTACCAAGAATCACTAGGAACCGAGTCCCTTGATTCACCATTAAAATTGAAAGTGTCAAGAACAACAGAGTCCACAGGAAAGTAGAGCTTGTCTACTTGCACTAATACATCCTTTACTATCCCTCTAGGAATTTTCACACTACGGTCAGCTAGCTGGAGGGTGATATCAGTCGGTTCTAGCTCTCCTAACCCTAGATCAACATATATCGAGTATGGCAACAAGTTAACACTCTCTTCTAAGTCCACTAGAGCATGTCCTACTTTGACTCCCGCCACTATAAATGGGGGCCAGGGCTTCGGGTCCTTGTATTTGGGGCAACCAAGTTCGATCAAGGAGGTGAACTCGTCTACCATGAATGCATCCTTGTTGACACCTAATTTTCTTTTTACAGTGCATAAGTCTTTCAAAAACTTGGCATATGACGGGATTTGCTTAATGACATCCAATAAAGGAATGTTCACCTTAACTTGTTTGAATAACTCATAGATTTTCGAGTGATTGTTCACTTGCTTGGGGGCTCTCAACCTATGAGGGTATGGAGTAGAAGGGGCATGGGAGGCCTTCTTTTTCGTCTAACACAACAACATCTCGCCTCTGTGTGAACATGAGGCGGTTATACACCTCATCATCCCCTAGCGGTTAATTTTGCACATCTTGCATGTTTCCTTGGGGCTTAATGGTTTTGGTTTTAATTATTTTTCCACTCTCAAGAATGGTGACAGCCTTGCAATGTTCAAAGGTGACATCGCTTGGACCTAAGACTCCAACACTATTCTGACCTTGGGGGTTTTGGATAGTTTGAGAAGGGAGTTTCTTTTTTTCTTGTTGAAAATTTCCCATAGAAGAGGTCAGCTTAGTGATTTGGGATCTTACATCATTCAAGGCGGTTCGAAATTTAGTGTTGGTGGATTGTTGAGCCTGACAAACCGTCACAATGTCCCCAAACTTTCTTATGTGGAGGTTAGTAAGGCTGCGGGGTTTGACCCTTGAGAAGAGGGGTGCAAACTTTGAAGTTAGAGTTCATAGGAAATCCCGAGGACCTTGATTGAACTGAGGGGCTTGATTCAAAAGCCTTGGTTTTGGAAGTTTTGGTCTGGTTGTTTGGCAATGGTAGGGCCTCCCTCATTTCTCCAACTAAATTCGTGCGCTTACCCCACCCCGATTATGTTTCAAAGTATGGAGAATTGAAGGGCTTCCTTTGGTAATTAAGAACATTGGCTCAAGGATTCGATCGCCTTCCTCGACTGAGGAAGATTGGGGTGGCGCTTAATAGTTGAGTGAGTGGGGTCATCGAAAATGATGCATGACTCCTCCACTTGCATCCTTATAGGCACGAAGGTACCGTACAATCAGCTTACCTCATTCACCTTTTTCAATTCTATGGCCTCTAACTTCTTAGTTAAGTTAGCTATTTTCCCTTGCAGGTCATCATTCTTTCTTAAGTGATGTATTCCTCCCCTTGTGGGTGGGTGTACTATGCACTTTTGCAGTATCTAGAGAGGTGCTAGTCTCCCAAGTTCTAGCATTTTCTGCTATTGTATCAAAAAATTGCACGGCCTCCCTAGCACTTTTCTCATAGAATTCCCCCGCACACATCATTTGGATGTACTGTTTGTTATTCAAGGACAATCCTTGGTGAAAATATGCACAAATTTGTCCAACATCCAAACCATGATGAGGGAGAGCGTGGAGGAGGTCCTTATATCTTTCCCATACAACAGCAAAAGGTTCACCCGGTTTTTCAGAAAAGTTTTGGATTGCTCGCATGAGTGCATTAGTACGTGGCTTCGAGGAAGAATTTATTCGAAATTCATTTCACACTGCCTTCCCAAGTAAAAATCAATCAAGAGTTTAAACCATATTTCGCCTTCTCCTTTAGAGAGAATAGGAATAAAACCATACAAATTATACGGGAGGGGCGATCCTCGTAGACGTGAAAGCACCGCAAACATCCTCAAAATCCTCGCCACGAATGAGTACGTGGTTCTCGACCGATCCTCGATACACGTGAGTTGACAAATCATTCACTTCATATGAATTGGTTAGCCTCTTTACGTAGGCAAATACATGAGTTTGCTATGGTTCTTTAAGGTTACAGAATCTCTTGAAGGGTTCTTTCCACATTAGGTAAAGGGGCAGGGGGAGCTTGATATTGATTGTGGTGAAAATTAACATTTCCACCTCCTGTTGCCGGGATTATCGGCGGTGCATCACCATCTCCTTGTCATGGAGGTTCATGGGGTCTTTGTGGGTCACCAGGTAACCCTTGGGCATTTGGATTAAAGAGAGTTTGTCGATTCCCTGGTGCTCCATAAGGAGGTCTCGGGGTTCTGAAACAAATCATCTACTACGGACTCTTCAAAATGTCCTCGAGGTATAACTTCAAGCTCTGCCAAGCCACACGCAGCCCAAACCGACATGCACCAACTTACCCCAACCGGGGATAGGGTATCCACTCTTATATTATCTAGCAGAAAAAAATTAAAAGAGAAGGTAGAGAACGACTAGATCCCCGCAATGCAATTGAAAACATCATCAGCCTCTCCTGGATCAACTAGAGTGCTCGCCACTCCCAGCAATGGCACAAAATGCTCTCGCTTCATTTTGTGTGCTAAAATTATTCCCAAGCGTAAGAACTACTGCCTGCCAAGTGATTATACACGTGGAGTCCACAGTCATTTCCATTGTGAGTGGTTTCCCTTGGTGATCCTTAGGATTGCTATCCAATGAATGTGCTGACAGCAAAACTCTGGGGTTGTGATCGATTGATCAACAACCGATTAACTTAACTATTTTAAAACAAGAAGGGCTAATGATAGATCCTTAGGCTCGGGCCACCACGACTCAGGTAACACCCACCCTTACTTACACCATTCAGAGCCATTTATGAATGGTCTTCGATGGAAGACATAACGTTAAAAACTTTTATAAGACAAAGAACGATTGAGCGATAACAAACACTTGTTAAGACGATTTGCTTAGACTCTTAGCTCCAGATGGTATCAAGCACAACGTACCGAGTCTTTCGCCACACGTTGCAAGAATATGCCAAACTAAGGTTTTATAAGAGTTTTAGCAAGTGTTTAGTATCGAACAATCCCATTGAAGCACAAAGAGGATTGTGGTCGTTACTCATATGAGGTTTCACAATTAGAACCCTATCATAGAGGTTTAGAACTCCATTAAAACTGAGAGTTGATTCATGATTACTAGAACACTAATCGTAAATGTAACTTGAGAAATAACACTACAATTGCAAGGTTGGGATATAAAAAACACAGAATCTTTTAAAGAATACCAAGTTATAGAAACCAAATGAAAGATTACAAGTGATTAAAAACTCAAAATCAGAAGAAAACTAAGTACTCTACTCTATGAACCCTAGAAAATTATGAGAAAACACCCCAAAAGTTCAAGACCAAACCCTAGAATCCCATCCTCCTTAACTCGCTCAAGTGGGCCTTTAAATACAAATCCGCTCATTAGTGATCTCAAAGTGGTGGTCGAAAGACGAGCGTGCCCTCGCACCAAGATTGAAATTTCGCCAAGTCCCGCAGATCGCATGTTGGTTCCGGCATTCGCAAGTGTGGCACGGCATTCAAAAGTGCACCGTACTCCATTACTGTGGGTACTCGGGTACCACTATATTTGGTACCAAGACTACCGCTCCGCACCGTCTCCCACCAGAGCACTACCCGAGGCCTCTCGACAGCGGCTGTAATCGACATCGATGATAGGCATTTGTTCTCTGGAACCAAACTGCTACGAAAATGTGCACGGGACTCGAAGAACCTGCACACGCATAAAAATGCTAGAAAGGTCAAAAGCACCTATTCTACACAAAATGAGAGCAAAACATGAGCTGGGGGGCTTAAAACCCTATATAAATGTCGCACTTTTATGTATCCAATAAGTTTCCCATTTGACACTCGGTATTAGAATGAGGTCCATCACAAAAATCACATGAAGGGATAGGCCCTTGGATCCTATTTTCCACAGCTTGGGCATTTTGTAATTGTGTGGACCGAAGTTGCTTTTTAAGCAACGAAACTTGGACCGCTAGATTTTTGAAAACACCCAATTCATATACTCCACTCAATTTCTTAAGCGTTGCTTTTTCACTCGGCCATTGTCAATTATTCAAAGCCATATCTTCCAACAATTGGTATGCCTCATTTGCACTCTTGCTCATCAATGCACCTCTAACTGAGGCATCTAAGAGTGTTTTAGTAAATCTTGCTAACCTTATTGTAGAAATAATGCACTTCAGACGATTTTGCTACCCATGGTGGGGGCATTTTCTAAGGAGGTCTTTATAACGGTCCCATATCTGATAGAAGGTCTCTCCCTCATATTGAGCAAAGTTGTGTATCTCAATCCTCATCTTTGCTGCTTTTTCTAGAGGGAAATTTTTTGAAAGAAACTTGTGCACCAAGCTATCCCAAGATGTGATGGAGTCAGGAGGTTCTGAATTTAGCCAATGCTTCACTTTGTCTTTTAAGGATAATGGAAAAAGTCTTAAGCGAATAGAATCATCACTCACCCCGTTATACTTCATTGTGTCACACACTTCTAAGAAATTAGAAATGTGCATGTTGGGGTCTTCATTTAGCAATCCCGTGAATTGAATATTTTGAATCAATTGCAAAGTGATAGGATTAAGCTCAAAGTTGTTTGCTTGTATAGCCGGTCACCTAATCACTGGATGGATGCCGGCCGAAGGAAGAGCATAATCTCTCAAATCTTTCTCCAAATCCTCCATGGGAGGGGCTGATTAGGGCACACTTTCCCCGCTTGTAGATTGGATGTCTACCTTTTCTCTTTCTCTAAAACCTTCAACATTCTCCCTTGATTTATACTCAATTTTCGATCGTTTTTCTTGCCATTTCTTATTCGTCTCACTGTTATTTATAATTCTGGATCCAAGGGTACTAGATCTTTATCACAAAACTTTCGTATGAAACAATGGTGCCTGAGATTCAACAAGAAGAGAGGAAACAAATATCAAAATTCCTAACAAAAGTTTAAACAAATAAGGAAAAACAAAAATTGCTTAAAGTACAAGAGCAACACTTGGTATCAATATTAACACAAATCACCAACTCCTTGTGTCACGCCTGCTTCCTGGCCCGAATCTCGACAAGGATCCAAACTAAGTTCAAAAGACCATATACCGACTCTTTACCCGATTTTTTTTTTTTTAAAATCCAACCAGACTGCGGGTATGACCTACATCTATAACAGAATCAAAATATTATATACAAATCAAAAGAACTACTACCGGAGGGGTGTCCATCAAAATCTAGACACACATATAACTCGAGTCCCATTTACTTATACATATACAAAATAACCTTACATTCCAATTACATATTCGCAGCGCAGGACTCCATCGCGATGAACCCTTACGGCAGGTGCCAACTGCCGTATGCGATGTTTTCAGACGCCTTTCTTCAGACCTACACGATTGAACCCGTGCTAAGCTTTACGCTTAGTGGGAAACATATCTTATAACTTATACTGATACACATGCAATTAGACTGAATCATGATAAACATATAATAGAAACAGATATAAAAATCTTCATGAATTCATATCATCAAAATGTATAACAGGTCAGATCATATTCAGAGCAAACTTAGACATATACCATGGCAAGGCATCCACCTGCCTTCCTTTTACATGTATCATGACTTTCTCGGTTTTCAGTCGTTTTTTCCTATTCATGTCATTGATATAGCACTCTCGTCTTACTTGTACCTTGTGACTTTTAATTGTAATTCTTACATTCCCATGTGAGCATATCATCTAATTGCATCGAACTTATACTTAGAGCAACTTATTATACTTTACCTCGCATCTTACACTTATGGCGCACTTTATTCTTATTCGAACTTATACTTATAACATTCGATCTTATACTTACTCGTATCTTACACTCATGACGTAATTTATTCTTATTCTAACTTATACTATAACATTTTGATCTTTATACTTACTCGTATCTTACACTCATGGCGTGATCTTATTCTATTCGATCTCCCATAGGACACATTTATTCGCATTCCTTATATACTGCATCGAACTTATACATATACTTAGACGGGGAGTACTTATCACGCATTCATACTTCTATCCGGCCTTTATACTGCTCGTATCTCCCGTGAGGAGACATGTAGCTTATACATAGAGGTACTTATACATGTAATCCGGTACTTATATCTATTTTAATTCCGTAAGAGTTTACGTAACTTATGCTTATACCATAAGGCTTATACTTATACTACTGGAAGTTTACACTTATTCTGGGAGGTACCGTGAGGTACTACAAAGATATTACTTTAATGTATACTAGTATTACTTCGGAATTTATCCTTATACCTTAAGCACCGTAAGTACTACAAAACTTATAATCGGTACTTCTCAGATCTTATACTCTTGTACTAATGGCATATCCTTGGTCTTACGGAAACTTATACTTGTATTAATCGAACTCATACATGTATTTCGTGATCTTAGATCGGGTCTTACGTAGTAGATACTTGTCTTACTGATCTTATACTGTTACGTAACTTATTCTTGTCTTACTCTGATCTTATACTCTGTTTTACTGAGCATGTACTCAGATTTCGCATCTTATACTTGTATTACAGAACATGTACTTGTATTTCGGATAAGGAAGTACCCGTAGGTACTCCAGAACAGATACAGAGGTACCCGTAGGTACTACAGAACATGTACAGAGGTGCCCGTAGGTACTTTCAGATCTTTACCATATTCATACATGTACTAATTTTATAAATTGTTTTCATGTTATAAGTTTCATATTACTTTCACTTTCATGCCTGTAAATACCAATGAAGTGGATACAAAACTAAGTGAAGGCCCGGCTACCAGATCACCTGCACGAAACAAAGGGTCTATGAAGGGCCGTGGGAAGGCGCTATTATCAATAAAGAGACAATGACCATCTATAAAGGTCCGGCGCTATAATTAATCAGAAGAAACAAGGCCTATGAAGGGCCCGAGGCGCCGTTATCATCAGACGAGACAAATCTCATCTATAAAGGGCCCGAGGCTCAGGTGACCCTCTTTCGCCACCGATATCGTAAATGCCGCACTTATTCTCTAATGGCATGTCAATCTATCCTACTTATCGACATGTGCAATCAGTTTTATTATACTTTTCCGTACATATCTCATGTTACGAATAAATATTGTTATCATGATTGCTTATGCAATATATACTATCATTACTTTAATCTATATTCGTTCATATCTATAGCTTCATATTCTAGCTCTCATATTTTCCTCGTGCTTTCATTTACTGCTCATATATTCATATATATATATATATATATATATATTTATATATATATCATTCGTGTACAGATACACATTCATGTGCTTTGTCATCTTTTACTTATCTCTATCGTTCTTAGCATTTAAGCATTTCTATCATGAGTTCCTAGCATGTTCTATCTATTCATTTAGGTATTCATCATATATTCATATTATATAATCCTATATTCATATCATATTCATGTATTATTATTCCTTTATGAATCTACTTTACTTAGAAATTGGAATCATTCCAATCGGATTATCCAAACTAAAGTTATGGCATTTTCATGCCAAACTAGTCAATTTACCGATTACACTAGAGACAGTTTGTATTACTCATTTTTTCGGGGTCTTAACTTCATATTTGAAACTTGATCTTTGTACTCATTTAAATCTAAGGTGCTAAGGGTTCTACTCCAACTGGAATCACTCAATTCGGAGCATCGAAACTCAAGATACGTCAAACAACTCGACTATCATGATCAACCGATGCAGGAATTGGCTTGCACATGGCCCCACTTTGAGTGAATTTTTGGGCTACTTAAAGTCAGAATTAGAAGGTATCTATTTCTATATGTTTGGTTCTCCTTGAAGTCTATTTTAATTAGCCACTTGAATCACTCAAATCGAATAAGAAATGAGCAAGTTATGGCTAAAATATAAAAACTGGTCGAAATAGGAACAAGATCACATGTACGGAGACACTCGACATGTACCTATTACTGTCAGCCCAAAATGACTGTATTCCAACATGTACCTGAGACATGTTCAAGGTGTACCCTAAGACATGTCACCGAAATGCCCAAATGTGTGTTTTTCACCCATTTTTCCATATTTGCTACCCAATCAACTCTATACTTCTATACACTTCAAACCATTTCATATTCATCTTGAAATCTTTCTACTCAAATTATATTTCATCACTTATCTTTCTTCCAAAAATTTTCCATGAATTTCTCCAAACTATCATTCTAATATGGGCTAAGACCCATACACAACCCAAATAAGATGATTAGGGCTTATTCTAAACCCTAACTCAATTACTTCCTCAATTAACCCATGAATCCAATTTGTAAAAGAGAGGACTCATAACTATCTGCACTCTCATATGGGGTTTACCAACCCTATTTTCAAGAAATCCAAGGTTAGTAATTCTATCAAACCCTAGCTTTGGAGACAAGCTATTAACCATACAAAGCCTTAAAATTCCATAGATCCATATTAAAAGTCATAGTTCCATACTTGCCCGCTTCCATACCTCGCCTTCCTTTCCTCTTCTTCTTCTTCTTCCTTTTCCTCTTCCTCTTCTCTTTCTCTCCTTCTCCCATCCGCTTTTGAGCCTCACCAAAAAATGGAGACCACCCTTGGTCTTAAATCCCATCTCTCCTTAGGCCTTGTTCTATCAAAAACCCATTTTCGGGTTAAGTTTCTATTTGCTTTTAAGTCTATATAACTCCTTCTATTTATAAATAAACTTTCCTTTATTTCATTTTGGCCCTCAAATCTTGTTAACTTATGACTTTTAAGTCCCTCTTGATAAATTACAATTTTATCCTTAAATCTTGTAAATTTCCGGGTCTCTTGTTTACCTGTTTCGCATTTAACTCACGAAACATTCAAATTATGCTTACAAAATACCCTAAACATGTCGAAAACTGCTAGGGTATATTTTGGGGTGTTACACCTCGACAACGATGCCAAAAACTTGTTAGGCTTAAATTTATGTGATGATAATGCAATGCAATTCTATCCGCAAGCGTATGGGCCTACAAGTAATATAATGGACTCAAGGAGTCTGGATATCGAACCACAAGGAGTTGGGTGCTAACTATTGAAATTGGGATGATTTCTCTTATATCCAAGCTAGATAAAAGAAGGACTCTAAGAATTCCAAGAACAAAAATGACTATCAAAGGAAAACAAGACTAAAGTTCTCTAAATGGAAAAAGCTACCAAGTAAAAGGCCCTAGGATTTTGATGTAAATGGATAATCCTCAAATATTAAGATGAACTCTCTCTCATCAAGCCAGTTGGACACATGCTTAAGGCAGGTATTACAAAATTAATCATTAACCTCTCTCAAAAGCAAATAATCTATCAACTAGTACCCAATTATGCCTAAGCCTAAGCCTTAATATTGATGCATTAACGAAAGAGAGACTCAATTATGCCTCATAATTTCTGTTAATATCTCTATTACCCAGAAAAATATGTTGATTCACCTAGGTCTAACCTATTACGCACTTCTCAGATCTTGTAACAAGTCACAAATATATTGAAGGTGATCAAGAATCAATATAAATTAGCACAAACATGAATCAATGAGCAATTAGTAACCAATAGACCAAAGAGATAAAAATGAACACATTAATATAAGGTTCATATCCAAATTACAGTCAAAATCCTAGGTTACTAAATTAGAACACATTAAGAACTAGTACAAAATAAGAAAAATTGTAAACATGAGAAAAGGAGAAGAAGAAACTCTAAAGAGATGATGGTCTTCAATCCTTGCTTTTCCTCTCCTTCCAATCTTCAATTCTTCTAGAATAATTGACACGAAATATGGGATGAAAAGTGATAATTTTCTATATTTTAGATTGATTATACACCCTATTTATATAGAGGATTAAAAGAGAAAAAAAAGGAAATAAGAGACATAAAAAGGAAACTAACTTATTCCTAAAAACAGAAAAAGGAAACTAACTGAATCCCTCAATTTAAGGGATTCTGAAATAAATCTCCTATTCTATTTACAGATCAACATTCTATTTACATCTCAATACTCCCCCTCAAGCTGAGGAATAGTTGTCTTCCATTCCCAGCTTGAATACAAGATCGTGAAACATTGAACCGTTCAATCCTTTCTGTTAGAATATTAGCTAATTGATGTTCTAATAGAACATAGGACATACACACTACCTTTTCCTCCAATTTTGCATTGATGAAATGTCTATCAACCTCAATATGTTTTGTCCTATCGTGTTGTATAGGGTTATGAGCAATATTGATAGCCAACTTGTTGTCACAATAGAGCTTCATAAGGACATCCCACTTAATTCTCAAATCATCTAGAATAATCTTCAACCAAAGTAGTTCACACAACCCTTGAGCAATGGCCCTAAACTCTGATTCTACAAGCGACCTTGCTACCACATTTTTCTTTTTACTTCTCCATGTTACTAGATTACCTCCAAGAAGAGTACAATACCCTGTAGTTGAACTTCGGTCCACTATGGAACCCACATAGTCAGTGTCAGTGTATGCTTCTAGAGCAAGAGTATTGTTCTTCTTGAACAAAATTCCTTTCCCGTGGTTGCCTTTCAAGTAACGTAGCACCCTGTAAGCAGCTTGAAGATGAGGTTCTCTTGGATCATGCATGAATTGACTCATCACGCTGAACGAAAAGGCGATGTATGGCCGAGTGTGAGCAAGGTATATGAGCCTACCAACCAAATTCTCTCGGTACATTCCTTTATCCACCATTTTCTTAAATTTCTCCCAACTTATGCATTTGATCCATCAAGTGTAGTAGGATCGGTTTACACCCACCTTCCCTCGTTTCCGCTAATAAATCACCATACTTTTGTCGAGAGATGAAGATCCTTCACAGAATACGCCACCTCAATATCGAGGAAGTACTTCAGTTTCCCTAGTTCCTTTATCTCAAACTCTTTTTGCTAATCTTTGCTTCACATGATGCTTCTCTCTCTCATCATTTCCAGTCACTATGATATCTTCAACATAGACTAGAAGAGTAGTTACTCTTCTTGCAATAGAGTGCTTAATGAAGAGAGTGTGGTCACCTTGGCTTTGTTTATACCTAAACTCTTTCATGACTTTTTCAAATCTCCCAAACCAAGCTCTAGGAGATTGTTTTAATCCATAAAGGGCCTTTTTCAGCTTGCACACCTTGTTACCTATGTTCCCCTCAAATCCTTGTGGGATGTTCATGTAAATCTCTTCATCTAAATCACCATGAAGAAATGCATTCTTAACATCATATTATAGGAATTGCAAATTGTAGTGGGCAAGCAATGACAACAGGATTCTTACAGTATTCATTTTTTCAACTGGAGCAAAAGTCACTTGATAATCAACTCCATCGGTTTGAGTGTACCCTTTAGCTACCAATCTTGCTTTATGCCTCTCAAGAGATACATCAACCTTATATTTCAGTGTGAAAATCCACTTGCAATCAACAATGTTTTTCCCTTTCGATCTTTAAAAGATCTCCCATGTTTTATTCTTTTCTAATCGCTCATCTCCTCTCTCATTTGCATCCTTGATTCCCTTTTTGTCAATGCCTCGAACGAGTGGTAAGGTTATTAGTGGTGTTTAGACTCACAATGAAATTCTTATGGGCTGGTGATAGATGCTTAAGATACACAAAGTATGATAGTGGATAAAGTGGTCGGTTAGTACATTCTTTGGTGCCTTTTCTGACAGCAATAGGAGGGTCTAGGTCTAGGTTGTTTGTTGATTCAATGGAAGTTTCACCAACTTGTGCATGTAAAGGTGGAGTGCAATATTGCGCGTTTCATTTCTAGAATTTGAGTCGATTCTTGGACCTGCCGTCTAAATTGCCTTTTCCCTTGAGTACAACAGGCTGCATGAAAATTGCGGTGACAGCGGGAACAAGGGATGACACGGGTTCAGTGGTAGAATTAGGTGACTCGGGTTCTTCATCACCATAGGTTGAGACATGAGGAAGGTCAAGAAGTTCAAAGCACTCACAAGGACTATCTTCCATCATTAAAATCTCCCTTGAAGAGAGGACTTGGGGAAAAAAAGGTTTGTTTTCAGTAAAGGTGACATCTATAGAGATGTAAAAAATTTTGGTTGAGGGGTTGTGACATTTGTAACCTTTTTGAGTTGATGAGTAACTAAGGAAGACACATTTTATGGCTCGGGGGTCCAGCTTGTCTCTATGTTAGCTGTGGACATGAACAAATGCTGTGCACCCAAATACCATAGGAGTTGGCCCGTTTGAGGTTCTGAAGTGTGGATAGAAACTCTTAAGTACCTCTACGGGACTTTTGTTGTCTAACACTCGTGAGGGAATTTTATTTATCAGAGTATGTGGCGTGAATAGCTTCCCCCCCGATAGGACTTAGGAGCATTCCTTGAAGTAAGGCTCGAGTTGTGTTAAGTAAATGCTTGTTTCCTCTTAGCTACCCCCATTTTGTTGGGGTGTAATTTAACACATGATGAGTCATGGAGAATGCCCGTGATTGAAAATAGGGTGACAAAATCGGTTGAAATAATCTCTACCATTATCATCCTAAAGCTTTTTATTTGAACCTGGAATTAGTTTTGAACCATTGGTGAAAAGTGGGTATGACAATACTAACATCAGATTTTTGTTTAAGAAGAAAGATCCATGTAACCCGAGTGTAGTCATCAATTAAGGATGCAAACTATCGAGCCCCATAAACATTAGGTATAGTCGAAGGACCCCATATGTCACTATGAATTATATGAAAAGGATGAGAACTTCTTTTATTGCTAATATGAAAAGAAACACGAGTATGTTTTTCCAATTCACAGGTTTCGCAATGAAACTCATAAATATCTGATCCTTGGAATAAATAAGGAAACATGACCTTTCAAACCCTAAAAGATGGATGACCTAAATGTAGGTGATACAACCAAATGGTATCTTTATTTGAGGAGCTAAGAAAATACAAAGAAAAATTATTACTAGTTTTATGAGATAATTGAGTAGTAAAGACGTTCTTTCATACTTGAAGTCCAATCACTCCTCCACGAACACATTTCTGAAAAACACAAATAAAAATGGAAAAAATAGCCTCTTTTAAGATCATGAGGTAAGCTTTTGAATGGAAACAAGGTGGCGACGATTTTAGTACATGGAGGACATTTTTAAGGATAAGGGTAGTGTGATATATATGTCTCCAAAACATTGGCTAACAAGCCATTGGCCACTGCAATTTTCTTGTTACTTGGGCTTGGAGTATAAGTATGAAAAAGTTGAGATTTTGGTGTCATATGATTTGTGGCACCGGAGTCTATTACCTAAGAATAATCATAAACCTTGTTTGAGCATTTATGCAAAAGGCCAATGGTACCTGAAGAGCCAAGAACAAAAACTCTCTAGGTTTGTCAAGGGATCCCAACAAGCTTCTCCATTTCATTATTGAACCCACCTATTGTTGAATTTTCCCCAGTTTTAGGTTGCTCTGCCATGTGTGCTTGAGGCCTTTGCTGCCCTCCACGGTTTCCCCATTCTCGACTTGGTGGCTTACCATTTAACTTCCAACACTTCTCTTTTGTGTGCCTTGGTTTCTTGCAATAGTTACACCAAAGATTGTCCTTGTTCTCCTTCCACTGATTGTCTCTACCTAAGTGTTTAGGCATATCATTTTTTCCTTTCTCTGGATATTCCATGTTTGTGGTTTAAGCATAACACTCCTTCAGCTTTCCTCTCCTCGAATCAGTGCCACCACCTCATTAAAGCACAAAACCTCCTACTTGCCAAGCATATGGATTCGCACTTGATCAAATTATGGGTTAAGCCTAACAAGAAAATCATAGACTCTATCTTGTTGAATGAAATCCTTTAGAACAGCAAAATCCTCAAGACATTTGGTTTTTATCACCCTATAATGATCAAGTTCTTGCCACAAATTTTTCAATTGATTGGCATATTCAGTAACTATTTTACTTCCTTGTTTTGCAACAATCGTCTTCACCTTGACCTCATATACTTGAGTCGCATCTCTAGCTTTTGAATATGTTTGTTGGTTAGATCCCAAATATCATGGCAGTAAGCAAGAACATACATGTGTCGCTAATCTCGTAGTCATAGAATTCCTGACCAACTCCATAATCATAAAATCTTCATCCCGTACTTTAAAGCGGGGATCTCTAGTTTATTACATACCCATGAAGCCGCTAATCTTCCTTTTCCCTTTCGGCCACGGTGCGAACAAGTTGAGACCATTTAAGGTAATTTTTTTTCCATCCGGCCTATATACGGCTTTGGATATTTTGCAATTTACTTGAGGTTGTTGAGATTGAACAATTTCCTCCGATTGTGCTGGAGTAGTCGTCTCTGCAACCTCCAACATCTTTCTCGAAAAAAAAAAACTGATGTGAAATACTCTGTTTTGCCTTTAGAAAACAAAGCAAAATAGAGCAAAAAAGGAAAAACGTGAAATAAGCAAAAAAAATCCAGCTATGAAGGCTAGAAAAAAATGGCAATGAAGGCCAAAATGATGCCTAGGTTTTAGAAACCTATATCTCTGATACCATGACAAGAAATATGGGATGAAAAGAGATAATTTTTTGTATTTTAGATTGACTATACGCCCTGTTTATATAGGGGGATTACAAGAGAAGAAAAAGGAAATCTAAGAGACATAAAAGAGGAAACTAACTTATTCACAAGCAGAGGAAAAGAAACTAAATTTGAATCCACTCGATTTTAAGGGATTATGAAATAGACCTCCTATTACATTTACATATCAACATTCTATTTACGACTCATGATAATCTCAGAAAACCTCATCTCTTAATCACAAGGTAAAATCAACCAAAAAAGCAAACCTAAATTGATTCTAAATAAAAGGAAAGCAGGAAAGTATACCTTGATGCTCGAACCCTAAAAACAAAGAAATAAAAGCTTAGATAGTAGTTTGGAAAATCGGCCTATAAAGATGGGCAGAGATGGCAAAATTGCCAATTCTAGGCCGCGATGTTGCGGCATGTAAGTCCAATCTCACGACATTGTAGCTGAATTAGGCTTGAAAGTCCAGAATTTCATTGGATGTCGCGACATGTGATTCCAATGCCTTATCATTCTAGTGTTGACTGATGCATTCTTCTTTGCTTTAATGTCATGACCTTTAGTTCCAACGCAGCGGCATGTTGGTATTGATCATCCCTGGGTTCATCTTGGATGTCGTGGCATCCAGTTCCAATGTCATGGCATGTTGGTGCTGATCATTCATGGGTTCATCTTAGATGTCGCGGCATCCAATTCCAATGTTGCGGCATGTCAGTACTTGTGCTCCAAGGTGCTTGTCATGCTGCAACATATGGCTCGGTGCCGCGACATTCCAGTGTTGCTTTGCCTTTTCCTTGCTTGTTTCTTACTCCAAAATGCCTGTTCTTCATTCTGATTTCTACAAAATGTGTAAGGAGGGAAATTATGATAAATTTGCATGATCTAAGTGTGAATTTTGCATCAAAAGCTCATAATGAACCTAAAAAAAAAGAAGCTCAAATGCTATGTAATTTCACACCTAACAATTGTATACATATTTTTTCTTTAAATATCACCCAATCAACCAAGCCATTTAATATTTTATCCCTTGAAAAGTTTATAACAATTATATAGTGATAGTAGTTGGTCTCATTAAGTAATTTTGAGCTCAAAAATGTTAGTTAAAAGGATTAATTAAAAAAAAAAACATTCTATGGGTCCCAAGTGATCATCAATTGAAACCGCTAATGCCATTGTTAGTGATCTAGAAATGTGTTTTAAACTATTTTAATTGATAAATATTGTTTCCTCATAGGGAAATTGCAAAGGATTGTTGTACTGAGTTATATGAATAAAGGACACGGAATTTAGCCTTTTATTTTATTGAACATATCACTAGTATCACTATTTTCTCATTTAAGACAGCTACTGCATATATTAAGTATGTTTAGGTCATATAAACATATTTACAAAGATATAAAGGGAAAAGCAATATATGTGGGCGTTTAATAGTAATAATATAACGAACCTTAGTTACTACCTTAATCAGTTCTAGTTATTGATTTTTTATTTTTTTTTTTAACTCTAGCTAGCTGTATTGATGCTGGATTTTTTAGAACTTCAAATCTGAAATGACATTATTTGTAAATCAACAACTTGAAACTCACTTTTCTTGATCAATAACAACATAGAAGAGCAATCACTATGTTGTGGCATGTATCTCATAGCGACAACATTTGTCCTTCATGCATATCCTCTTTATTGGTTAGTGAAATAATAGGTTGGAGGTGCGGGGGCAAAGCCCTGTGGTACGGTATGATACGCATTAGGAAACCCCATGGACCTATTCTCATCCACATTTGTATGATATTGTTCACTTTGGGCCTAAGCCCTCATAGTTATGTTTGGGCTTTTACCTCAAAAGACCTCATAACAATTGGATGTTGTTCATGCTTATATACTCATAAGTCTTCCCATTCCTAACCGATATGGGATATTGTGGGACTTTGGGTGCACTCCAAACAATCCTCCTTTCGAACAAAGTTCCACCGAACCTTCTTTCAAATCAAGATTTGCTTGTCTTTCACTGCGGTTGAGCACACGCCTTACATAAAGCACCACTTGCTAGGGGTTCAATGCTCACAACACCATTTTGTTCGACATCCACCCACATGGTTAAGCCTGAACCCAACTCTGATACCACTTGTTGGAAAACTTCATGGACTTATCCTCGTCCATATTGGTATGATATTGTCCACTTTGGGCTTAAGCCCTTTGTTTTAGGGATTTTACCCCAAAATGCCTCATACCAATTGGATTGTTGTTCATGCTTATATATATACTCATAAAACTTCCCATTCCTAACCGATATGGGACATTGTGGGACTTTGGGTGGACTTCCAACAATACGGTATAGGGAATAAGGGCATTTTCATAAATTGTTCATATCTAGAGTTATTATAAATATCCTCCCATGTAACCCATATCGAAATAGTAAAAGTTTGAATCGTTGTTTTCGTGGATGTAGACATAATGTCGAACCAAATAAATTTATGTGTGTTTTTCTCATTTTTCTTCTTTAATTTATTACTATTTTGGTGCACATAACACAACACACCGAAAGGGGAGAAAGTGTAGGGATTAATGTATAGCGGAAGCCTGGATCATGATTGAATAAGATGTGTGATACACTAATGTCATCATCCTTAGGGTTTACTAACCTCTTGGTGCGGGACCTTCCAAGTTATTCTTTTCGCAACAAGTTTATGTGTGGGTGCACCTAATTGTCAAAGACTAGAGAAGAGAACACCCTTGTATGTGTGTAATGACCCTAAGGAAAATGTGTGAAGGTCTTAAGGAGAGAGGTCTATTTATAGACTCAAAATCCTAACCTTATAGGGTTACTAGTCTGACAAGCAACCGATCCCTGCCTTATAGGGTTTCTTGCCTATCAAGTAGCCAAACTCCTGTCTTACTGGGTTTTTTGCCTCTTAAGCAATTAATTAATGGGTTTTGTCACTAATTAGATAGACTAGGGATCCAACAACCTATTTTTAATTTGTGCTCTTTATCAACAACTCGGATTGTTTCTAGAGCATATATCCAACAATCTCCCACTTGCTTAGAAGCAAGTCTAAGACTATTATCTTATTCGATGTTATTCCATTAAAAGCCCAAATGTGAACTCCAAGATTAATAATGTACATATTTAAATGTATATTTTCTTTGTAAAATATAGATAATTAATCACAAGGGTTTTTGTCAATCAATTAATTATTTATTCTCTTAACTTATCAGTTTCTCTAATGAAACCAATGCATTGGCTAATGTCTTTATTACACAGAGGCATAGAAACATATTAAGAGGATATTTCACACAAATTTCATTTTTGTATATCTCATAAACTCTGGTGGTCAAATGATCATTATTCCCAAATCATCAAGGTATTGGTCTTTAAAAAGATATCTAACTTATTGATATCTCAAAGAATGACAATTACTTGACTACCTGTTTATAATATACTTAGAATATAGAAAAATAGCATAACTAATATTGCCTGAGATTTAATTCCTTTTTATAGAATATTACCTTTAATTAAATCTTTCTTGACCCTCTCAAAATGAGTACAACATAACTCACTTTAATATTCTACAATAACCAAGACATATTATTTCAAAGAATATTACAGCCTAAAAATGAAGTGCCTAAGTTTATTTATGACCTATGAAACAATTCATTAAGTGATATGAGACACATGACTAGGTCTTCTATGGACGTAATCCCTTATGATCATATCTTTATGAATTAATACGGACCTTATATGTGAAACAACGCGTGTATAAGAATTTAAGAAATTCATACCATTAAAATCCGAAAATGAAATTACAAATAGTCTTGTTCCTAGAGCATAATGTAATGAATTCCCACTTACTCTAAAGTAAGTCTGGGACACTCTTAAGACCCATACAATTTACATGTTTCTAAAACACACGTTTAGGAAGGGACTTTGCAAAAGGGTCTGCTAGGTTCTCCTTATATGCAATTTTACTAGAGTCAATATCCCCTTAGAAATCATAGTCCGTATAACCAAGTATTCCAAGACTCCCATTGGAATACACCAACATATAATCCCTCGTTATCTTTAGATACTTTAGCATATGTTTTCACTTCAGTCCAGTGTTCTTCATTCTGGATCTAATTTGTATCAACTTACAATTCCCACTGCATAGCAAATATCTCACCTAGTGTATAACATGGTATACATGAGACTACCTACAGCTGAAGCATAAGGTTTCTCACTCATGAGTTCTTTCTCTTCGGGAGTTTTATGTGATTATCCCTTAGAATGATGAATTTATATGCGAAGGTGGAATCCCCACTAACCCAGATTCTCCATGCCAAAACTAGCCACTAGGAAGCTTGGGACAAAGCTAACACCTTATTCTTCCTGTCTCATTAAAGTTCGATTCCTAGAATATACTTAGCTTCACCCAAGTCTCTCATATCAAAATGTTATTTTAGGTAACCCCTTATGTCTGACAACACCTTCACATTGTCTCTAATTAACAAGATGTCATCTACGTAAAGAATAAGGAAGACTACCATTATTCCTTGAATATTTTATGTACACATGGTTTACCAAGGCTCTTTTTCTTGTAGATCAACTTGCTTCCAATGGGTTTTACCCCTCTAGGAGCTTCTAGAAGAGACCATATTGAGTTTGAACCCATAGATTCCATCTCACGATCCATTGCCCTTTTCCACTCTTATACATCAACATCTTTCAATAGCACAACCGTATGGGGTGACTTTATACATCTTTCTCTGAGGCATGCTTTGCAAGTTTATTTATTATCCTCCCACTACAAGTTTACTACATTGGTTGTTGTACATGCATAGAAGGATTCAAGTTTTGTGGTTCAGGTGGATTTCCAATCTCTTCACTATTTTCTTGTACTTGAATTTCTTGAATTTGGTTGTGAGTTGTTTCCTGAGTTTGTTCACTTTTGGGTACATGTTATACATATTCCCCTCTTTGAACATCAATAGGAAACATGGGTGGAAAATTAGGAGTTTCTTGTGGATCTCGAATCGAGCCAAGCTCTTCAAGAACCACTTTTCTCCTAGGTTTAAAATTGTTCATATAATCCTCTTCTAAGAAAGTGGCTTGAGTGCTCACTACTACCTTCTTTTCCTTTGGATTATAAAATATTTCATCTCTCGTTCCCTTGGGATAGATAGTAAACATACACATTTATGTATGAGATTCCAAATTTTGTGATTTATGTGCTAAGACATTTGCGGGGCACCTAAGTCAGAATATGGATTAAAAAAGCGGGTTTGCACCCTTTCCATAACTGTGGGTGTGCTTTGAAACATATTTAGATGGAACCAAGCTTAGTGTGTAAATAGTCGTTTCTAATGCATGTCCTAGAAGATGAAATGGCGAACATCGACCTCACCATATATAAAAGGGTTATGTTTCTCCTTTCAGAGACTCCATTTTGTTGGGGCGTTCCAGGAGATGATAATTTAGAAATTATCCCCTCTTTATCCAAGTAGGTATTCATTGCCTCAATCAGACCGAATCCGCTTGGTATGGACATAGTGGCACACGCCTCGATATATATTCTGAAACTTTCAAAAGTTTCATACTTATGGCGCATTAGGGAAACATATCCATATCCCGAGTAGTCATCGATAAAGGTGATGGAATACTCACACCCGCCTTTGGCTTGAACACTTATTGGTCCACACACATCAATGTGTACCAATCCCAACTACTTAGTAGCACAATTTCCTTTGTCCATGAAGGGCCTCTTTTCATTTTCTTGCCGAGCATGATTCACATCTTGGTATGGGTTCAAAAGATCGAGGAATTTAAAATTCCACTTTTAATCTATTAGGATTAATATGACGTTACATAGGTTATATTTGAAAACTTTCCTTTTCTTAGATAAGGTGAGTTGCTTATCATTAACATGTTCACTGACATTAATACTATAGAATGAGTTGAAATTATCTGAGCCATTCATGATAATCGAAAGAATAAAAAGTATTATTACTTTTTATTGAAATTGAGGAATTAAATTGCACTATTAAACCATGTTCAACTAAACAACTAATAGAAACTAAATTCCTCTTAAAATCTGGAACAAATAAACGGTTTGATAAACGTAAAGTTTTAAAAACATAACACCATTAGTCCTATTGCCATTATGAAGACATATTCCCCATCTCCCAATTTCAAGCTTCTTTGTCCTTTCTTGGAGTGGTCTACTTTGTTTGAACCACTCTAAGAAGTAGCAAAACATGGTTAGTGGCTCTTGAATCAATAATCCATTTATCATTGTACTTCTCTACCAAACAAGCTTCAACAACATTTAGACTACCCATCACTTTCGCAGTACTGATGTGCCCTATCATCTTTAGACCATGGTCTCACACATTTTCTCTAGTCATGCGAGTGTTCATTAGTGCCCTTATGGGCTGCTTGTCTAGCAGTATTTCTACTTTCAACAAACATCCTATCTAGAGTTTGAACCATGTCTAACACATACTCTGAATCGTGATTTCTTACGAGATGTTCTGCCAATCTTGAGAATTTAACGGGGCTTGTCGTATTAAGCATTGTTAATTTACAAATTGCTTTTTAGTTTCCTTCGAAGCATTAGCTACGGGCTCCTAGGGTTTCTAGGTTGTTGTAATAAATTTGATTCTTAAAAAACAAGGACAATGTAAAGATTGGTTTCGTAGGTAAGTAGTACTTCCATCGATGGTTTTGACTCAAAAATTATGCTTATAGGATTAAAGGATGTCATTTTTTGAAATAAACAAAAACATGCCATCAACAAATATACCAATAAGTAGGTTTATTTATTACAACTTTCCATTGTAAAAACTTAGGTTAGGCAAGATATTTATAACAAACTAAGATTTTGATCATGATACGAAAAGTGTCCTACAAAGTCAACTCCCCGAAAACTCGAATAGTAACCTATGAAAGTAGTAGGTTTCTATGTTAATACACCAGGAAAGTCCCTATGTAAGCCGTGGGGTCACAATGATCCCTCTAAAAAAATCCTTACCTTAGGCTCTTATCACCCTTGTGAGAGGACTTTCCTAGACATATACGACAGTGACTATCCATGGGAGATTGATCGAGAACTTTCTCGAGATAACACGAGACATGTATCAATCAGGCTTTTTATTTGATATTAAACTTTGGGCTTTCAATAATACTAATGGAGCCTCGTTGGGAGGATTATTAATGTTACTAAAATTGAATGTAATAACCATTAATATAATTATAAAAATATCCTTAATATCCAAGTGTTGTCAACGTTGGACCGTATAACCTGATTAAAATTTTGAAATTATTTTAGATCTAATCCAATAAAATACGGTCATGTTTATCCATTAGGGCATCACATAACCATTTTATTATTAGACCCTTAATGGAGCCCGTAGGTTTCAAATTAATTAAATTAATTTTAATCTTCACCCATGAATAGGCCAATTTGTGCTATGTAAAATGTGTACACCTATGTACGCAAGTGCACACATCGCCTCAAGTAATATAATGATAAGTGAGTATCGTTCCCACGGAGAATTGGGTTACTAAGTACTGACTCTAATCTAGCCTATGCTCTATATGGATGGTGGAAAAATTGTAGAAAAACTCAAAGACACTAATCTAGGCATGCAAGAATGACTCAAATAAGACTAAAAGGTCTTAGGGCATAGATTTCACCTAAACAATCATATATGAGCCTCCTAACCCAATCAATCAATCTTTATTTTCATATGAAGATGGAAATTTAACTAATGTATATGTGAATCTCTCTCAAGCATCCACACTACCCCTGGATTTTAGTGTACATCCCTGCTCGCCTGAAACCTGGAATGCAAAACCCAGAAATCCTAATGCCACACCTAATCTCATTGATGTCTCTATCTCATGATAATTAGATGGTAAATCATTCATGGTCTAGCTTAATCATCACTTCTCAGTCTCAAATCAAGCCACAAATCATGCAAATATTGGCAAAATACCCACAAGCATTAAGACTAAATGAAATACTCAACACACATGTGAAAATAATATCGATCAATATAGATTAGGAGAATTCATACATTCAAGTGTTGGCTACATCTAAACCTGAGAAAATAGAAACTAAACATCTCTAAGTGAAAATCATCCAAAGAAAAGAAACAAAAGAAGAGGATGAGAATAGCAGTTTTGAGTGATAGCCCGTCTCTCTTCTTGATCTCTTCTCGAAGCTTTTCCCCTTCAAGATTTGTGCCCAAGGGTGTTTCCACCCAAAGAGAGACTTGTTCTCACCCCAAAAGCTCCCAAAAATCTGTCACCAACAGTTTCTAGGGCTTTTGGGCTTTTACACCTCTAAAATCGGACCTAAAATGACCCTAAAATGAGCCTATCAACAAACTTCCTGACAATGGGCCCCTAAGAAACCTGTCTACCGTTTGTGCTATGTGCAAAACTCCCTATTTTGCACTCTTAACTTCCTGAAGCCATAACTTTTTCATATGAACTTCGATTTGGGTGATCTTGGACTCGTTGGAAATCTTAAAGAGTGTAGATTCCATCCATCTAAATCTTGATGTCATTGGAGCTCATCATAAAGCTGAAAAATTCAGAATACAGTGGTTGTTGCTCACGCTGTGTGGGAAATTGCTGATTTTTCCTATTTTTTCGCTCATTTTTGCACAATTCCGCCAAATGGTTAACCTAATCACAAAGGTGAACATTTAGAGCATTAGGACACTTATTTAACATAAAAACTACTTAAAATTGAGTAAAACATAGGTCTAAAATGAGTATTTTATATACTCATCACCCATTCAATATTTTACATTAATTTATTAGGTTTTTCATAATAATATGATATAGGCATATCTTACTAAATTGAATGTGATAACCATTAATTTAATTTCAAAATTATCTTTGATATTAGAGTATTGTCGACGTTGGGCCATACAATCTCATTAAAAATTTGAAATTATTTTAGATCCAATTCCATAAAATCCAATCTTGTTTATCCGTTGGGGCATCACATAATTATTTTATTGTTGGATTCTTAATGGAGTCCACAAGTTTCAAATTAATTAATTAATTTTAACTTGCACCCATTCAATATTTTACATTAATTCAACTAAATATTCTATAACAATATTATCTAGACAAAACAAATATCCATTATGCACGTATATATCAAATGATTAGAATTACACTTGCTTTATTCTAAATAGCATGGAAAGCATACATCACATGCTATATCTATATAAAACAATTGTAAGAAAAGAATAAATAATGGACCTTTAATCCATGGTTTCCTAGAAAAATTTGTGTGGGCGAGAACCCCTAACCCAATATAAATCCATCTTTTCATCAGGTCTTGAAATTCATTGAATTATGGGCCAAGTTAGAATTGGTTTATAGGGTTTTTAAGCCCAAAAACACAAAATCCTAACTAGTCCCCCTCATAAGCCAAGTACCAAAATCGTCATCAAACATCGTACACAACTTGGATCATCATGAATTTTTTCAAGAAGATATATCACAACATAAGAAACCATCTTATCAAAATTTGTCCAAATTCAAGGTTGCACATGCCCCCACTGTGGAAGTCAGAAATCAAAATCGCCACCAGTTTCCGTACAAAGCTCGAATCATCATGAAATTTTACAAAAGGGTAGAAAATCAGATAAGGAACTTACTGGTCAAATTTTGTTAAATCAGAGATCTGCATTCTTATAAATGGGGGGTTTGAAGCTAAAAACTAAAATCATCGCCAATCAACGCACATATCTCATATTACTGCAAAGTTTTACAAAGGCGTAAATCACGAGAGGAATCGGGTTGGCCCCGAATTTGGGCTGACCAATCGTCACTTGCTGACTACTGAGCAGCGTTTGAAGCCAAA
Source organism: Tetrastigma voinierianum (assembly GCA_016808115.1). NCBI lineage: Eukaryota > Viridiplantae > Streptophyta > Magnoliopsida > Vitales > Vitaceae > Tetrastigma > Tetrastigma voinierianum. The sequence continues at coordinate 79,603 of JAEQBH010007357.1, read as the reverse complement.
AACTAAACCATCGTCAATTGTTGCACAAACCTCGAATTGGCACGAAATTTTACAAGGAGGTAAATAACCAAGAGATGAATCATTTAGCCAATTTTGGGTCCAATCCAAGATGGCACGCACCCCCATGCACCATTGGAAGCCATGTGTGAGTATAGTCTTGTCCACTTTTGGCATGTGCCAGATCTTCTGGCAGCCCTCTTCCTCCCGTTGACCCTCCCTCGTGTCCCCTACATGATTTTGGTGTTGGTTCGCCAAATCAAGGCTTTGATCAACACGAAAAACGATGAACGGTAGCATGAAACAGTTCTTCTTTGGGTACTTATTACATAATTATCCAATAAATCCGAATTGACATAAAATTATCCAAAAATAAATAAATCAATCAAGGAGGAATATCTAATCTTATGATTAGCCTCCAAGTTACATCCAAAAAAAATATACAATCAAACTTCTACCATGGATTAAGGCCAAAATAAAATATTCATTCATACAAAATTATAAATAACATTAAAAACATATAACATAGGTTCCATATATCTAATTACATCAAATATACATGTAAAAAAATAGAAGGATTAGGTTTACCACAAACCGATTCAATCAAGGCTCTGATACCAATTGTAGGGATCAATGTATAATGGAAGCCTAGATCATGATTGAATAAGATATGTGATAAACTAATGTCATCATCCTTAGGGTTTACTAACCTTTTGACGTGGGACCTTCCAAGTTATTCTAGTCGCGACAGATCTATGTGTGGGCGTGCCTAATTGCTAGAGACCAGAGAAGAGAACACCCGCATATGTATGTATAGGCCTTAGGGAGAATGTGTAACGATATTAAGGAGAGAGGATCTGTTATAGACTCAAATCCTGCTTAGTATAGGATTACTTGTCTAACAAGCAACAAATCCTTACCTTAGAGCATCTCCAAGGGGCTAGCTAAACCCTCCCCTTTAGATATTTTATATAGCTGACCCTTAAATATTATCTCCAGGGGGCTAGCTATTACGCTATCTATTTCCCATTACCTGATTTGGCTAGCTACCGCCGGCTAGGGCAAAAGACCTTCTTCTTTCGATTTTTAACGCCAGCAACACTCTAAGAGGCCCATCTGAGAAGATATCTTCATAAATCTTTAGAAGGCGAATCTTAGTTTGCTTAGAATGCAGATTATAAATACAATAGTTGAAAAATTCAAAATTTAAATTTTTGATTTTAAGAGCCGAATTATAAAGTGACGTTATTAATAAAAATCAAAATTTTAAAATTTTGATGATGTGGCGTAACATGTCAGCATGTGATGTAATCAATATGGCAATGACATGGCATACTACATAGTATTTTAGATTTTAATAATTAATAGTTAGTTAAAGTTAGTAGAAATGGTTAGCTAAAATAGATAACGTGGTTGGAGTGAAACTGAAAAAATGGTTAGCTAAAGTAGATAACGTAATAAATATATATATTTTTGCTAGTTAATTTACATAGTTCCCTTGGAGTTGCTCTTACAAGGTTTCTTGCCTATCAAGTAACCAAAATTCTGTCTTACTAGATTTCTTGCCTCTTAAGCAATTAATTAACAAGGTCTGTCACTAATTAGCTAGTCTGGGAATTCAACAATCAATTATTAATTTTGTCTTGATCAATGGCTTAGATCGTTACTAGAGCATAAATCCAACAGAAAGTCACCTGGTAGGGGAAAAAAATGGAAAAGGGAGAAAGTCATCTAGTTCGAAAAAAAAAAAAAGGAGATTATTGTTTGCCCTACTTTTTGTCCGTTTGGTGTTCGGAAGGATCAATTGGCTTCAGTTTAAAAATCAACTACAGGATTTCAGGATCATATCAATGCATGTGAAAAGAAGTGATCATCGATCTCTATGGCTTTAAATTAATAAAACCTCAATCCTTAAATTGATGATTCCCATGACTTCAGATGTGAACTTTCTTAATTTATGTAGCACTTTCTCCTCATTATTCTACTCCCCCAAGGTAGCAAAATTTCATAGTATTGTCCTATGAAGTTGACCCTCTTTTTGTCCATTTCTGTGTTAAGTAGCAAGATCCCTCATTACTATTATCCTAGGTTGTGACATATTTTTTCCCCTTTTTTTTCCATTTCCAAAATGGTGCAATGAATCTGATCAGTTAAACAAGCTCAAATCGTTAGGAAGAAAAGGATTTTCTTTAATGAGGTTATTAAGTGGCAACATGACTAGGGTCAACTTAGATTATTTATTTACTTGTCGATCTTGTTCAAATAATTATTGATTGCTCACCGTACTTGTACATCTTGTTGCAAAATCTGTGGTCTTAAGCGGTTAGTGGTTTTTTTATCCCTTAAAAGGAATAATTTCAATTTTTTCATTCATAATTTTCTAGTTATTCTATAAGTTGAATCAATCAAAATCAATTGTTTTTAAGTGATTGCTAAGATCCTTTGGTTTCTTTAATGAAAATAATTTTTTCTTTTCATTTATCCACTTTGCATTACAACTTTGTATTATTTTATTCTCATGAAGACTAGATCCTACCCATCTCATTAGTATATGATCTTTTTGAATGGTATGAAAATTTGTTAGTAGTTTCATAGTTTGCTTTGTACTTAAGTACTTGTTGAGAATTTAGATATATTTTGCTTTTAAAAAAAAAAAAAAAAAAATGAAATCATGAGAGAAGGTTGTCATTCATTATGTGAATTCCTAGAAACGTGAAGAAACATTATAGAAAATAAAATAAAGAAAAAATATATAAATGAGAATACAAATAGAGTTCATAGTGAATGAATTATTTTTATTTATTATCTCAAACCCATTATATTTATTTTAATTATTAATACAAAAGTCAAATAATTATAAATTATAAATTTTTTAACAAATTTTAATTATATATAAATTTCTTTGAAATTTTTTTTAAGACAACCAAATATGACAAAATCATATTCCTTATCACTTTTTTCTTTTTTTTTTAATACTTCTCACAACTAAACACAACAATAAAGATAAAAAAAAAATTATAAAAACGTACCTATTTTAGTTATTATTAATTTATTTAGATTTCTGTAAAGAGGGGAAGACGGATAGGATGACTCAACGTCATATGGTTGGATATGGCTAAATTTTCCACCAAGAAATGAGCCCTTGTCCGACACTTTCTCTGACTAATCAAGTACACATCCCATTATTATGCCAAAAATTAGTACATATTAAAAACTATACTTTAGGTTATATACTTTGTATCCAAGTCGATTGATCTCATTCATTTATACATTTATTCACCCATCTAAATTTTGTCATGCCGATACACGTCAACAAATTGGATATTACCTTGGTAAATAATAATTTAATAAAAAACTAGATTTAACCGTACGGGTAAGACTTTTATAATGGTCTCTATTTAGCTAAACTTTTGTCGTTATTATTGTAAATTATTTCCTCATTTGGTATCTTCAAGTTCATTAAATAGAAACAAACTGTTGTAAATATATTATATAAAAACCGACAGTAAGATAAATATGTTACCCTCTTTGTTCATATGTTAAAAGGCAAGTGATGGGAAAGAGGATTGAGAAAAAGAAAAGGAGAAAAAGAGACATGTATGAATGAGAAATAATTCTTCGGATGCTTATTGTAGGTGATGAAAGGAAGCCTTATAAGCGACATGATGACCTTCCATTACTCACATTAAAAATGAGTTAATAAAGGTTAATAAAGAACCTTATGAATGTGGTCATTACCACTATTCATTAAATTCATGCATGTGGTCATTCACCACATGTAAATGTTTCATTTAAAACACTCCCTCCTGAATAGCCACCATCAAGAATATGTCTAATTAAAACCTTGTTAGTAAAATCCAATGGGACAAGACCTAGCGAAGGAAAATACGTATAATATTCTTATGATGTTGTAGATTACTCTTAGTTTGTTAGGGCCCATCTTGCTTACAACACCCAATCGATGCTTCCGATTAGGACAAAACCTAGACAAAGAGAAAAATAGTACAGTATATTAACATCATGTCATAAACATACTCCCCCTCATGTCAATGTCCTTTAGTTGGCGCATTCCAATCTTGTATATTAGCTTCTTAAATATTGAGATTGACAATAACTTTATGAATAAGGCTCTGTTCGGGGTTGCGGTTAAAACTGCGTTGAGGTAGCAAAGCGTGTTTTTAGGTCTAGCGTGGTTTGAGATGTTTGGTTAATTTCAAAAATCTATGATGGTCAATCACAATTTGATTTTAAAACTCAGTTTTATAAAAGCAGGCAAGCCTTTCTTTTTCTCACTGACAAAAAATTGAAATTGCGCATCACAGTTTTTTTATTTTCTTTGGACAAAAAACCAACTTTGAATAGCTTTATATTTACAATGAACGAATATAAAGCTAAACACTCTACGTATCCTCACCCATACGCAAAACTTCCCTACTTCTACTATTATTCTTCAAGGAATTTCCATCTCTAATATTTAATTAATACGGTTCGCGAAAGCTTTGAATTCTTTGCTCAATTCCTTTGATGAAGTTTATTTCATAAATATTTAACTATTATAATGAATTTTTTGGTCATCACTATCATTTTTTTTATTATCATTATTGTCTTAACAACATTAGTTTAAATTATTAACATTAGCATCAAAGGAAGATGCATTGTATGAATAACTATCCGCTTTTGATAATTTTATATTGAATCATACTTTTAATCACGGTTTTACCAAACATGTAAAAACATCAATTCTACATCGCAATAACTTTAACCAAATGTGTCTCACTGTTTGTAAAACGTAGTTTTATAACCACAGTTTGTTAAACGCACATTTCTAAATCGCACTTTTTTTCATCGCAACCCCAAACAGAGCCTAAGTCTGCTAGATTATCATTTGAGTGTATTTGTTGAATATCTATTTCACCACTTTTCAAGAGTTCATATGTGTAAAAAAACTTTGGAGAAATGTGTTTAGTTCTATCTCCTATGATATAAATTCCTTTGATCTATGCAATGCATGCAGCTTCAAATAATGTTATCGAACTGGTTTTGATAGAGGAGAGTCCGCATGATTCTTGGATATGTTGAATCATCGATCTTAGCCATATACGTTCACGACTTGCTTCATGAATTGCTATAATATCTTAATGATTCGATGATGTGGCCACCATTGTCTGCTTAAAGGATCTCCATGAAATAGCAGTTCCATTACAATTAAACACATACCTTGTTTGTGATCTGGCCTTATGTAGTGCGAAGGTATCACGCCTCGACATATCCAAGCGGTGTTGTTTTGATTCCTTTGAGTGAAATAAACTCATATCAATTATTCCTTGGGGGTAACGCAATATATGCTTGAACCATTCCAATGTCTTTAGGTTAGAGTGGAACTGTACTTGGCTAATAAATTGACAAAAAAAAACAATATCTAGGCGAGTATAATTAGCAAGATACATAAGTTGCACCAATGACACTAAAGATATGGTACTTTAGGACAGCGATTCTTCACCACTTTGCAAGATGAAATGAGTCGCTATCCGTCAATTAGAGCAGGACAACCATTGGAGAACTTAAAAGAGTGTGCTTTTATCCATATAAAAAGTGCTTTAAAATTTCTTAAGTATATGTTGATAAATGCTTAAAAACTTCAGTGGGGAAATGCTCGATCTACAAGCCAAGACAAAGTTTTGTTTTTCCAAGAACTTTCATCTCAAATTCCTTTTTTCAAATATTTTTCTATTTTTGTGAGCTTTTGAAGAGTCCTAACAAAATTTAAACCATCAACATACTCACCAATAATTGAAAATCTGGTTTTTGATTTCTTGATAAAGATTCATGGGTATATAGGGTTGTTTGCATACCCTTCTTTCAATAAATACTCACTAAGGTGATTATACCACACGCTTCCGGATTGCTTCAACCCATATAGAGATCATTGTAATTTTATTGAGCACATACTACGAGGCTTTGTATTATTTGTAAATCTAAATCGCCCGAGGGGATTTGCATGTGTATGTCATTTGTTATCTATATGGGCCCATATAGATAGGCGTGATGACATCCATGAGACGCATATCTAATACTTCAGAGACTGCTAAGTTATTTAAAAATGAAAAGTGATTCGTCCATGGCTAGGAAATATGTTTCTCATTAGTCAATACACAGGTCTCTCACAAACCTTGTGTTACTACTAATCACGCTTTATATCTTATGATCTCATTATTTTCATTGGGTTTATTTACAAATGCCCATTGTACCCATGAACAGGCTTTACAACTTTAGGTGTTTGGAGTATGGGTCCAAAAACTTATCGTCTCATTAATGAGTTTAATTTTGCCTCTACTAGTTTCTTTCCCATTTTGTGATCATTTTATATACATTATTTCATTTTGTGGTTTGGGATCCCCCATCATTTCTTATGATGTCTAAGGCCATGGAAGGGGAAGAGTATTATTGATAACAATAATCACATTTTTCGATCCATTTATAACCCTTGTGAACATAACTCATTGAGATCTCATAATTTTCAAGTATTATGCCTCTTCCGGGGTTATTTCTTTATCTCAAACCTCTTTAGGGGTCTCTTGTTTAATGTATGCATTTACAGGATCTTCTTGTTCGTCATATGTCTCTACCAGGGCCTTTTGTTCACCATATGCCTATGTTGGGGCCTTTGGTTTTATATTTTCCTCTTCAGGGGCACCAATTTTTCTTTGTTTTCTCTTTCAAGGAGTATTGTCTTTTGAGCCAATAGGTCTCCCATGCTTTAGGCTAATTTGAGACTCATTTGCTAATTGTCCTTCATGGACATCAATCCGTGCTAGTGCATTTGCAGCTAGGATATGTGACTTTGTCACTTTCTTTGTATCAATAAATGCATCTGGTAATTGATTTGAAAGACTTTTCAAATGAATGATCATTTGAACTTCTAGTTCATGTTGATTTGTACGAGGATCAAAATGAGACATTGTAGATGCATTCCAAGTAATTTATCATCGTTATTCTAGAACCAACTTTCTCCCTTAATGAACAGAATATTACTCTATTAAATGAAACAATCAGCCAAGTCAATTTGTAAAGCTTATCTCTCTCTATAAGGTTCAAGATATCTGCAGTGGTGATCAAACCTCACACGTAAATCCTAAGTCTTAGTTTAGGACCGTTTAGTCACGATGTGTAGATTACGGTGGTACATAAACTACCTGACAGATTCGTAAATGGGAAATATTTAGTTGTTTACAAAGTACAAGTTATGAAGGAGAGTATTCATGGTAAGTTCTTTGATTTGAATATGAACTTTGAAGCTTCAGATCATGCATAACGGCATGTCCTCGAGCAAAAATTGGCGATTTGGTTTTCATTAAGCGATTATGGTAAATTTATCAAATTGAGCGTTGATGAAAGACTCTATTAAACCATTTTTTTTTTTAGTATGGTATGAGCAACATGATGGCAACATTTATTGCCGAACATCTGATAGTCGAGGAAAATGAAGGAAATTAAATTCATTGGCATTGTCAGTTTTGATAGTCTTGATTTGGATAATGGCGGGATGTCGTTGGGTTATTTGTGCAAGGAGTCTAGCAAAGACAATATTTCGTGTGGAAAGCAGACAAACATGTGACCACCTCGTAGATGCATCTATTAAGACCATAAAGTAACAAAAAGGTCCACATGGTGGATGGATATGTCCACATATGTTCTCATGCATTCTTCACAGAAGGTAGTTTGTAACTTTTAAAATATACTAATGGTTTGAAACATCATTTAGATGTGGTATAATTTGAATGTTTTGTAATTTAAATGTGAAACATGAAATTAGAAACACAGTACACTAGACAGACAATTTGTAATTTATAAAAAGATATCAGTTCTGTGCAAGAAGAGGTATCTTGTTGTAAATAGCGTAAATTTGATATCTGATAATTCGAGGATTGGAGGACCCTATTGCAGTAAGAAGAATTTTCAATTTAACAGAGGATTGAGGACCAAAAATATCTCATTTTGAATTCTACCCATTCAAACTCAACGTGAAGGCCAAGGAGAAGAAGGGAAGAAAGGAAGAGAAAGAAAGAAGAGGAATAAAAATTATGGAACTAGTAGGGTTTTATGATTACATTGAGTCAGGTTTTTGTATGAGTTCAAGCTATGGAATTTGTCAAAATGTATGGATACATGTTTGGGTTGTGTAGTTTTGTAGAAACCTAACCCCTAATAACCCCTTCTTTGATAAGATGTGGCATGGTGCCTTGATCTTTTTGGTTTTAGACTGGTGAATTGGTTTTGTATAGATTATAGAAATTATTTAGATGGGTATGGATTTTGGGTTTACCCCATGATTTCCTTTGTGTTCATGTTTAAAGGTTTTGGTAATAATGAGAAGTGCTTGAGTTGATTATCAGTCATAAAGTATTCATGAAGGAGGTACCCAGAGTGAGTTTTGGGGTTTTCCGGAATGAAAAACAGTGGGAAAATGTTTAAATGGATACTGTTCACCCGAAACGAAGATTTTCTGCTTTTGTCTAATACCGGACGGCCCGTAAACACTTCGTCCGAAGTCGATTTAGTGTTCTTGGACTCTATGGAAAGCCCTTTGGTCAAGATTCGTATATATATTGATACAATATTGAGGTTATAATAAGTCCGAAAATGATAAAAACCAGTGGCTGCTGCTACTGCTGCAAGTTGCTGATTTCTTCATGACTTGCAATTTGCATAACTCCTTCGTTAGGACTCCGATTTGAGTGTTCTTGAACTCTATGGAAAGCCCTTTGAGTATAGAATTAAATCCGTATATGAAACTGATCTGATCGTGGCGAGGCATAATAAGTCCGAAAATGACAAAAATCAGTGGCTGCTGCTACTGCAGCAAGTTCTGCAAGTTGCTGATTTCTTCATGGCTTGCAATTTGCATAACTCCTTTGTTAAGACTCCGTTTTGGGTGTTCTTCGACTCTATGGAAAGCCCTTTGAGACTAGAATCCATCCATATATAGCAGACAATATTGGGCTTATAATAAGTCAGAAAATGACAAAAACTAGTGACTCTTTGCTCACATCTGGTCTTGCAAGTTGTTGATTTTCTTCACGGCTTGCAACTTGCAAAACTCCTTCGTTAGGACTCCGTTATGGGTATTTTTGGACTCTATGGAAAGACCTTTGAGTCTAGAATCTATCCATATATAGATTGATATAATATTGAGCTTATAGTAGATGAATGACAAAGCGGTGTTGCTCTTTAACTCTTCATGAATCAAAGATTCTTTGATTTTCTTCCACGACTTTACCCAACATAACTCATTCGTTAGGACTCCGTTATGGGTATTCTTGGGATTATATGGAAACTCATTGAGCCTCTAACCATATTCTATTTAATGGCATTTGGTCCCAGCGTCTTTGTCTGATTGTTGTACCCGAGTGTACTAGCAGGCAGTTGCAAAGTTAGTGGAATACATGGTAAGAAAAGGATGTAGATATGAGCAAATAGCGGTAATAACGGAGTTGATATGTAAGGGTATAGATAAGAAAAGTACCTACGAGGCATCAAAGGAAGGTCTACGTGTACTCCCTCGGGATAAGACAGTGCGATAAAGTCTGAGAAAAGCGTACAAGTATAGGAATGTATAGGTATATGTCACTTAAGATATATGATGAATGCGATAAAAGTACATTAAGATATAAGTTAACAAGATATAAAGATGTTACAAGTAGATGACATGATATGAATATAAGAGTATATGATATGAATATATGATTGTCATATAAAAGCGAATAGATGGAACATGTGATAAAAACACATGAATGAGTAAAAGGATACATGATAGAAATATAGAAAGTACAGCGATAGCTAAATCATGATAGAAGCGCATAAAGGATATGATATATAAAGGGATATGAATAGATAAAGATATATATGAATATATATGAATGCAAAGAGTGCGTAGATGCATTCATATATGATAAGTTACATATATGATACGAAGACAAAACTAAATATGATAGAAAAGATATGAATATACGTGTTGTAAGAAATATGAGAACAACAATCTGAAAATTTAAGAAATATGTGAAGGTATTACAGACAGAAATAAATAATAGTGTATGTCTCGCCGATCTTGTGATAACGATAGTTATTGACGCATACTGAGATATATACGAAAATATAATAAAATGGTTAATACCTTAGAGGAGCAGTGTAGAGGGATAGATGGCGTACACATTAAGGAAACAGTCTACTTGTCTCTTTGATCGTTGGCCGTTTGGGTCATTCTGACTCAGACCCCTTATAGATAGTCATTATGCTATACAGATTATAGCAATGCGCCGGGCTGTATAGATGGTCATTGTCTCGTCTGATGATAATAAGCAACCCGGGCCTTATAGTTTCCTTTATCCACTTCTAAGGTTTATGCAGGCATGAAACATAAAACAAATGATTTGAATATGACATGTGAAAAGATATGATATGATCTGAGAAGCATAGCACTACTATGTGATGATAAGTTCTATAACATGAGATCATACGATCCGACATGATATGAAAATGTAAAAATAGCAAAATGATCTGAAAGTTAATATGATAATACATTATATGAAAAGTACAAGATGACGTTATGAAATATGACAATATAACTAAGAAAGTACATAGTACATGAATACGGTATATGAAATTAGTACATGAACCACGATGCGTGATACTTGATGCATAAGCGATTACCGATGACCCGATTTGAAAGCGATTACGATGATGATACGTGAAATAACAGTACATGAAAATAAAACATAACAAATGGTCTAGTATATAACCATGAAAGTAATATATGTATACGAATATGACATGCACAAAATAGGATATGTAATCTGAACCATTAGAAAGATAATAGATCAAATGATAATTACTAGAATAAGAAATAAATGATATGAAAGGTTATATGTCAAACGTCACATGATAGAAGTGTATGTTATATGAAAATGATAAGATAAGTGTATTTGTTGAGACGATCATAGTTGTTAATTAGATCCCTTTGTATATGTTTTCCCACTAAAGCGTAAAGAACAGCACTTGGTTTTTTGTCCCGGTATGAGTCTGACGAAGATAGGATAGAGGGCGGGCGTCAGCATCGTGAGTAGTGGCGAAATTCGGAGATAGGTCTTCCATGGCATTCTTAGTAATCTCGTATTTTGGAATCACATTATAAGTTTTGTATATTGAGAAGTAATGGGACTCAATGTATATATAGAACATGGATACCACTACGGTGGTACTTATAATGTATATGTAAAAGAATTTTTGTTATTACATAAATTGTGCATATGAATGAGAAAACATGTACAGGTGTCAGCTCTGAGAAAGCAAAGGTTAAAGAGTCCCAGTCTCGAAGTGTGACACCTCGCTGAGCACCCATCGGGTCTTAGGGTTGGGCGTCCTGGTGGCTCAAATATGACTTTAACTAAGGATGAATTACATTATGTTTACCCAGCAAGGCCAAGCGACACATGGATATTCATTGACAAGAATCTTGGTTTTTAGTGGATGTCCATGTGAGTGTTCTATGATTTTCCGCATCATTGAGGACCTAGGGTGACCCAACCTATCATGCTAAAGAACAAAAGTCTTTGGGTCGTTGAACTTCTAGTTCACAACAACATATGACTCGATAGACTTTATATTTGTATGATATAACCCAGAAAAGAAGGTTGAGAGTTTTTCCATTATTAGTTTCTTGCCATAAATGATAAAGGTAATGTTAAGACATTATGTATTACCTTTATTCATAGTTTCAATATGATATCCATTTCTACGGATATCTTTCAAGATGAGCAAATTCCTTGTGGATTTGCTAGAATATAATGTACCATTGATATAAAACCTAGTTCCATTTGGTAGCATTATGTTTGCTCTTAGGGGGAAAGCGCTTCATTAATTTGACCGCCAATATGGTACCCGTAGCATTTGTTAATGTCAAATCTAGAAAGTATATTTTATTTCGAAGAATTGTGCGTGTGGTTGCAGTCGACAAGACATACATCCACCTCCCTTCATCTTGAGATCAATAGCAAATGGATTTCGGATCTGAAAAAGTATAAATAACGATGTAATATGTAAACCAAAATGATAGTTTATGTAATTTTCATATAGAAGCATCATTCAGTAACAATATTTTAATCATTCATCAAATAGTCAGTTTTTTCACTAGGACCTCTAAAGAAATCAAGATCATAGTAAGTTAAGTTTAGTCCATTTCTGTCAATAACATTCATTTCTATTTTTTTTCCTTTTTCTTTGATTGATGCTTGGTAGAGGTCGACCAAATGTTTGGGCATAAATGGGTACCGAATGAATACGCTTTTATTCCACATCTATGACAATTATTCTAATGGGCTTTGGAAGGTGTATTTCATATATACTTCCCATTTTCTTGTTTTACCTTGGTATTATTACACTTATGGTGGTTCCATGAGGCTTTCCTTTTGTTGGTATTTGAATGATTACTACCATGAGTTCCATGGTATTGGAAATTCCTTCCACATTCGTCCTCATCCGTCCAGCGTTTGGGGCGATATAGCATTCATAAGAATGGTTTAAATCGATTGGATTGAGGCTAGTTATTTCTTATCGAAAAAGCTCATTATTTGCTCAGCAACAAGAAGGTATGATATCAATTCATAGTATTTTTTAAATCTACGCTCTCAATATTGTTGCTGCAGGAGCACATTGATGGAATGAAATATGATGAACGTTTTTTTCTAGTATGTCTTCTTTTGTGACTTTCTCTCTGCACAGCTTCAATTAGGAGCTGGTTTTAAATAATGCGGAGTTATATTCACTGACCGTTTTAAAATCTTGCAACCTCGGCTGCATCAAATCATATCGAGCTTTTAGGAGAGTCACAGTTTTCTGATGGTCATATCTCCCCTTTAACTCATTCTATAGGGTGATAAGGTCTTTCACTGTAAGGTATTCACTTTTTAGATCCTCATGGAGATGGTGCCGAAGGAAAATCAATGCTTTTGCACGATTCTATAAGAATGCTTGATTTCCTTCTTTAATGGCAGCACCAAGATTCGTTGCATCAAGACGTATATGAGCATCAAGCATCCAAGATAGACAGTTCTTTTCAGTAATGTCAAGTGCCACAAACTCGAGTTTTGTTATATTTGACATTGTCAACAAACTTTTGATAATAATGTAATATGATCGGTTTTGACAAATAACAGTATAGATTTTGGTTTACAATCAAAACCAAATATAACTATAGATATGCAAAATCAAAATAACTTCAAGCTAGTGTTAGGAAATTACCTTGAACTGAGCTCGTGCGATAAAGGGTTGTAATATATTATATAAAACTAATGTTAATGATAAATATGTCCTCTTTGTTCATATGTGGAAAGACAAGTGATGGGGGAGAAAGGATTGAGAACGAGAAAGGGAGAAAGAGAGACAAGTATATGCATGAAAAGTGATTCTCGGGATGCTTATTGCAAGTGATGGAGGAAGCCTTATAGGCTACATGAAGATCTTCCATTACTCACATTAAAGGTGAGTTAATAAAGGTTAATAAAGAACCTTATAAATGTGGCCATTACCACTATTCACCAAATTCTCCAGTGCATTTACCACATGTAAATGCTTCATTTAAAACACACAAACATAATTTTTTTCAAGAACAAAATAATTTAATCTTTAGCATTGATGGAACCACATGGTACAACCTACAAAGTGTTATTCAAATAGCTATACAAGTGCAATAGAAGTGAAGGTGAGGAAGAAAACAAACAAACAGAAAATTATAGAGGAAGATAATGAATCGAGTCTTGTGTAACGACTATCTCCTTAAAGAAAATTCGCCTCCTCTCCTTACGGTGCTTTGAGAATGGCTCAACGTTTGCTTCCCAGTTACAACGATTCTTGAGCCAAACCGACTGTGACAGCGTAGACGGTCACTCCCAACGAACTTTGACAATGTTCATAACTCTATCACTTCGGGACAAAAAGGAAATCTGATGGTATCTAGAAAGAATCTTAAAAGAATTTCTTTTTCTCTTTTTTTCCTTTACTACAAAGAGTCAAAACTCTTTGTTCAAAGGCAGGAAACAGGCAACAAACAATAAAAGTTCGACGGTTTCTAGTGAATGGACAAAATAAATCTCATTAAGTTATTTAGAGTTTTGAACATTTCACATACATTCGTTCATCCTAAAAAGAAGGTGAGATTAAATTGTTCATTATCTTCCTCCGTAATTTTCTGTTTGTTTGTTTTCTTCCTCACCTTCGCTTTTACACTGTAGAAGATTGAAACAATAGTCTTTACAAATTTACTTCCTCTCCTTACGGTAAGGCTGAGAATTACTCAATTTTCTCCTAGATACAATAGTTCTTCAAATGACAACTATATGGTGACTTTGTTGTCGACAGTTTCATCTCAACATAACTTTCAACAACGATGAAATTAACTTGTCACTTTCGAGACGGAATAAATTTGACAAGAGTTAAAAAATAACCCTAAAGAATTTATTTTTCTCTTATTTTCCTTACTCAAAGAGTCAAAAACTCTCTACATTTAAAAGCTATGAGAAGAGAATGCACGACAAACAATAAAGTTCACGACATGGTTGAATGGACAAATAAATCCCATTATTATTATGAGATTTGAACTGTGTCACATATATCTGGCTCATATTTACAAGTGATATGAGAGATTAACCCCCATTCAAACAAAACAAAAACTCAAAATTTATTCAATAAACTCCAAATTTCATTCAAACCAAAAAATCTAACACAAAGGCACTCAAATATCTTCATATATGGCATTTGAAAATTATTGTGATGTTCTTATCATAACGAAAGCAACAATGGCGGAGTTGAGAGAGAAGCAATGTACGGCAATACACGCCACAGAAATAATAAATATAATTGAATGGAGACGCTGTCCAAAGGTACATGGTGTTCTGTAATTCCTGCATGATATTTTTACTATTTGACCTGTCAAGTTACTATTTGTCCAAGCAACCATTACTTCATCATGGAAGTAACAGCACAAAATTAAAAGAAAGGGCGCACGTGTAACCACATGGCAAATTTGTCTTTCTTTTTTTTCATCTTCTAATATTTGATCTATAAATCGCTGCCTAATCGAGGAAATTATACTCATGGGTGCTGGTTGTTTGAGTGATAGGTGATTCACCCTCCTGATCAACTTTTCATAGGCTGCTTGTAAAGAGTTCTAATCAGATAATTAGAGCTAAACTGTTTTGATG
This sequence comes from Tetrastigma voinierianum, assembly GCA_016808115.1. Lineage (NCBI taxonomy): Eukaryota > Viridiplantae > Streptophyta > Magnoliopsida > Vitales > Vitaceae > Tetrastigma > Tetrastigma voinierianum. Next base: position 64,355 of record JAEQBH010007357.1, on the reverse strand, counting down.
GGAAAAGCTATAGATGATAGCTATTCTGATTCATCTTATTAAAATATTCGAATTCCTTTTTTATTAATCTCTTTTTATTTACGAAAAATGTCTTCACTTATATGTCTACATAGATAAATCAATCTTCAATGTTATTTCTAATTAAATACTTTACTAAGTAGTAATTTAAAATCAATCAGTAGTTACTATTACTAGTATCAACTATTAGTTGAACCAAACCTTCACCAAAATGAATATTAAGTTACCTTTCTCGACATATTCCACTTATAAGCAAGGAACAAAACTGTGTTAATACGCCAGATCGAGCATGATATTGCAAACGATAAATTGCTGTCTAAAAATCTAGATAATATCGAGAAAATCACGATATTTTGACTAAATATCAAAGCGACCACGCCACACATAGGGCTATAAAATTTTTGGAAAATATCGGTAAATATCAAGATATATATATTAGTAAATATCAAATATCGGAGATGTTAATCTTTTCAAATATCAATCTGTCTTTGACTTCACCACCTAATCGACGGCTCATATTCGCCTCCTACTCATCCAAAGATCCAGATTTAATCCACTTTTTTAAAAGCATCCAAAGACTATATTTTGTATCCAATCTGGATTTTAAATTTGAACTTGGATCTAATGGCTAGATTGATTTCAACGGATATATGATGTATCCAATGTCATATTTGAACCAAAATCAAATCCAATCTGTTAAAATTAAATCACAATGGTTTTTTTGACAATCCAATGGTTAGCTTTGACTCAAAAAAAAAATACTATATAACACCCCGAATCATACAATTTCTTTAGATAAACCTATATCCATCCACATCCAAACTCTATTAATCCTCAAATTTTTTTCTTAGATTATCTCAATATTTTGAAAATCTTGGTTTTAATATTATCTTCAACAAAAGATGGGATCTCTTCATCAAATAAATGGTAATGAGCCACACTCCATTCATTTTGGTTTTTAAATAATATTGTAATGTAATTTCTCGATAAATTATAATGAATATTGTTCAACGAGTGTATATTTTTTTATTTATGTCTTTATAGTTTTAATAGCATTTCCACATGAATTTCAAAAAATATTTTTGTTAATTTTCGCTACTGATATATTTCTTTATCAAAAATATTCAATTATATTTTTACCAATAATATATCCATAAAACTAAGTACCCGATATTTCTGATCCTGCTTATAAATTCTACCCGAATTTCAACAACCAAAACTACACCACCTTTGTGGATTTTATTTGTTTTATTTTATTTTATTTTTTTTTTGCATTTGGATTTGAACACCTAAATGTTTTAATACAAAGTAAAATCTTAATTTTTATTAAACTATTTAAGTGATTTGTGTTTTTATTTCACTTGAATTAATTCTAGTATATATTTGGTTCCCATAAATGCTAAGGAAAATGCAAGAGAAACAACATGGAGAAAAAGTTAAAATAGAAAGAAAATGAAGGAAATAAAATTTTGAAGCTTACAATCTCACATATTATATTTACTTATTTCAAACAAAATTTATTATTTTAACTTAGGATTAAATAACTCAATAATTTGTAAGTTTTTAAGTAATTTTATTTATATTTGATTTTCTTTAGGGTTATGTTTGGTTCTCGGAAAATTTGAGGGAAAATCAAATGAAAGAAAATAGAAAGGAAAATAAAAATAGAATTCTCAAATCAAATTTATTTATTTATTTATTTAAACTCATCAATATAAAGATTAAATAATTTCTTTTAATTTATTACTTATTAAAATTATGGAAAACAAGGTCCGAGAAAAGTTGAAGAGTCAAATAGCTGGATGGAGGCACAGACCATTTAATGCTGTGGTGTACCGTACTGAGGAACCCTCGCCCGCTTCTACATCGACATTATCATGACGCCGCGCTCTGGTCATCGTCTCATGAAAGTTCAGACCCTTCTGAGGCCTTTTTCAACCTAATCGGCCGAGCGTGTGGAGTCAAGGGCGCCACATTCAGATTGCTTTCACCGGGCCGATCCACCGGCTTCTCTGATGCTACGCTCCCCGTAAGAACAAGACTCGCTCCATTATTCACATGCCTGGGTTAGTTCTTTTCCTCGTGAGAGAAAGATCGATCGTTAAAGGGCGACGCTCATAATTTTCACCGGTGGTGGGGTTCGGTATTTATAGTGATATGTTTTTCCCCAATCGATGGGTGATATGATCTTTCTCATTGATGGGGATTTTCTGTCTCATTCTGCCGACATTAAGTGATAATTAGTGGTGCCAGCTTATTTGAGAATTATCTTACTTCCTTTGTTAGTGAGATTTGATTTGATTTATAGAACATGGGCCTAGCTGTCCATGTTATCGTCCTGTGGCTTAATGAACTGTCCCGTTTGGGCCTGCACTGAGCCCAGCTGCCCAAGCCTCCCGCCACGCCCCGGGCTTCAGGCCTCGCGCCTCATTTTAGAACCCACCCACACTATTCTCAGCCTTCTGGTTAGCAGCATGGGCAAGGGCTGTATCAGCTCAACGGCAACTTCCACGCGGGCGTCGCTCACATTAGTTTGGTTAGTATTTTGTCACAAACGCCCTGATAATGATGACTTTTCGACTGCGCCATTTCTATATAGTTCTCCTCCCTTCCCGAACATCCGACTGTTAAAGAGCCAGCTCCCTTGCATATTGAAGCTTTTACTTTTCTGCAGTTCGGCTTATCTGCTCGACCTATATTTAGAATCTCTTTTAGCTTTTGGTGGATACCTTAATAGGTAGCCTTTTGCTTCAAGCTAAGACTGCGTCTTCTTCCTCTTCGTGTTCTTCAGGCACATAGCGACTGTGGCCAGCAAGGTTAGGTCTTGCTCTACAATGACACTTTATGGGTCCTGTCACACCTTCTTACATGTGGGGTGACTCTCTATCAATTCACAGGCATGGCTGGGCAGGCTCTCCCGATCGTTATCGTGGTTGCTCATCGAGACGCCCTAAAATCTCCTCTCCCCGTAAAGGCAGTAGAATTGACTAGGGACACACCTCCCGTGACTGGAATATCCATTAAGCCCACTAGAATGCCCACACGTGGACCCTAGCATAATTGAGCCTTTATATGGGAGACTGAAGGAGGCGCCATATGGGCCCCCCTTCGTGTCCGCATCCGGTCTCCGACATTTCGACCTCTACGTGGTCCAAGCTTCAAGACGGTGTGCTTCCTTCACAGCTCTCGATAACACTGCTTCCTCACAACTCTTTATAAAAGGGGCTTGCAAATACTTCAACGCCCGCCTCCTTAACTCGCCTAATTTCTGCATTCACACCGGGTCGTTGTTTTCAGTGATACAAGTAGCTTTGCGTTCCCGCATAGCTTATTCCCCGACCTCTTTAGTGTGAAGGAAGTCGCCGTCGAGGGCTTTCTGACTCCATCTGCTTGCCGCCCTCCTTTCCGATCTCGACGAAATCTCCATCTTCCCATACTCTTGGAAATAGCGTTTTTTTTGTTAACGTCGTAGTCGGGAGTAATACACCCTCGACAAAGAAGACACATTGGGAGTTCCGGCCGTTTGGACCACTCTCGAGAATCTACGTGAGCTTTGCTTTGTTTAGTTCATCAGCTTTCGTGAAGCTATGGGGTGTCTTAATTTTAATGTCGGCATGCTGTGTATTAACTGATCTCACTTCAAAGATAAGGTCAGAGTTTTCTAAAGTCAAGCAAATGCCTTCCGCGCCTTACTTGAGAGCCATCGGATATTCCCTGGATCTGTGTTCATAGCCCTCCCCGCCTGCTACTTTGAGGGCCTTCACCCCATCCGCGGAAGTTCTTCACATGGGCCCCGTTGCCAAGCCTTACCAAGGGAGCTTCCCCGGCTCGGATGGAGACGCCATTCCTGAGGTCTGAGTGTAGTTTAAAAACTTGACTGACCCTTGAGAAGGGCCGTCGGGCCTCCGGGTGTCTCGAGGCTGGGATCGCCCAGTCATCACCTTCACCCAGCCACGTCTGAGTGCAAGGGCAAAGCTCAGCCTCCGCCAGGGCGTTCTGGGTTCTGCCCGCAGCCTCCATTCTGCCTCTCGCCGCAAATAAAATCTCGGCGGCTCGCTTGTGCCTCCTCCTTCAGAGATGCGGAAGAGCGAGAGTGCAGCTTCTACCCGGCTGATGGAGAGGATTCTCGTTCTTCAATAGCCGCTGTGTCATGGCAGCCTCATCCATTTCGCGGATTCTCGACCAAGAGGCTCCAAAACATCACGAGGAAGCCTTAGATCTATCCCCTAAGGTCGCTCAGAAGTTCCCCGCGTTGTGTTCCGCTTTAACGGTTTGAGTCGCGAGGTTGATTTTATGCGTTGCACGACAGTTGCTACCATTTGGAAGAGTCAAAAGGACCAACCGAACGGTCACTGCCGGCCAGAGCCAAGGCGCAGAGGGTCGCCTTACCTCCGAGCGAGCCAACGCGGCGACCCACGCCATGACGGAGGAGGTCGCAGCTCATATCCGACTCGAAGCATACAAACGGCGGCGCGAAGGCCGGGCCGAGGTAGGGAAGCGTTAAGAAAAGCGCGCTCGGTTTTAAGATGCCGAGGGCTAGCCGGAGGCGTCGGGCGCGTGACGGCTGCGTGCCGCCAAGATGATCCGCCAGGCCGTGATCGGGTCGCAGCCGCCAGACCGAAGCTCGTGGAAGTCGGGACGCAGTTGTAATCGTCCCAAAATGAGTCGCACCGCCCCGTGTAGAATGAAAGCTACGGCACCTCGGAAGAGCCGCGCTGTAGACGGTCGCTGCAGCAATAATAAGTATAAATGGAGCCCATCCGCAGCCTTTGAGGCCGTGAGCCTATCGAACGCCCGACCGAGAGTGCCTTGGGATGCAGGACCTTCGTAGAGCGTGAAACTCGGTTGTCTGTGCGACCGTTATAGCGAACAGGGATGAGGCCCACTCGTCGGGCTTCCTAGGCTTCGCTTAGACATATAATGCTCACCGGCTAGACCTACTTTGATATCCCTAGTGATGAGGAGTGCATGAGAGTCCTTTCCGCCGACTGCTCGAGAGCTAAACACCCCTGTGTGAGGCCGTCCGCCCCTTCTTTACCTCTTCTACCACTCCCCCTGTGCCTGACGTCTGAACTTTGGTTAATTTTGTTGTTTTTTTTTTTTTGTTTTACGTTAGCTTCGAACCCCGGATATAAGGCAAGTGACATGTCGTTCTCAATGAATAACAATCTCTATTTTCATCTCACTACTTTCTTTTTTTTTTTTTTTTTTTGTAATCGCTTCTCGATGCCGTCTTTCCTCTCGACTTGATCATTATGGCTACAGTACGGCCTGGTTCAGCAGCTGAAATTCTTATAAACTAGGCCATTGAAGATTCCGAGGGCTAATTCGCTGAGCGAACTAGCTTTTGGCTAGCTCGTCTTCAGCCGCTTATACTTTTTGAATCGAAGCATGGCTCTCAGCATGGCCTTCCGCTCCACCGAAGTATGCTCTCAGCTACTACTTGCGGGCTGATTCTACTGAAAGGAACGCTCCTCAAGGCACAAAGGCCTTAGCCAGCCGAAGCCAAAATCCAGCTACTAAGGCTTCGTGGTTAATTCGCCGAGCCGGCTCTTAAGGCACAAAGCTCTTAGTTGAAAGCAGCTGAGTTTCTCAAAAACTGAAGCATTGAGGGTTCATTTAATTCGTCGAGCTTCATTGACCCTGCCTCAGCTACTCGAAGCTTTAGTTGAAGTTTCCAGTTTTCAAAACTGAAGCAACGAGGCTCGGGTGGACCACTTAAGGCCTGGCCGGACCTCACTCGCTACCGAGCCTTAGCTGAGCAAACAGCCTTCAAAACCGCCGCTGGAGGCGTCTGCGGGATCCGCCCAGCCAACTCGCTTCCGGTCAGCCCAGCCGGCAGCCTAGCCTTCAAAACCGTTTCGCTGAGGCCCGTAATAATCAAGAGCAACTTGGGCCCCCGGCTAACAGTCTTAGCGCCGAAGGCCGAGTTTCAAAATCGAGTCGCTAAGGTCTGCGGGCTAATATGTTTGTGCCACCGCCCAGCCAGTCTCCACTCGCCAGCAGCGCTTGCGCGCGCTTCTTCGTGGTCATATAGCTTCCGCCTTCCTCCACCTTCCTCCTCCCAGTACCATTGGAAGGCCAGTTTTCAAATTCACTGAAGCATTATACTCTGGGCACTGCTTGTTAATCTTGTTTCCATAAGCCTTTAGTTTATAAAGGCTTGAGTTTTTCAAAATCGAAAGTCAAGTGAGGCCTTACATTATGCGTTCAGCGAATCTCATTTCAAGGCCAAAGTCTATTGAAAGGCCAAGTTTTTCTAAAATCAGCTTTGAGGTTTCAGGCTAATATGTTCTAGAGTTTAACTTCGCCTCACAAACACACAGCGCCGAGCCGCCTTCAAACTGAGCTACTAAGGCCCGTGAGGGCTAATCAAGCTCGAGGCCACGGTTCTCGGGCTACCAGGCCTTAAGCCGGTACCCAGCTCTTAAACCACAGCTACCAGCTCCACGTGGCAACTGTTCAGCCGAACTTCGCTCTTCCCAAGCACAGCCTTAGCTGGGAGAAGTCGATTTTCAAAATCAGCTACCGAGGCCCGCGGGACTAACGGCCTGCCGACTTGCCCCTGCCACCGAGCCTTGGTCGGAGTAGCGCGTCGAGCGCCTTCAAACCGAAATCGCTGAGGCCCGGCTAATCTCGCCTCGAGCAACCATGAGTTCGCTACCAGTCTTTAGTCGGAAGAAGCGTCGTAGCCTTCAAAAACTAAGCCTGAGGTCTCGCGGCTAATTCGCTGAGTTAAACTGGCTTCGCTACCGAAGTCGGCGGACCAGTTTCAAAACTGAAATGGCGCCCGGCTAATACGCCGAGCCGGACCACCTTAGGTCAGCCTTCGAAGGCCGGCGCCGAGCTTCAAACCGAAAGCGCCACTAAGGCCTGCGGGGCTAATTCAAGTCAACTGCTCCTTCGGGCCAATGCTTTAGCTGAGCGCTTGATCTTCAAAACTGAGCCGCAGCGTACCCGCGGCTGGTTACTACAGGCAGCTCAATCTACTCCTGGCACACAGTTCCACATTGAAAAGCCGTTTTTCAAAATCGAAGCCGCCGCAGTTCGCGGCTAAGAAAAAATCGAGCGAATCTTGTTTCAAGCACAGCGTTTTGGGTTAGTAGTTTGAAGCCTTCAAACTTAGCCGCCGAAGCCAGGCAATTCAGCCGCTTAACTTTCGCTTCTCCGTAGTTACAGTCGGCCGGTTGCCAGCCTTCAAATCGAAGACGCCGAAGTTCGCAAGTTAATCGCTCGAGTCGAACTTTGTTTCAGCTACTGTGCCTTAAGCAGCGCCGAGTTTTCGTAACTTAGTTGTCGAGAGGCTTCGTGAGGCTATACCTTCCTGCGGCAACTCGCTTCAGGCTACCAGCCCCAGCCAGCAATCGAGCCTTCAAAACTGAGCCGCCGAGCTCCTGCGGCCAATCTTCCGAGCGCTGAACTTACCGGGGAAGGCACATGCCTTAGCGTTGAGGTCGGCTCTTCTCAAAACTGAGGCCACAGGCGCTCAAGCAATCTCGCTTCGAGTCGAACCTGCTCCCGGCCATTAGGCCTAGTCGGGGAAGGGGCGAGCCTTCAAAACAAGAGTCATTAGGACTCACAGGGCTAATCTCGTCGAACTTGCTATCAATAGCCTTGGGTCAACAAATGAAGGCTTCAAAATCGAGCTACTGAGGGCCTGTATATCTCTCGAGCTAAACTTGCTCCTAGGCTACTGTGCCTTAAAGGAAGCAACAGGCTTCTTCAAAATCGAGCGCCACTGAGGCCGATTCAATTTCCACGCCTTAAAGATGCGCGTTTCTAATGCTGGTTTATGGAGAATTGGATGGCTTATGGAGAATTGGAATAGATTGTGCGCTCGAAAAGTGCCCGACCCTCCCAGGTAAATCACATTCCACGCAATGGAGCTCATGCCAACTCCTTTTCCTCAAGAATCGAACTGAACGATGGCGATCAAGGCTCGTCGTCTCACAGAGGTGTCCCACCGAGATCCCGGGATGGCGCTGTCCCGCGGCCTCCCCGCTCAGGGTGAGCTGTGTTTTTCCTGGGCCCCTTTCATGGGAGTTATGTTATTCTTAGTCTCCTGCCTCTGATGACTTTAATCCGTTGTGGAATGCATCCTGAGAGGATGTGTACTAAAAGAACTTTTTAGTACCGTTTCCATTTTCCTCTCTTCTTCCTTCTTCTCCTTTCCTTCCGTCTCATACTCTTCTCTTCTCTTTCTTCTTCTTTCTTCCTTCCTTTTCGCACTCTTCCCCTTTCCCCTTTCTCTTTCTAAGATTTTTTTGAGGAACCCGCTGTACCATTCATTTCCGAGATGGGTGATGGCACTTCGTGTCTCGACGCCTAACTCCTTGTATACTCTTGCTTATGTTTTTTTTTTTTTTTTTTTTTTTACGTTAGGCTTCGAACCCCGGATATATGCGATGTCGTTCTCAATGAATACCCCATTTTCTATCTCACCACTTTCTTTTTTCTTTTTTTCTTTTGTAATCGCTCTCGATGCCGCTTCTCTTCCTCCGTCTAATCGATCGATGGCCATATGGCCAACTGTGGAAAGCAAACAGTTCCTCGTAGAACTAGCCTGAGATCTGGTGGCTAATCGTTGAGCTTCACCAGCCTCGCTAGGCCTGGCTCGACAAGCAGTACTCTTTTAAACCAGCTACTGCTCCGCTGCCGCATGGCCTGCTCCAACCGAGCTAATGGGCCTCCCAGCCACGGCTCGGCCGACCGCCCCGGAAGCCGAACCGGGGCTCCCGGGCTGGCACAGCCTGCACACGAAAGGCCGAGCTAAAACCGAGCCAACAGGCCCGGGCTAATCCGCCTCTGGAAGCCCTGCCCCGCCGCAGTCTCGGGCCGGAGCGCCGAGCTTTTCAAACTGAAGCACGAGTTCCACACACCGCTCGAAAGGAACTTTGCTCGGGCTGGGCCAGTGCCTTAGCTTGGTAGCGTCGAAGCCTTTCAAAATCGAGGCCATTGAGGCCTGCGACAATTTCTTCTAAGTCGAACGGTACTCGGCTGCACGCCTTGCCGAAAGGGGGCTGGTTTTCAAATCGAAGGCCGTTGGAGGTTCCGGCCATCCGCCTAAGCCAACCTGCTCCCGGGCTACTAGGCCTCAGCGTCAGCAGCCGAGCTCTTCAAACCCAGCCGCGTCAGCTCCGTGAGCCAATCCGCTGAGTCAACTGGCCCCCGACACCAGCTCCTAGCTCTGGAAGCAAATTGCTCTTCAAAACTAAGTCGCTGAATTGTGGGCTAATATGCCCGAGCCGAACTTGCCCGCTACCGCCATACTGAAAGCAATGAGCTCTTCAAACCTAATACTAAGGTCTGCAATAATCCGCCTTAAGTCGAACTCATGTTCCCCGGCTTAACAGGCCTTAGTCAGAAGCTTCCAGCTCTTCAAACTTAGCTTCGCTGAGGTCTGCGGGCTAATATACGCCTCTAGTCGAACTTGCCCCCGGCTACTAAATCTTAGTCAGGAGTTGCTTTCAAACTGAGCCAGGCTCAGGCCAGCTATGTTTTTGAGCCGTGGACCAGCCTCAAGGCTGCTTTAGCTGAAGGGCCAGCTTCTTCAAAACTTAGCCGCGCCGAGGCTTCGGTGGCTAATCTCGCCTCGAGGCCGAACTTGCTCCAGCACAGCTCAGTTTCTGGTAGTCGAGTTTTCAAACCAGCACACAGGGCTAATCCGCCCAGTCAACTTGCTCCCGGGCACAGTTTCTCAAGTTAAGCAAACAGCGCTCTTCAAAATCGAAGCCGGGCGAGGCCGGGCTAATTCACGGCAGCTGCTTCCGGGCTGGGCACAGCTCTAATGAGCCAGAAAGGCGAGCTCTTCAAAACAGCCGCCGAGGTCTGCGGCACTTTCCCGAAGCCGAACTTACTCCCTGGCTACCAGTTTTAGTCGGTAGTTTCAGCTTTTCAAAAAAAAAACCGAAATGCTGAGGCTCAGCACCGCCTCGAAGCCGACTCGCCACACAGCTCAGTTTGAGCAAGCCGAAAGCCAAAATCCCGGAAGCCGCTGAGGCCTGTATAATTCGTCGAGCCAACACTGTTCCTCGCCCACAGCCTTCTTTAAGCCAGCGCTGAAGGGCTTTTTCAAAATCGAAGCATTGAAAGGCCTGCGGCACCGCTTCGAAGTTAAATTTGCTCAAAGGTAGTCTAGTTGAGCGCTGAAGCTTAAAATCGAGTCGATTAGTATGGGCTGAGATGGCTTCCACTTTAGAAAGATGTGGGCACATGCTTTTTAATGTCAGGTTTATGAGAATCGACTACTCAGAGAATTGGTCGAGATCAGGCGATTTCTCCTAGAGTGTCTCGGTTCCTTATAAATTAAGTACTCCACTACAATGGAGCTCATGTTTCAACTTTTCCTCGGCGCAGAACGAACTGGGCCGGCGACAAAGCCGCCGCAATGCCTGCCTCACAGAGGTCCCATCGCATCCCGGGATACGCTTATCCATGGCCCTCCGCTTCGTAGGAGTTGTGTTTTCCTGCTTCCATCGGGAGTTGGTTATCTCTGGGCAGCCTTCGTCGATGACTAGAATCGCGTGCCGCAGGAATGCATCCCAGAGGCGTACTCAAAGAACACTTTTAGTACCGTTTTCATTTTCCTCTTCTTCCTTCTTCCTTTCCTCCTTCCCTACTCTCACTCCCTTCTTCTTTTCTTTTCTTCTTCTTCCTTCCTCTCTTCGTGACTCTTCCCCCTTTCCTCTCTTTCTTCTTAAGATTTTTTTCAGGGCTGTACTATTCATTCTCCGAGATGTAAGGGATGGCACCTAATTGTAATTGATCGCACTTTACTGGAATAAAGAACACCTTTTTTCTTCGCGTGAATCCAGGTACACTCATGTAATTTTCTGCACACCGTCTGATCGTCGCCCTTTTTTTTTTTTTTTTTTATCCATAGATATAAGAATAAACAATCAACAAACACACAAATCAAGTATTCAAAAGCTAATGATACTTTATTAAAGATTAATACAATCCGAAGGTCTATTGATGAAAACGCCATGTGCTCACATTCCAAGAATGAGGTACTTCTCTTCCGTCTGGAGTGCCCTAGAGGTTACTGTGTCCGACGACGAGACATGACAGATATAGGGGCTTCCCATGCCCCAGTTCCCATGTGTTTGATTTTTTTAGAAGCTTTTTTAAGACTGGGGTGTCGCTTGTAACTCCGGGTTTGACCTTGGTCGAGTACCTCGCCGTCTCCTTTGGTAGTCTTCCACGCTAGACCCCGATCACGCTTCATCTGTGAGCCCAGGCGGCGGAGCCTCTTCATATGTGTTCCACGCTACAATCAATCCTCGATTTTTAATCCCGATCTTGACCTGAGCCACGCCTGCTCAAGGCTAGAGCGAATGGGTTTCCTCGAAGGCCGACTATGGTGCGGTAGTTCACAGAGGCCCACAACACCGGGGAGGCACTCCACCCATTTTCCCTTAGATCTTCCAACCACCTCAATGCCGCTTAAGAGTTCGATGGCACTTCAAACTCACACCATTGATTTGTAGCCGGACTCCAGTAGTAGTTCCCGACTCCGAGCTCTGAAATCCTGAACTTAGATTGTCAAATCGCTTCCATTCATATCAAGACACTGGGGGTCTCAGAAACCAACTCAGAGATACACAGAGAGACTACCAAACGCAAGTTTCATATCTTCGTGTTCTCATGATTATAAATAAAGGCTCAACTGCCCATTTGGTGAAATAATCCACTAATATGATTTATAACTTGCATCAGTCTTTCCAAGGGGCAGAGGTCCCAATACATCTAGCTCCCACGTGTTGAGAAAAGGTGCCATGGCTCAGAACTCAAAGCTCCAGGGCTCCCAGACGGGTGAGAGATCGCGTGCTCCTAACAAAATCCTTACTTCCCGACTAGTTTCAGAGAATGCCCCGGTTACTAGGCCAAGAACTCGCCGAAGACTTTTCCCCCCTCCAGGTTCAGCCCGTTTATTCTCACACGCCTTCATGCATTCCCTTTAGTACGTAGCCTGTACTCTACAACACCACCCTCGAGACGGTGTGAAAAACCTCGCAGGCAAGGGCCCCCGATGAATAGTGAATCTGTCCCATTGATGCCTCTGTCAAGCTATGCCAGCTCTTCATTAAGTAGTCCCAAATGGGGTCCATCCACTTGGCCTCTGACATTGATTGTGGGAGACCCCGCCGCTTGTCCACCCAGTCCCTTCCTCCCAAACAGCACATGGGCGCAAGTGCTCCCAAAGGTGCTCGACGGGCGCCATTGAGCAGAGGTTTTGGAGGTCGCTGCAAGGCATTTTGCTTTCACAATTTGCTCTGTATGTCTAACCGCTCCTCAAGAATTTGCATGCTACCCTTTTAAGATGTAGGATCATTTTTTTCCCTCGTCAGAGGTGCCTCTATCATTACTACCAACCTGGAGTCGCCACACCTCTTAGCTGACGATCATTGAATGGATGAGGTCAGTCTGCCCATGATTCGCCTCATACCCGCCTCATTGTCGAGGCGTGGAACCCAAATCTGAGCGATACTCGAGCATCATTCCTTCCGATGACCACCCTCGACACCACTCCTCAGCACAGCCCGTCTGGCCACACTTTCCAAACGGGAGGTCAAGAGCTGCTATCCCTTCCGCCGAGGTGAATTCCATGACTAAATCGCAAGATTTTCCTTTTATTGTTGTTTTACTTGTATTCGATGTTGAACTCGCCGCCTACGACCCACTTCATCAACCTTCCCGAGGTTCCCTCGGCCGACACCCGCCCATCTGCATTTTGTCGATCGCATGGTATGGCTCTTGAAAGTAAGGGCGGAGTTTCCTAAGCCAGTGTTACTAATGCCAGATCAAGCCCATTTTTGATAGCCTCCTCCGTCCTCCAGCTCACCGCACAGACGGTGCCTAGACCTCCGATCTGTCTCCGATCGACTACAACAAGTCGAATCAAACCCGCTTGTAAGAGCCTCTCAAAGGCCACTGTGGTCGGGGGAGCCTAGACACGCTTTGCATCTAATGCTTCTTCGTGAGCGCATCCCATTGAAAGCTTGTTTTTGTAATCGAATAAGGGCTTCGACTCTCCACCGGCCTCGATAAAACTACTTAATAATACGCTATCCTTCCTTACTAAGTTGACTTCATGCTCGACATGGTGATCGCGAGATGTCGAAAGCACAGCTTATCTTGTCCAGGTTTGTTTCTATCTCTGTTGTTGACTATAAAACCCAAGAATTTTCTGCATGAGACCAAAATGACTGTCACTGGATTCAACTTCATATGCTGTGATTTCAGATGAACTTCAGCCGATGAGAGCCATAGCAGCTTTGGTCGTAGTTGACTTTACCAACACAAGTCGTCTATATACATACCTCCATGGATGCCCCTATTTGCCTCCGAATCATCCTGTATTCACCAACTTCCCGGTAGGTAGCTCCCGCTGCCACCGGGAAGGCATTACCCCTCTCAGAGGCACACAGTCCCCGCCTCGTGACGACGTGTCTTCTCGTCACCTGTCCATACCTGATCCTGCTAGGAATCGGAGAAAGCATCCATAGTTTCGAGGAGTTCATGGTCGGCTATGGCGCCTACTATAAGCACTACTCGATCCCAGGTAGAGTTATCTTTAGGCATGCCTGGACACGCCGCTGGCTCCATGCAGAGCCACCATTTGCCATTTGTTTTCGACAGCACGACGCTATTAACCATTCGGTAGAACACTGATCGCTTGCCTGAAAAAGCTTAAGCCTTCACCTCCTCACACGCTTGTCTTTCTGAGCCAAAATCTTCTTTTGCTTGATCGGGTTAAAGATGGACGTTTAGTCTGGTGAGGCCATCAGGGGTCAATCCTCCCATATCCTCCGCTCCACCTAAGACATCCTTGCTCGCTTCGGGCAGCGGTAAGGAGGCTTCGAGGCCTCGCCAGCTCTCGTGCAGCCATTGCAGGTAGGTGTTCGGGCGTTATCGCCCAACTCGCACAGCCCACTTCTTCCGAGGGCTCAGCGTCGAAGCTTACCTCTCGTTTCTGCGGTATGTCGAGCTCGGCCCATCGTGATATGTTAAGCCGATCACACACGAGACAGTAACACCGCCACGCGCATGTCTCCTCGGAACCATTCCTACCCAAGCCAGGTAGAACCCGATCACCATGTGGTGTTATTTATGGCGCGAGAGAGGTCCACTTTAATAACACACATACAAAGGGGGCATCTACTATGAGAAACCCCACCGCCATTGTTGTCTCGTGACTGGGTCTCCCAAAGGAGCACTAGCCAGACACCTCCAAATGTAGCACCTTTCCGCTGAGAACTCTCAGTGGTGCCTGGGACGTGGTTCCAACTTCTCCGATGCCCATCTTGCATCAAAAGCCGACGCCAAGATGATGCGCTCGGGCTTGAACTCCCATTGTCATGGGCAATCTTGCAGGATTAAAGGAGTTAGCCACAACGCCCTTATCACCAAAGGATCGCTGGGGTGTTGGCATCCCCGTAAACCGATCCACGAGAATGTTACGCGGCGGGTGGTCGAGTCGAGGCGCTTGGATACCGCTGCACTCCATTACCTCTCCGACGATGCCACGCGGAATGAGCCTTCGCAGAGCTACCGACTTCCCACCTCCTCAAATCCTCCCTTCAGATCGCGCGACGCTCGCGGGTCGCAGGCCGAAGTTGGGCTGGCCACCGAGGGTGGTGTGGTGGCCGCGATCCGCCAACTTTCGAGGCTGAGGAAGGCGAAGATATCCCCCGCAATCAAGTATTCATTTTCCTAAGTCGCATGAAATCGCCCGCTCGGCGCCCGCGTCCCTATGGAATTACGCATCAAAAAAGGTCTTTGGTGGTCACCCTTCTCCCGGACACATCTAGGGAATTTCATGTTGTACTTCACAAGACTATGGATACTGTGGTCGCTGGGCGTGAACCGAGGTGAATACACCAAGATGAGCTCAACAGGTGGTCCCAAAGTACCCTAATGCTTCCTCGCCTTCAAAAAGGATCGTTGCTTGTCCCTCCTTGAAATCTCTCTTCGATTTTTGAGCCTCATTCCCGCTTCGCTGGTTTCATCTCTTTCCCTATGTTGTTGAAGAGCTCTTCCTTAGATGTGGGCATTTATTCGGCCGTTAATGTACTTCTCCTTAGAAGCAGCACTTTTACTAAGATAAATGGCCTCAGGATGATCATGAGATGGAAAACATCAAATCTTTTGACTGGGTCCCCAGCTCAACATGAATGTGGTGATAACAAACTTCTCGTCCGTACATCTACCTTCATGACTCTGATTAAACCTCTCGACACAAACCTCAAGCTTTCAGCTCGCTATGGTCAGGTGATAACTTCTATTCCTCAGATGTTCTTGCTCCAATGAAGTGGGAGACGAATGCGATGGAGAGTTCTCTAAATGAGGAAATTGAAGACGGTGGGAGCCTATTAAACCAAGCCAACGCCGAGCCTTTAGTGACAGCTTAAGGCCTGACTCGCGGTCTTCATATCCAGCGTAGTTCCTATCCGTTCTGCAGCAGATGGTCGACGGATCCTTCGCTCCACGACGCTGCCTCTATTTCGCGTATCCGAACTCTGGCTAGAAGGGGGAAGTGTAGCACCGCTGTGAACTGGGTGACTCACATCGCACTGTGGTGTCCATGAGTCTCATGTTCGCCTTAATACTAATTTCCTCCTTCATGTGGTCGCTGCTCCTACTGATACCCCCAACCTTGCTCTACATCGCTCCCCATTCTTTGCCGAGAAGGGCCTGCCACTGCTTCCTGATGTCCCCAGATTGCATTGCCGCGCTCCTCCCCGGGGCCAGTGAGGCTCGTGTCCCCCAGCCTGGCCAAGATTCTCGCTTTCTTGCCCCTGGAGGGCCGAGGCAGGTCGCCTTCCCGGGGGGTGGGTGTTATGGCCTCCACTCATGGGCCATGGCACAGATCCGCCGAGGCTGCTCTTAACTCCCACTGGGCGTGTTGGAGGAGAGAGATGAGTGCTCCAACCCCGTCCTGTTGTCCTCAAGATTTCCCCACGCGCCTCATAGGCCTCCACTCCGTCCACCCCACCCGTCAAGCCTCTCCAGGTCCCCGCACAGATCGCGTGGTTCTCGCTATTCCCGCTGAAAGGCGATACCATCGCTTACCTAGATATCACTTAATTGTAAGGAACCACATGTTCACGACGCACTTTAATCGATATGATGCCTTTTTTCTAACCTGAATCACTGAAAGTATGGGAATTGTCACGGCAGATCAAGCCAAGCCACAAGGTGATCAAATTGCTTCCTCGGATGGCCCTCTGTAAGAACAAAGAAAGAGGATCATGCTCGCCCATGTCGCCCGATGCCTAAGTGAAGCTTCTTCCCTGAGAGAAAAGATCGATCATATTTAAAGGGCTAATGCTCTATGCACCTTCACCGCTGGGATGGTCCGGGTATTTATAGGATATGTTTTGTTCAATGATGGTGATAAGGATTCTTTCTCATTGACGGGATTTCCTTTCTCTGCTCTTGGTCGCTGACATTATGGATTATTAGGAAGCAGCTATTAGTGAATTATCTTACTCCTCTTATTAGTGAGAGACTAGATTTGATTTGATAGTAATATGGGCTTTAGGTCATTTCGGTGCCATTGGTCTCTGGGGCTAATGAATTGAGCTCCTGCTTAATCATATTAAAAGCCTCTCATGCTCCACCAGCCCCTTCTACTTTTGGCTTTCTGGGTGAGTGGCATTCCACACTATTTTAAAACCCAATCACCTTCAAATTCCTTACATGTTCTTTCTTTTTCTTTTTATTTAGCCTTTTATTGCTGCATGCATTTTGTTTGAACTAAAAAAGCTCCTGTTTTCCTTATCAGTTCCTTTTTTGCAGAGGTTTAATTAATAGTGGTAAGACCATTTCCTTTTCTGACCAAAAAAAGGTTGGATGAAGTCGATTGGTTCAGAGGTAGTTCTTTACAGCCTCAGGCTATCACAATGAGTTGTATTATTTAATTACATACAGGTCGATTATACATTTATTTGAGTCATGATAGCAGCAAAGATGGGAAAGTCGGTTAGAAAGGCTACCTAGAGACAGTCTTTACCAGGCGTTGTTTAATCATTTACACATTTATTTATTCCAATCTTAAAGACAAATAAAAAAAAAGAAAGATGTTCATTCATCATATGATTAAATTGATTTAGAGTTTGAGTAATATTACCCATGGAGATAAAGCAATCATGGAAATAATTAGAAGACTCAAATTTAGTTAATATTAAATCACTTTAAATTATTATATGTTCACAGCTACAGAAACTCTAGTATCATTTTCCTCAATTTTTTTCATATTTAACCACTTTTCCATAAGCAATGTGGAGGATGATTTTGATAACTCCCTAGCTAAAATCACCTTGTAATACTCTTCTATCATTTTATTTTTAATAGTGATGACTCCACATAAATTTATGCTTTTATTTGTTTTTCAATATTTCATTATCGCCTTGTTATGATTAAAAGTTTTTTATTATTGTCTTGGTTAGATGTTTTGTTTTTCATCATGTTTCTTTTGTATATATGTTTATTTGTATGTGGGCAATCTTGTGATTTTATTGTAAAATATATTCCAATAAGATAGAAACAACAAATCACCATGATCGTCAATATGTTGCTAACTTAATCATAAAAGTATATGTTCAAATTTAATAATTAGTATTTATTATTGTAATATTATAAGCCTTATTAAAGGTTAGTAAATATTTAGGTCATGAGAGGGGGGAGTGTTGGGGGTTTCAATTTGGGGAAAAATGTTAATAAAGGGGTTTGAACCTCCTCCTTACAATTAAAGTTAATAGGAAGTATGTTAATTGACCATCCTACCAACTCGTCTTTATGAAAATTTTATGCCCCTAACTATATTTTTGGGGGCTTGAATTTAGAAAATGCTGATAAAGAGGTCTGAATTTGGGGAAAATGTACAATAAAGGGTTTAAACCTCTCTCCTCTATGTTAGAAGTAGTTAATTGACCATCCTACTACAATGGGCTCCTCAAACAGCAATTCTTTATGCCCTCTTTGGTCTCGCCACTATTTATGGAGGTATTTTCGATATCATGTAAGTATCTAGGGTTATTTGTAATTTTTCCAGAATCATCACAATATTTTTATACTCCAATCTGTACTCTATGTTTTCAAGAATATATAAAGATTCTCATCATCCAAGGATATAGATAAAAAACATTTGTGCACCTTTATATCGATTTTCTTGTCTTTGTATATGCTTCTGAATTGATATTCTCCTACATCAAAGTTTCTGCATTCATAACAACTTCAATCAAGATATTACTATCAAATGTGTGAAGCTTGATACGTTAACTATACCAATAGTATTGACTTGATGATTCATTACGCTTATTAACTGCACGTTAAGTTTCATCCGTTTTTAAAGAATTTGATTTTGTATTACTATCATCGATGTATTAATTTGAATGGAATAAAATTATTTTTTCCTTAAAAATCACTTTAAGTTAAGGTTAGTTTATCAAACATCTATTCAATTCTCAAATTATTCCAACTATACAATCAACTATTTGACAACTTTTAATAACCATCTATTTATTATTTGAATAATTTTGCATGAAAAACTGTTTAAAAAATAAAAAATACAGGGAATGGGAACTCTCTTATCACCTTGTAATTAAGATGATATGAGTTTAATTTTCCTACATTATTTTATGTGATGACAAGATGCTATTGAGAGAGTAAGCCCCAGATAGATAATGTCGACCATCTCTGTCATCTTCTTAATAAAGTAACTATTATTTATTTTTGTATATTTGAAGAGTTGGCAGTAAACGAAAAGAACAAAAAAAAAAGTTTAAGATGATACTTGCAACATCAAATTAAAGCCCTATTTTTTTCAACTGTCTTGCTTCCTGACCCTAAAACCAATAAAAAAGAAGAAAACATGATCAAGCTAATGAGATGGCATACATGAATTGTATGGACATTGTGTCACCATATGTGCCTTGTTTTGGACTCATAGTATGCTTCTTCTCATTGGATTCCCAAACAAACTTTCATGTTTCCCCTAAATTTAATTTATTCCTTATTGCCTTATAACAAATCCTGAAATACCCACTTGCATAATCTAACACTCCTCTCCTTAGATTTTTAACCTCTCTTTTCAAATCCTAGTATTTAAACCAACTATCATCAGCATTCAGCAAACAAATATTTTGGTCATCAGGAACAACAGAAAGCCAATCAAAAAAAAAAAAATCCTCAATCATGGATTCTTCCTTCTTTTATCACTACCAAGATTCAGGATTCTCATTGGAGCCACCGCCATTTAATTCGCTAGAGTTTTATTCCCCATGGGATGAGCCACTTTTCAGTCACAATTCACTTCCATTCAACATCTACAGCTCCCCGGAGATGGTATCGGAGGGAGCTACCGACCAGTCTCGGCCGGGGTCATCTACCGGAGCGGCAAGACCCAACTCCAAAGGGATGGCGCCGCCGTCTAAGGACGAGAAGTCGCCGTATAGAGGTGTTAGGCGGCGGCCGTGGGGGAAGTTCGCGGCGGAGATACGGGACTCAAATAGGAACGGCCGGAGAGTGTGGCTTGGAACATTCGATACCGCCGAGGATGCTGCTATGGCGTATGATCAAGCTGCTTATGTTATGAGAGGCTCTGCCACCATCCTTAATTTTCCGGTAGAGCGTGTTAAGGAGTCGCTCAGAGAAATGAAGCACGGCCGGGAGAATGGCGGAGCGCAGCCGTGTGGACGCTCAAAGGGGAGAAAATCAGGTAGTAGGAAAAATGGGGACAAGGGTGTAATTTCACGGGATGTTCTGGTTTTTGAGGACTTAGGAGCTGATTACTTGGAGCAGCTCTTTGTGTCTATCGGAAAGCTACTGATCGATTCTTTGTTATCATCAAGAATTAATTATTCTACATTTACCTGATTCTTTCCATTCGATTTTTTTCTTTTCCTTCCCCTACTGAAGATGGATGTTAATCCATTTCAATTTATCAAACGCATCCCTTTTTTTTTTTTTTTTTTTTTTTGTAAAGTTTGGATTCGTGCATGGATTAATAAAACTCCTCTCCTTAATTATTGAAACCTGCTCTTTGCTGCTTCTTCTTCTTTTTTTTTCTTTTTTTTTTCTTTTTTTTTTTTTGCTTTTCTTTACCAGAATATTAGGAAAATTAAATTTGGGTTTAGTAAGAAAATTAAGCACTAGGGTTTCTAGTTGTATTAAAGCCTGGTATGGAACTCCTGGGGGAAAGAAAAAAAAAATACTAAAATTGATTTTTCATGTTTGGTTTTATTGTAAAAAAAAATACAATCAAAATTTCTCAAAAATTTATATATTTGTTATTTTTTAGTTCTTATATAATAGAGAAAAATAAATAAAATGAGTTTATATAAATATATAAAATTAATTTTATAAATTTAAAACCTATTTTTATTTTCCTTCAAATTTTTCTTTATTCCATTTTTCCTTTCTATTTTTTTTCCTTGGGTTCCAAAACAAGCCTAATGGGATGGAATTTTTTTGATACCATCATTAAGTTCTAAATTAATTGTGTACCATCTTTTGTTGAAAATATTATTTGGTTGTCACTTCTCATTTGTTTTGATGTTAGATCCACCATAATATTCTTCCAAGTAGTTCATCAATTTTTTTTTTGTCCATTCATAAAATAAACTAAAGAATTAGGGTTGGATACAAGTGGGGCACGAGTTCCTAAACATTCTAATTAAATGACTCAACTTCATTATGCATGGTTGGTGGAAATTTTTATTTATTTATTTATATATTTACTTATTTATTTGGATCAGGACAACAACAATACAAATAGAGTCCAGAATTGTAAGAGAGAATTATATCATCACCATTAGAGCTTTTCAATATTTTTATTTTTAAACTATGGTTTATTATCTCCATAAAAATATAAATGTTTTTTAACAACAAAATATGTTGATGCGCTAATACTTTTTAGCAAACAATAACTTTATATGGATTGGACTCCTAATTAATATTTGACATATATTTGAGATTTTTGTGAATATAGTCATTTCATAGAAAATAAAACCTAACTTTAAATGTTGAATGGTTATGCATGAGCGTTGTTTACAACTTCGTGACATAACTACATGAGATCTTAAAGTGATGCTTATTTTTCCTTAATTTTATTATTAAGTTTAAAAATAAGTCAACTAATATGATATTCCAATATACAATCTTAAAATTTTTATTTTGAAAGTAATCTTATTTATTTTACATTTAATTTTGATGGGGACATCAATCACTCAATAATGAAAAAAATAAATCCAAATAGGTATGAAGGCAAAAGGCAAGGAGACAAAATGTTAGTTATTTTGAGACTAATTCTACATTTTCTAAATTTTTATGATACCTTTAAAATTAAGCTTTCTATTATATATTGACTACTAGTTTCTTAGATGTTGCTTAACTTTGGGTGTGTGAGCTTTCTGCAAGATTGTCATTCATTTGTTAAAAGTGTAGAGCAATGTAACAGAAGAGAGAGTTATGGAAGAACTCTTAAACACACTGCTCTTTTTTATTTTAAGAGAAAATATTTATATACAAGAGATAAGAGGAGAATAGGGGAGAACAGAGCATAACAGAACATGAAAGAAATCAATACTGTATATTTTATTCATTGAAAAGGAAGGAATATATATACAGCACAGAGATCAATTTAGGATCCTAAAATAAAAACCTATACACTATCATTGCCTAATTTACATTCCTACATAAAAAGAAAACCAAACAATAAAAGTTGACCGTGCATAAATCAAGGAGATCGCAGATTTTATGCATTAACGTATTTATATTCCTTAACACTCACGCCTCAAGTTTGAATGTATGTTGACTATCTAATCAAGCCAAGTAAAAGCCGAGAATTGTGAAGAACTTAGTGGCTTTGTGAAAATGTCGGTTGGCTGATGTGATGTGGATATGTGAGCTGTTTTGATCATTCCTTCTTGAATCTTTTTACATATAAGATGACAATCAATTTCTATGTGTTTTTTTCGTTCATGGAAGACCGGGTTTGAAGCAATATGAAGTGTCTCTTGATTGTCACAAAATAGATTGGCAGGATGTGAATGCTTGATGCCCAAATCTTGTAGAATGTAGTTCAATCCAAGTAATTCACAAGAAATGGTACCTTACCGGATCGATATTCACTTTCTATTAATCGATCGCGTGAACACCGTAGTTTGCTTCCTTAGTTTTCCAGAAATTAACGATTTGCCGTGAAATATACGCTCTGCATTGTCGAGTATCACTTATTATCTAGCCCAATCTACATCACAAAAGGCATTTAATTGGATTGAACTAGTTGTAGGAAGGAAAATTCCTTAGCCTGGCATGTGTTTGACATAGCGCAAGACACGATAAGCTACTTCTAAATGTAGAACCCGTGGCTTGTCCATAAATTGGCTTAGAATGTGAACTGCATACACTAAGTCAGGCCGTGTGATGGTCAAATAAATTAGCCGCCAACAAGTCTTCGATATGAAGAAGGATCACTAATATAGTCACCATCAAACTTACTGAGAGACAAGTTCTGTTCCATGGAAAAGGAGGCTAGTTGTTCACCAAGGTATCCAACATCCTCAAGAATTTCAAGAGCGTACTTTCATTGTGAAAGAGCAATGCCCTTGTTGGATTGAGCAACCTC
Source organism: Tetrastigma voinierianum (assembly GCA_016808115.1). Taxonomy (NCBI): domain Eukaryota; kingdom Viridiplantae; phylum Streptophyta; class Magnoliopsida; order Vitales; family Vitaceae; genus Tetrastigma; species Tetrastigma voinierianum. The sequence goes on along the minus strand of JAEQBH010007357.1, from coordinate 41,704 downwards.
TATTCCTAGGAAGTATTTCAATTGTCCAAGATCCTTCAATTTAAATTGATCCTAGAAACAACTTAGTGTCTTCAATATCTTGTAGATTATTTCCTACCAAAATGACATCATCTACATAAACAAGAAGAGCATTGAATCTTTACTACCTTAGGATCGTGTGTGTAGGATTTTAACAATGAACAATCACTTTGGATTGTTGATAATCTACGGTCGAGTTGCTGAAAGTTTGATAAAACCATTGATGGGAAGCTTATTTGAGATCGTGATAATGATTTGTGAGTTTGCAACCTGTCTCCCTTTGTCCAAAAACCGTGGAGGTAAAGACACGTGAGACATCTTCATCAAGATCTCCATGTAAGAATGCATTATTGACATCGAGCCGGGTGAAGATGCCAAGACGGAGTTAATGCCACAAAGAAAGAGGAGACGAACAGTCACAAGTTTGGCAACTGGAGCAAAAGTCTCAATGATAATCTAACTTTATTTGATCAGATCCTTTCGTACTCAATCGAGCTTTATAATGCCTCATCAAAGCATCTTTACCTGCTCAATTTGATCTCAGATACGTGATTTGCAACCAATTGGTTTCTTCCTATGAGGTAATGGTTGAAGAGACCATGTTCCATTAGCCTTAAGACCAGCGAGCTCTTGTTGCATGGCAAGGCGCCATTTAGGGTCACAAACTACCTGTTCAAAAGATCGTGGCTCTATTTCGACTGAAATAGAAAATGGTGGAGGCTGGGTATAGTTTGAAGATAAGAAAGCACATCGATAAGGTGAGCTGACACTTCAGAGGGTCCAAATAATGTGCGAGTTAGATGATGAAACATTCAAGAAGAGAAATACCAACATGATACTCATGAAGATAACCAGGTGCTTGTGTAGCACATGTCATCCGCGAAGGACGAATTTGTATATGTGATAATATCGAGAATTTAGGCAACAGAGAGTCGTGATTTAGCTGGAATCTCCGTAGAGATAGGTTCATGGAAAAGGTTCAGGTTAAAGCTGGGAAAAGGGAGGTGAATTTGAGATGTTATCATCATAGGTTGGTGGTTGATTATGAGGAAGCACCAAAGGAGAACTTGCAGTGGAAGATGGAAAGGGAAAAATGGTCTCATGAAAGGAAACATCATGTGAGACAAATACGCACGGCCGAGAGATCATAAACCCATCCTTTACTATGATACCCAAGGAAGATACAAGCAGGTGTGGCTCTCTAACATCAAATTCGTGGGCGATGATGGTGTGTGGATGCGAAACACAAGCACCCCAAAGACTCAAATGATTATATGGGTTGTTTTGTGAAAAGGCATCTCAAAAGTGGGTTTTTCTGTGAAGTGTCGTGTGGAGTTCAACATGAGATGGGGATGGAAACTAAGATGGCATCTCCTCAAAATTGTTTAGAAGATTAGATTGAAATAATAAGGTTCTTCGTGCTACATTGAGAAGGTGGCGTGTTTTTGTTCGGCACCCATTTTGTTGTGGAGCGGAGACACAATCTTGCTCCGATGACGATTCCTTTATTTGAATAAAATTTTGTCATTGTGAATTCTGAACCATTATCACTGAAGAATTTTAACTTTCAAGGAAAATTGTGTCTCAACCAAATTGATAAATGTGGTGGTGTATTTAATGGTGTCTAATTTATGATGCATCAAATAAACCCATGTACATCAAATATGATCATCAACAATAGTGAGAAAGTATCGTGCCCAGTGATTGTAGGAATATGGTACCCTCTCCAGATATCAACATGAATTAACTCCAAATGGTGCATGAGTACGGAATGTAACTTAATGGAAATTGAGAACAAGTTTGTTTAGCTAATAGGCAAATTAAACAATCATCAATATCATAAAAAAGCATGTTTATAATAGAATGAGAAATCATACGAAGACTCTTATTTGAAAGATGACCAAGGCGTTGATGCCAAAGTCTCGAGGAATGAGAGACTGTTGTGGTGACTGAGTTGCATCTGGGTTTCTTTGAAGTATCAAGGTAGTAAAGTCCACCTCACGCCGTCCCAATCATCTTCCCATCATTAGTCTTGAAGCATACAAACATCACTGCAGAAATATAGCAAGGCAATGGGAACTTTGAACAAGTTTGCTAATAGAAATCAGGTTTAATTTAAAAGATGGAACACAGAGCACATCATGTAATGCAAAATCGTCAAAACGAATGCTGCCTGTGTGTGTGACGACAGTCACTGCTCCATTGGGAAGGTGCACGGTTCGATTGGTAACTTAAGAATTTGTAGTCAACAAGTTAGGAGAGCAAATCATGTGATTTGTGGCACCTGTGTCAAGTATCCAACACATTCCTTTACCAAAAACTGAAGCACAAAAGGTTGTACCTGAGAGATCACTCATAGCGGATGCACTACCAACATGATTAGCCTAGGTATTAGGCTTATTGCTGTTGAAAAGCGCCACATTAGATTCGTATTGTTCTCACGCGGAGGTTGAAAGAGGTGGAGGTGTTGTTGTATCAGATCGGCATGATGGACCTTAGAGGTAAAATTCTTACGCTCTTGTTGATTAGGCTTACCACCAATGGAATTCATCTTATGCAACTTACGACATACGTCAATGGTGGGACCGTTCCCGCCACAATAATCGCATTTAAGATGTGCTCGACAAGTCTTTGGAGGTGTGCCCCACCTGTTTACTAAATTTCACATTTCAAATGAGGATTTTCAAGTGTGAAAATTTTCTGCACTCTCAGAAGTTGTTCCTACAAGAAGGTCTAATGGCTGTATTATCACTGAGGTAATTTCCTTTGATAATTCACTGCTGTCTTTCATGCTGGAGAACAGAGAATGAGCTCACAGGAAGTGGATCCATGAGCAGAATCTGTCCTCTAACAGCAGTGTGTTTCACAAGTGGTCAGAAACTTCATAGTCCTTTGACTTTGTCAGAACTACATAACCTCTTTTACAAAGTAGCCGCAAGTGCAGTCGAATAGAAGACACGCGTCTCTTCATCGCAAAGGCCCTTTTAGCTTTCTGATGTAATAAGCACCAATGGTCAAGTGTTGTCCTGTTTACAATCCCCGGATTCCTTCTTCAACATGAAAAGAGATGGATACTATTGATGCGCTGAAAATGCTCCTTCAGTTAGCCCAAATTTCATGGAGCAACTCGCTTGTATATTATACTTTCAGAGTATCGTAGAGATTGAATTGAGAAGCCATGATTTCACGAGATTGTTGCAACGCGTCCACTGTTGGAGTTCTATGGTGGATGTGATTGGTGGTTTTTTAATGGTGCCATTGATGAAGCCTTCTTTATTTTTTATGCTGAGGGCCATGAGCATGGAACAACTCTAGGTGTCATAATTCTCTTCATTCAATTGTTGAGTAAATGCTACGACTCGTGCTGATTGGATTAGTGGAGAAAAGGATCATTCGAATTGTCATATTTATCGGCCTCGGGCCGGGTTTGCTTTTTTGCCATAGATGATGGTTAAAAGAAGAAAAGAAGAACAAACTATAGTTTTTGGTTGTCAGGAGCGTTCTTGTTCTGATACCATAAAAGAAATCAATATTGTATATTTTATTCATTGAAAAGTAAGGAATATATATACACATAACATAGATCAATTTAGGATCCTAAAATAAAAACCTATACATTGTCATTGCCTAATTTACATTCCTACATAAAAGGAAAACCAAACAATAAGAGTAAACCTTGCATAAATCAAGGAGATCGCAGATTTTATGCATTAACTTATTTACATTCCTTAACAGAACACATTATTTCATAACAGAAAATATTCCTAGTTGACATGGCCTTCAGCACACCGTGTGTGTGATCTCATTCTAGAACCTTATGGTTCAGCACCTTCAACACCCCCTCTCAAGCTACACATGGAATCTTCCATGGTGAGCTTACTTCTAAGTGGATCAGAGTCGAGGTTCGATGAAGCCTTAGTAAAGATGTTTAAATGCAACTCGCCTCGAATATACCTACTTAACGAAAGAAGTTGTAACAAGATCACAAACAAATGAATGTCGATTACAGGCTTAGCATGGAGTGATAAACAAGGTTATTAGTGTTGAAAATCGTGCGTAGAGAGCAATCAAGAGAGAGAAACCAAATCTCAACATTCCGAAAAATATATTCTTATAGAAAAGACAAGGACAAAACACTTTATACTAAAACCCGTTAGTTGGCAGGAGAGAGTGCTTGAGGTGCACCATATGACCATTGTGCTGGATGCAAAATTTCATGGAGGAGAGCAACGACCTCGAGGTGCAGGCGTGCATTGTGTGACTTGAGACAAACGTGAACTGCACGATATTCTGGAGGAGGTATCATCTAATGGAGTGTGTACAACACAGTAATATGAAGCAGCAGATGTGTCTTGAGGAGCAGCATTGTCACCTGCTTCAACATGCCCCCGCAAGCTTAGCATGGGTGCACACATGGTGAGCTTAGAGCACAGCAGTCGGAAACGATCAAGTGACAAAGGCTTTGTGAGAACGTCAACGGGTTGAGATTCAATGGATAATGCTCTGACTCGAAGCCAGGTTAAGAGATTAAGTTTCTTAATGAACGCATCAGTCAATATGTTTTGTTCTAGCATGATAAACTGCTGCAAAGGTATTTATGCTCCCAAGTTATCACTCCATAACACCAAAGGGTCGAGAACAAATACCAATCTCAAGAAGAAGATGTCGAACCCACATTAGATCAATGGCGCAAGACTAGACAAGCCCCAGATTCACTCGTGTTGGAACGGCTACGCCTTTGTTTTCAGAGCTCCATGTACTCAAATTCCTCCAAGAACACACATATCCCACCTACGCATTTTCGATCATCTGGCGTTTGTCAGCTTCAACTGAAGTTTGAATACTCTCTAAAGTGGAATGTAAAGAAGGGCTTTAAACAATGTGCCATGAGATAAGGTTCCTTTGACATACCTCGTAACACGCTTGCAAGCATTCCATTGAGCAACGTAGGTGTTACTCAGAGGAATTGACTTAGCTTTGTTAACACAAAAAAAGGCCGTATATGGACGTGAGCTGAGTGAGGTATCAAGAGCACCAATTGGTGCTTCTTACACCATGTCAGATAGTAACAATATCAAAGAGATAGATTGTTGCTTAAGCATTAAGGGAGTAGAGCAAGATTTTGCAAGAGCTAATATTTGTTTTGCAAGTAAAGAGGTCACAAGATACTCTGGCTCGCCTGGCAACCTAAGAGAGTTCGAAGGACCTCGTAACTAAGAAAATAAAGGTGTGTACGAACTAAGCGGGTTTTTAGAGCAAACTGAGTGTGAAGAGCATCAATAACGTGTTGAACATCATCTTGACTGTCACCGGTGATGAGAATGTCATCTACGATACTGTATGCTAATGATTCAGCTATGTTTGTGTGGAGGGTGGCAGGGAGGCATCTCAAAATGCACTGGCGAAAGCCCTGTGTAAAGATAGTCTTCTAAGTGTTTCAAACCACATGCTCTAGAGCCTCAAGCCAAAGCCATATAAAGCCTTGTGTGACTTACACACATATGTAGGCTTTGCTTAGTCTACAAAACTATCCGGCTAGACATAAACACTTCCTCATGCAAATCTCCATTTAAAAACGTATTATTAATATCAATGTTGAGGTCCTGTCCCTTGAAACAAAGAAGCAAAGATTATGCGAATAGTTGATGCTTTAACAACCTGATCAAGGCTCTTCCAAAGAAGTCCACACCAAAAAGCCTGGTTGAAACTTTGGCTACCAACCTAGCCTTATGCTTGTCCAATGGAGCCATCAGCCTTAAGTTTAGTTCGAAATACCCATTTACACTGCACCACACATTGAGCACTAGAGGGAGGAACAAGGCTCCAAGTTTGATTATGGAGGAGAGCTCGAAAACCCATCAACATGGCTTGTTTCCATGTAGGATCAAGTTAGTGGCCAATGACACACTCTTGATGGTTCTTTGATGAATAAAGGAAAAACAAAAGTTTAGGCTTAAAAGTGCTACTTTAGATTGTAGTTATCATGGTGGTGATGAGATGAGAGAGAAGGACCCACCTGAGGTATGTCTAATTTAGAGGAGGGTGATGGAAGAAGGCAAAGTAACTGAATTTATAATGCAGCACTGGATGACAAAGGAGATTGAATGTGGATCGAGGACACGGAAAGCTCAAGTACTGGACGGGAGCAGCTGAACCTACTAGAAGGAACAATGAAGGAACAAAGGGGGAAGGTAAAAGGTGGAGCCTGCACTTTGCAGGCCAAGTGAGCGTGTCGGGTATAGTCTCATGAGAGGTATGAGAAGAGGGAAAGAAGGACTGATATGTAGCAGGTTTATCAAATGCTAATTTTTGCAATGTAAATTCGCCTGTAAGGATGCATGTAGCGAGAGTTTTTATGGAGAAGGATCAGAACTCCAAGAAGAGATACTTGATGATCGAAAGCCACTTTATGTTTGTTGTAAGGTCAAGATATGGAAAGCGGTGGCGCAAACCAAACACCTTCGTAAAATTATAATCGTGTCATTGCCTATGATAAATCAAACGGAGATAGATGATTTAGAACTACAAAGGGGGAGATAATTTTAATAAAAAGTAGTTTGAGAAAATGCCTCCCCACCGAATTTAAGTCCACGGAGGTTTCGAAAGCAAGTAAGAGGAGACCACCCTACAATGCTACGACAGCTTCTGGGCAGCGACTCCTGTCAGTCGAAGTGCATATGACAAGGATGGCGAAAGGTAATTCTGTAATTGTTGTAATACCACGGCTGCGCTCCGATATTCACCTCCCTACCTGCTTGAGACATGGGGATTTGCAACCGAAATTGTCGCTCAATCATTTTATCAAGTAGTGAACATAGTAAGGGCTCTGGACAGCGGCAAGAGGAAGATCCAAGGTATATCTCGCTTATAATCACGACAAAGGAAATGTAACTGCACTTTCAAGTGGGAGAGATGAGGAGCTGGTCCCATACATCCGAATGGATGATTTGAAATGGTGTCAGTTGCGGTGAAGAGGTGTCAAGGAATAAGTCAGCGATTTTGCCATATCAAGTAAGTATCAAAATTCATTTGAGTACTCCGAGAGACTTTATATTCAATCGAATGAGATCTTATTTAGAACCACTTTATTGTATGATTTAATCGACTATGCCATAAGGTCAATAGTCTGGTATTACAAGAGGTACTAATAAATGTAATTTAAAGCTTCACAACCAACAATATCGCAGTAAGTTGACCAGGAACTAAAATTGGAAAAATCGAGTGTAGGGAAGATGCATCTAAGTGCACTGTGGAGAACAGAGTGATCCTGGCTGGCACTGAACTCGAACTTAAGTGGAGGATAATGGTGGAGACAGATGTGGCTGATATAAGCCGCCCCTGAAGCACCTTTGGAGTACACTTCCGTGATTGTTTGTCCTTGATATAAAGTTATAGAATCAAACTCCACAATAACATCATTCTCAATGGTAAACTCGTGGGACACACCATTAACTTTTGCCATGTAAGGAACCATCAAAACATTTTTAGATGTAGAGAGCTTGAAGGAGGTAAAATGATGTGTCCACGTGATAGTGGAGTTTAGAACCATCACCAAGTGCAAGCTACCAGCTGGCTCGAGTATTCAGAGTCGTGTTCATGGAGTCGGGCAGGAGGTGACATGACGCGGTGGCCCCACTTCATCGAGAAAACCATAGCGTATCACTGATGGGCCATTGGAGAAGCTATGATATGGCTGCGGATCGAGATACTGGTGTTGAGGATTCATCAGCAGAATACTCTCCCAAGGCCTTCTGATTCTTAAATTGATTTTGGTACCTAACATCAAATTGGTAAAAACATTTGAGAGCTATGTGTCCCATTCTTCCACATATTTGATAGAAAGGATTGTCAAAGAACAGACTTTCTGCCACCATGAAAACGACTTCACCACTTACTAAAGGAACGACTCCTCTACCACCACGTCCACCTCGAAAAAAATCAAGCCAAGGAGCAAAGTGAGTAGGAGGAAATGGATAGATCACCGCTGTTATAAAGACTGAGGCTCTGTCTCATCTCATGTGTTTGAAGGGATATACTCGCACTTCAAGAGTGACATCTGCGCCTTGCATGTCAAATTTACACTACAGCCTTTCCAATTCTGGACGAAATCTTCAAGGATGCAGAGGGATGAGTTCATCATCTCATGGATTTGGTTAAATCAGCCAATTATGAGTGACATTGGTATATGATTTCATTTGAGAATGTAATCCTCACTGTAATCGGCTTCCCTTCTTCACGTGGTCCCGGAAAGAGAGACGTAGTCAAGATCTCGGTTTGTGACTCTGCGTAAGTTTGGCTCAAGAACAATCCACACCTTGAAGTTGATTTACGCAGGTGAACATGGCCTAACATTTGCTGGGGAGAGATAGAGGCAAACTAATCGGAAGAATATTGAAACTGATCAATCTTTCCTCTGAGAAACTGAAGTCGGATCACTTGAGAGATTGATCAAGATCAAGAGAATCATGATGTACTCCTCCGTTTGAGCTTTGTATTGAGAAGAAAAAGATTCAAGATCATGAGCTCTCATTGTCAGACCTGGTGGACTTTTAATACACCTGAAAATGACCATCTGAATTGAGATACAGAACTGATGCACGCTATTGCATGGGTAGATGCAGGTGAAGGAGAGATGATGCAGATCGTGGGAAGGAGGAACAATTGCCATGGATTATATCACTCGCTTCGATACCATGTTGGAAAATCAGCAGAGAGCACCGAAGAGAGAGAAACTGCATTCTCGAACATTCGAAAATATATTCTCTTATAGAAAAAGACAAGGACAAAACACTTTATACTAAAAAACCGTTAGTTACGGTGAGAGTGCTTTCTGAGGTGCACCATAAGGACCATTAGGTTGGATGTAACTAGTGAGGAGAGCATGACTGAGGTAGGCATGCATTGTGTGATTCTTGAGACAAACGTGAACTACACGATATTCCTGAGGAGGTATCATCCGACTGAGTGTGTACAACACAACAGCAGGAAGCACAGATGTGCTCCGAGGAACAAAGATTGTCACCTACTTCAACAATTAGCAAGAGCTCAAGCCCCTTGATTATCACACAAGAGAATAGGTGGTGTTTGCTGACGCCACACTCAATTTCGATGTCAATGTGTTCTGATCTCAGATAAGATCGGGGCATGATCGCACCTGCAGTGTCACACGCCGCTGGTTGATCTAGCTATGACTTTCTGCTTTCTAGAGCTCCAAGTAATAAGATTACCACCAAGAAAAACATGAATTCCACTCATGGACTTCCTGTCATCAATATTGCTAGCCCAATCTGCATCGAAACTGAAGGAATCATACAATGTGGAAGCCGTGAATCGCATACTGAATACACATCGTATGATAGATATTTTCATCACCCATTACTAACTTGTAGTAGTGCAGAAATCTCTTCTAGAATCCACAGGACCTTCCAAGTTATTCTCTACGTGACAGATCTGCGTGTGGGCGCACTTGATCACAAAAGAAACTAGATCTGAAAAATACTCTGAAACCTTTTGGTTAATGTTTCTCTCTCAAGGTGTTTTTATGGGGACCGAGGCAAGTGGGAAACTTCTAAACCCCGAGGCTGCTAGTAAGCAAAGGTATTTATAGATCACAACCCTAACCCTCCTAGGGTTTTATAACACCTGGGCTTTATAACACCTCGGGCCCAATAAACGGGCTCCATCTCAGATCTTACGACCGCTAACGACTCGCCATCTAACGAGCTAGCTTTGGGATCCTAGCTGCCCATTATTAATTAAGGCTCTTGATCAATTGCCTAGATTGCTTCCGAGCATAACTAACAATCTCCCACTCGCTTAGAAGCAAGTCCGGGACCGTAATCTTATCCCGGCTACTTCCACTAAAACCCAGATGTGAATTCCAAAATTAATAATGTTTTATATCAAATGTATTTCAGAAAAATATCAATGATTAATCGATAATTTTTCTTCCTCAGAATCAACTAATTATTTATTCTCTCTTGACTTATCGCTCTAATCCGATCCCATGACCGCCAAATAATTCTTCAATATCCGAAAGTAATCAACATGTCAAGAGGATATTTCATACAAATTCTATTTTGTATATTTCATAAATACTTGATAATCAAAAATACCATAATCCCCAAATTATCAAGATATTGGTCGTTTAACATATCTTAATTTTTATTGATAACTCAAAGAACCATATAGTAACTTAATTATCTATTTATAATATACTGTGATTAAGAAAAATAACATATCTAATATCGCCTGAGATTTAATTCTTTCTTACGTAAATTTATCCTCGATTAAATCTCTTCCGATCCTCTCGCACGACTATAATTCATTCCAATATTTTATAATAACCAAGACCGATTATTTCATAAAATATTGCGCCTAAATAAAGTGCCCAACTTTATTTAATAATCATGGAGGACAATTCATTAATTATGAGAACCTCGTGATCATGCTGTTCCTCAATGGACGTGATCCATATGATCATATACTACATAATTAACTGACTTTATGCGTAAAATATATGCAAAAAACTTCATATTATTATATCGTAAATGAAATTACAACTCGCTCTCGCTCTTAGAGCACAAATGTAACTAACTCCCACTCACTCTAGCAAGCCTAGGACCCTCTTAAGACCTTATACAATTTACATGCTTCAAACACACATTCTCCAACAAATGGCTCTATTTAGTGGTAACACATATCCCGATGTTGACGATTACTTCGGGAGTCAATATCCTCTTGAAAATCTCGAGTCCGTGATAACCAAGTGTTTTAAGACTCCTAATCGAATACACCAACATATAATCCTCGCTCTTCTTTAATACTTGAGTATATGTTTCACCGTTGCCCAGCGGTTCTACCGGACTGACGTACCATTATTACTCCCACGCATAGCGTATATCCGCCTCGGTATATAGCATAGCATACATGAGATCACCAATAAACTCGGGCGCATAAGGTTTTACTCATGAGTTCTTTCTCTTCGTGAGTTTTTGTGATTGCTACTTACATGAATTCCATGTTCAAGGGTAGAAGTCCCTTTGGAATTTTCCATGCCAACCCGTCACTATTTTATCAATGTAGAGGCTTTAGATAAAGCTAACACCTTATTCTTCCAGCCTCAGAAGTTTGATTCCTAGAATATAAAGTTAGCTTCACCCAAGTCCTTCATATCAAACTGCTTTTTCAGGTAACCCTTTACGGCTCCGACAACACTTTCTACACTCAAGCTTCCACCAATGCATTATCATCTACGTAAAGTACCAAAAAAGACTACCACTATTCCTCGAATTTTCTTATACACCACGGGTTCATCGCACTCTTTTTCAAATCCATATAATTTGATAACTTGATCAAACTCCGATGTTCCATGACTCGGATGCTTGCTTAAGCTCATAACACCTATGCAACTGCAAACCATGTGTTCTCGACCTAAGGCTACGAACCCTTTCTCTATTGTCGTGATATAGATATCCTTCCGTACTCCTCTCCATTTGTGAAAGCTGTTTTGACATCCATTTTCCAAATCTCGTAATCGAGATGTTGAGCTACATAACAAGAGAATCCCCATTATTTAAGCATGGCTACCGGCTAAAAAGTTTCATCATAATCTATACCCTTGGTGTAACTCACACCAATTCAGCTAAGGTTTCAACTTATCCTGGCCCTTCTTTTTCTTGTAGATCCACTTACACTCAATTGGTTTTTAATTCCCTTTAGGTGCTTCACAAGAGACCAAACCGAGTTAGAACTCCATAGATTCCATCTCACTCTGGCCCATTGGCCTTTTCCACTTTTAATATCAACATCCTCCAATGCCTCTTCAGACGTGGGTGTGGTCACATCGGGATTATCCAAAAACGACTTGATAAGTCTCTCCTAACAAGGCATACCTTACAAAGCTTACGACGCTCCCACTAAGAGTTTGTCGCATTGGTTGTTGTACATGCACGTAAGGATCCAAGTTTTTAAGGCTCGTGTGGATTACCAATCTCTTCATTATGTCCTTGCTTCGAAGTTTCTCGAATTCGGGTCCTCGAAGTTGCTTCTCGCGGTTTGTTCACCGGTACATTTTGTACATTTTCCTCTTTGAACATCAACAAGAAACAAGGGTAGAAAATAGAAGTTTGTAGGATCTCGAACTCAGTCAAGCTCTTCAAGAACCACTCTTTACTCCCAGTTTAAAATTGTTCATATAATCCTCTTTCTAAGAAAGCTGGCTTCGAGTACTCACTATCACCTTTCTTCTTTTCCTTTTGGATTATAGAATATTCCACCTCTCGTCCCTTTAGGGGTAGCCAATAAACATACACATTTGTCTCGAGATTCCAACTTCGTTGTTTCGTACTAAGACGTGAGGCGTGAGCACCAAATCCTAATATGAAAACTGTTGTTTCGGCCACGCCTTCCATAATTCTCGCTGGTGTCTTTGAAATGCATTTAGACGGAACTAAATTTAGTATGTATGCAATTGTTTCTAAGGTAATCCCGTAATCCATTCTGTGTAATGATGAATAACCTAGCACGACCTCACCATATCTAAAAGGGTTCTATTTCTCCTTTAAGAGATTCCATTTCGCGAGGCGTTTCAGAGATGATAATTGAGATATTATCCCCTCTGAGCTGGCAAGACTTGAACTCTCCAGACAAGTATTCACCGCCTCGGTCAGACCGAAGCTGCTTGATATGGACACCCAATAGCTTTTCTGCCTCAGTCTTATACTCTCGAAATTTATCAAAAACTTCAGACTTATGGCGCATTAGGTAAACATAACCATATCTTGAGTAGTCATTAGTAAATGTGATGAAATACTCATACTCGCCTCGGGCTTGAACGCTCATTGGTCCACATACATCAGTGTGTACCAATTCCAACCGTATAGTGGCACGATTTCGCCTCAAGGGCCTTGTCATTTTACCTTCTAAACATGATCTACATACTGGTATAGGTTCAAAGATCAAGGAATTTAAAATCTACTTTTTAACCAAACCATGAATCTCTACTAGAATTAATATGACCCAATCAGAATGCCAAGATATAGGTTTCATTTGAAACCTTCCTTTTCTGTAGATAAAAGGAAATTGCTCATCATCAAGATTTTCAATAGCATTAATTACTTCATAGACATAGAGTTAAAAATATAAACCATTTATCAATAATCCGAACAAATAAAATGATGCTCTCTCTTTTATTGAAATCTGAGGAATTAAATCGTGACCGGTTAAAACCATGTTCAACTAAACAACTAACAAAACCAAATTCTCTTAAAAACTGAACAAATAAATACCGATAAACATAAAGTCTTATTATTAAAACATAACTCGACTAGTCCTACGCCATTGGCTGAGACATATTCCCGCTTTCCCAACTTCAAGCTTCTTTTGTCCTTTGATCGAAAGGGTCAGCTTTGTCGGGAATCCACTACAAAAGAGTAACAAGCATGGCTAGGTGGCTCCCTTAATCACCGATCCATTTATCATTGTAATTCTCCACTAAACAAGCCTCAACAACATTTATACTACCCATACTCTGTCTGGGGCAATCCTCTTCCAGCTGGGATCTTCGTCTCGCATCAAGCACTTGCCTTTCGCTTCTTTCATTGCGCTTGGTTTGAGAAGTCGGACCTATTTCCTTTCCTCGCTTTGTTCTTCTTTTCCGCCCTTTAGGTTTCCCTTTTAGGTTATGAAGAACTTTCGAAGATGATAAGCACTTCCCGCTCTCACGAGACTTTCACACTCCTCAAGCTCCTCGTGCATAAGTTCAATAGGAGTGTTTCCAGTTTGTCTTATATTATAATTCAATTTGAACTGACCAAAGCTATTGGGTAGAGATTCTAGGATCAAGTCAATCTTCATCTCTTGATCCAGCTTAGCCCCCATCACCTCCGCAGTACTGATGTGCCCCATCATTTTTAGACAATGGTCCCGCACATTTCCTCCAGTCATACGAGTGTTCATTAGTGCCCCTATGGTTGCTTGTGTAGCAGCACTGCTACTTTTAGCAAACATCCCATCTAGAGTCTGAATTATTTCTAATACACTCTCTAGATCATTAATTTGTTGGCATGTTCTGCAACGGGCCGGGTAAGAATATGCACAAATAGCCAGTCAGATTCGGCTCTCTTCACTGCCAATCCGCAGAAATTGCTTAGTTTCCTCCCCTCGCATTGGGCTAGTGGGCCTCGGGTTTCGGAGTTGTCAGAATGAATTTTATTCTTCAAAATCAAGGACAATGAAAAGATCGGGTTTTCCATAGGTCGTAGTTATTTCCATCCAATGGCTTTGACTCAAAATTGTAGCGAGGATTAAAAGATGCCATTTTCTCAAATTTAAAAAAGCACATATATTAACATCGTATCCACACAACAAACATACAAATATGTAGATCCCTTTAAACTACTTATTATTACTGCTTATTGTAACAATAATTTAGTTTCCATTACAAATTACTTCGTTGGGCAAGACAGTAATAAACTAAACTTTGAACATGGTATGTCTAGTGTCCTACTAAGTTGGCTCCGGGGAAATGTGAAATTGGGTCTCAAGCTCCTTAAAACCTACCTCCTTAGGCGGAGTCTTCTAGATAACACTAACACACACCATTCCAAAATTGATTTTTGAAAAAAACAGCCATTGTTTCAATATTCTTTTGGGCCTTTAATAACATTGTGAGCCTCGTTGGGAGGGTTATTAATATTATTAAAATTGAATGTAATAACCATTAATTTTAATTTTCAAAATTATCTTTAATATCTAAGCATTGTGACGTTGGGCCATACAATCTTATTAAAATTTTGAAATTATTTTAGATCAATGCCGTCAGAATCGACCATGCTTATCAGTTGAGGTATCACATAACCATTTTATTATTGGACCCTTAATGGAGCCCGCAAGTTTAATTAATTAAATTAATTTTAACCTTCACCCATTCAATATTTTATTATTAATTAATTGAGTTTCCATAATAATATTATCTAGATAAAACAAATATTATTATGCACATGTATGTATCAAATGATGCAATTATAGCACCACCTATTATAAAATGGCATGTTAGCACATATCACATGTTATATCCATATAATTTAAGTAATTATAAATATAGAATAATTAATAGGCCCTAATCCATGGTTTCTAGAAAGAAAATTACAAGCAATAGGGCGAAATGACTTGATATCTAACGTACTTCTTCTTTTCTTCGAGTTCTTGTAAGTCCATTGGGGTGAGAGACGAGTTAGAATTGGCTTTTAGGGTTTTGGTCCAAAAAAACATAAAACCCTAACATGTCTACTATTGAATCGAAGCGTAAAATGGTAGCCGACCGCCACCTGGCTTCGAGTTGCCACGAAATTTTACGGGGAGGTAGAGCAGCATGCAGGAACCACCCACGAAAAATCAGCCATTCGACCTTGTACCCTTTACATTTTTTATAATAAATCCGAGATTTACATATAAGATTGCGAGGAAAAATAAATAAATAAATAAATCAAAGGAGGAAATCCCTAATCTTATGATTAGCCTCTAAATCAAGGAGAAAACTAATCTTATGAATTTAGCCTCCTTGTTACATCCCCCAAAAAAAATATACAAGCAAATCTACCATGGTTAAGGCGAAAGCAAGTCATTCATTCATAATACAAAATTATAAATAACATAAATAATAGAATCTAGATGCCATATATCTAATATACATCATATATACACTTGAGAAATAAAATTATGTGGATTCAATCTATCACACACACCGATTCAGCAGGTGCTCTACGTGCCAATTGAAGGAATCATACGGAAGCTAGGGAATCATGATTAAATACAATGTATGATAGATATATTTTCATCACCTATTACTAACTTGTAGTAGTGCGGAAAATCTTTTCTAGAATGCAGGGACCTTCGAAGCTATTAAGTGACGAATCTGGTGCTAAGTAGCATGATCAAAAAGAAGCCCAGATTTGAAAAACCCATGAAACTTTTTGGTTTGTTTCTCTCTGAGTGTTTTTATAGACCTGGAGGCAAGTAAAACTTAAGCCGCGGAAATTTGTGTGATGTATTTATGTTCTTCACTTTTCTTATCTGGGTTTATAACCTATAGGCCCAATAAATGGAACAATCTTTGTATATCTTAATAATCGGTTAAATGAGAACACATTAAATGCAATGGCGAAATTGTTTTTAGGGATCCACATAACCCGTTATTAATTAAGGTTCTTGATCGCGTTGATTAATACGAGAGCATAAATCCATCAGAAACAACCTTCAAGATTCATAATCTGTGCTGAACGAAATTTTAAACCAAAGAGATGAATTGCCGTTAATGTAACACAGTACTCTCTTGCATGCCTTCCAGCGAGCAAGAGTTGAGTACTAATGATGACTGAGGCGATTGACAGAGTAGCATGCAAGATGAAATGCTCTACTGTGCTTCTGTAAAGTGGAGCATCAAACGGTGCACTGTCATGGAGAGACAATTTTGAAGTCACAAACATTATGGTAGAAACAGCTTTAGCCTTCAGTAGATTTGTCTTGTGAAGGAGATCAATGGCATATTTGGTTTGGCTAAGATGTAAGCCTGAAGAGCTTCGAATAGCTTCAAACCCAAGAATATAACTTACAGGACCCAAGTTTTTGAGGGCAAAATGGATATTCAAATCCTTAATATGCTGTGAATATCATCATCAGAATTTTCTCCAGTAATCAAAATGTCATCTACATATACCAAGAGAAAGATAGGTCGGTTGTCCTTGTGTGCAAAGAAGAGAGAAGTGTCAGAAACAGAATTTTGAAATAAGAGAGCACCCTTTAATTTTTCAAACCAAGCTCATTAGACTGCTTTAAAGTCATACAAAGCTTTGTGAAGTTTGCAAACATATGTAAGCAGTAAGTCCTAAATCCCTCTAGTTGAGACCATAAGAAACACACCTATCTTCATGTAGGTCACCATTTAAGAATGCATTTTTAATATCTATCTGTGGAATGTCCCAATTTTTAGAAACAACTAACATAAAAATAATTCTGATTGTAGATGCCTTAATATCTATCTGTTGAATGTCCCAATTTTTTAGAAACAACTAATGTAAAAATAACCTCATTTATCGGGAATGTTAATTGGTGATTTTAACTTGAAAATTTTAAGATCTCATGGTAACATTATTGCAAAGAATACATGAGGTAATGAGATTCATTTAATGGAACATTTATTAAAATTAAATAGATGATCTTCGGAGTCTAAATCAATTTTATTTTTGAATATTTTTATATTAGTATTATATTCCTATATAGGAGTTCACTAAAATACTTTTAAGTAGTTAGTGCAACTTTCATTAATTTTAATGAATAAGTGAATTTGATAGAAAGAACATGTTTTTAATGAATTATTAATTCAATGACCACGTTCTTCTATATGGGACTAATCAATTATTTAGTCCTCATCTTTTTATTTATTTAGTTTGACTGATCATTGACAACTATGACAAAAAAATAATGTTGAGAAATAGAAAATAATCTCTTTTCATTATTATCGTCAACTAATTTTTATCTTATATATTTATCTATTTTGAAAGATAGCTAGGAAGACATAAGATAATAAATCTGTCTTTTTTTAATTCGTTTATGATATATGATTCTAGTAATTCAATTTATATTTGATCTAATTCAATAATAAGAATAAACTTTTGCGAAGCTTGAATGCTTGATGACTAAATTTCATCATTGTCGATATTATCTATATGTTTATTAATTCATTTCTTCTGAGAAAGAAAATACAGGTTTAATAATTCAAAGTTAGAAAGAAAAGAAAAACTTTTCTATACTGAGTCATTAATTTTGCTTATGATGAACTATTTTATTTACTTCTGAATGGTTGAACATATAATTTAATTTTACAATAAGAGTGAGCCATTAATAGGCACTCCGTGTAACTAAATTCCACCATGGTTATTGGTGGTTATTTCTTTATTCAATTGAATAAATGCGTTTAGTGGAATTGGGATAAGTCTAATCTCATGAGATACGAGATAGTCGAGTTGGGCCTGGGCATCAGCCTTTTATCATTACGTTGGGTACTTTCATGAGGGCGTTATATCACACTACTCCCCACATCATCTTGGCCATGTCAGGCATCGAGTTCGAGAACCGAAAGCTGATCATCTCATCACTCGACCTAGTAAGATAAAGTAATGGAAATCGAGTAACCGCAAAGGCCGCAGACTTAGTAAGATAAAAACGTGAGATGACATATGGGCTATCACAAACTCCGTTGTCATGACTTCCACTACATACTCTGCTCCCATGACATCCATCACTATGGTGACTCAGGAACCAATTATAGGAGGCCACTTGACATCCATTAATAATATAAATTGATACATTTGAAACCAGAAAAAGATATATTGAATTCTTTCGGCAATTAGAGAGATATAGAAATTCTTTGGAACCAACTAATTCTAAAAATAAATTAGAACACTATAAGATTTAACCATGATTTTCAAATTTTGATGAATACATATATAATAGTGATGGACCGATTCTCTTTCAATACAATAGAATTCATAGGCAAATTTTGAAGAGTAACCAAAGGATCTACTTTTGAATTATGACCAACCCACAAGCTCAATCCAAATCATTGTCAACAAAGAGCCAAAAACTAGGAAAAACTTGTATTTCAATTCATTGATTTAAGAATAATTGTAAGAAATGTATAAATAATGTAAAATATATGATTCAACATAGTTTCATAGAAAATAATTATGTTTCAAATATGATAGTACCCAGGTACTACCTTAATAAATTAAATTATTCTTAATATCCTGATTACTATCTTAATAGAATTATAGGTATTACCTTAATGTCTTAGATACTACCATAATAAATAGTATCAAGGTAATACCTATAATTTATTAAAGTAAACTTAGGTTTTATCATACCTTAAATATAATTATTTTGTATGAAATGATACTAAATTATATATATATATTACGTTCTTTTTACATTTTTGTTTTTGTAGTTATTACTCAATCAACATAGTGAAACACAAGTTTTCCAAAAATCAAAGTCAAGGTACAGTCTTTGTGTCCCTCACTTACTTTCTCAAACAGACATTGTCTCCAACATATATATATATATATATATATATAAATTATCAATTATTTAATAAAATATAGGAAAGCAAGTAATGTAAGGGATTGTGGATTATAAAGTTGGAGACACAATGTCTGTCTGAAAAAGTAGGCTTTGCCTATATATATATATATATATATATATATATATATATATATACTCATATATATATATATATATATATATATAATACTTCCTCTTTCTTCTACTCTAATGTCCTCAAACTTTCAACTTCTTTAGCTGGTGTTTGTTGAATTCTTGTTCTTGCTTTTTTTTTTGTTCAATCCTTCCATTAAGTCTTCAAAATATTGGAGAATTGAAAATAAAAATGATTCCTACAAAACTAATTCTGTTTTTCTTCTTTGTATGGAAAGATTGGGCGATGGATGGAGTCAAAAAATTTCTTCGAATTTTTATAGATTTTTAAAATGGAATCAAAATTTTGCCCATAATTGATTTTACTAAATCTGGTTTAAGTTTGGTTCGAGGAGAAGTTTTGAATAATTATCATTGAATTCGATCGTCCATGTTACAGATTTTTTATTTATAGTTTTATGGGTTCATGTGTTATTTATTCGTAAAAGAGTGATAGAAATCAAATTTTATTATGGGGTTTGTGCAAATTATGCTTATTTATTTCACTTAAAACCTAGAAAGAAAGGGAGTTCATGGAAAAGTTTTTACTAGTTGTATGATGATTCAAGCAGTATAGTAGGATGTAAATTTGATTCCCTTTTTATCACTCTATATATGATTTTTCTAATAAAAATTTATCCTGATTTAGTTCAACTTTATAATAAATTTATTGATTCCTATTAAATTATAAATCATTTTATTTCATGTCATTATTTAAAGATACAAATATAAACATTCTTTCTAAACAATATTGATCTTAACTTATTTGAATTACTATCTACACACTTCATCAATATCATCGCAAAATAATCATATGATCATTTAGTGCCATTCTAATTTTAATTTTTCATACATTATCAAACAAGTTTGTATTTAAATACTTTCATAATCCCTTTTTTTTTTACTCTATAGCCTTATTTCTTTTAATTTTATAAGGATTTCCTTTTATATTAATATTATTTAATTATTTTGAATATAGTCTATCCCTAAAGATTCCAACTTTGGACATCGAATCCTCACCCATATCTAAGTATTGTATTGAGAAAATGAAAAGCTTTATTACCAATTGTTGGGTCCATGAAAGTTTTGATGTAAACATGGTTTATTTTCTTTCTTTTATTAAATTCTGATTGGTTCAATAGAATTTTTAAGATGTTATGATAATATTGCAAAAAGGGTAATAAGATTCATCTATTAGATGTTTAAATATGCTTAGATAATCTCATGACCCCGAATCAGAATATTATTTGTAGAGCGCAATTATTAATGTTTTATATTCCTATAAAAAAACTTGTAATTAAAGTCATTGTTTAAGTAATTTGAATAACGTTAGTAATTTGATTGAATTAGATTCGATTCAATTTGATAAAGACAACAAGCTTATAATGGATTATTAATTATTAATCAAATGACTAAGTTCCATTAGAGTGCTTGTCATTTCTTCACGCATCTATTTATTTATTTATTTTCTCACAACGAGAAAAAGAAAAAGTAAAGAATAAAAATTGAATTAGGTAGAAACAATGAATTTTTCATCAATCTCAATGTCAACTACGTTTGTGTATTTATTTATTGATAGAGAGAGAGATCCGCTAAGACTGTTTATCATCTTTTTAGGTCCAGTTATAATTTTGGTTGAAGTAATATAACATACACATGATTTGATTTAACAATAACAAACCCTCACAATTCATAAAAAATATTTTTATTTATTTGCAGGAAGAGCAAACAATTGTAATTACTCCAAAGTTAGTAAAAAATAGAGAACTATTTCTATCATACCAATCATTATTTATTTATAATTAACTATATACTTTTTTTCATTTATGAGATGATTTATTAATTTCGTTTACACATTGCTCATTTCTAATGAGAGTAAAGTGTAAATTATGTACACCGATAAACTAAATTTCACCATAGTTATTGGGGAGTTTTATTTTTATTTGATCAAATAAACATTCTTCAATAACTTCTATCAAATAGACTACTGTAGTTTAACCATGAATTTCACAATTATAAAAAAGATTTAATAAACACATATTATTTGATTCTTGAATACAATAGAATATGTAAGCTTGATTGAAATGTAACCAACGGGACTACCTTTTGAGTTATGACCAACCAACAAAACCCAATCCCAACCACTCTCCTAAAGACCCCAAAAAAAAATTTTTAAAATAAAAATAGTTCCGTGATTTAATGCCAATAAAACCATTTCATTTTTTTTTATAATGAAGTCCATGAATGAAATGATGGAATCCAACTTCTTTAGCCACTTGTATGGAGTCATTTCATTAACTTTAGGATTTCATTTGGTTTTTGTTTTTGAGTATGTGATTCTTTATAATTATAATTAGAATTCGATCATCCATTATCTACTATTTATTTGTAATTTTTATTATTTATATAATAATGAAAGAAGTGTAAAAATGAAGAATCTATCATGATTCATTGAAAAAGTTTTATTAGAATAACAGAATTCATTAATTAAAATCTAAGTGTTCTAAGAACTTAGAATAACTTTATTCACTTGAATCAATAAAGTTTGAATTAGATTCAATTCAATTTGACACAGAGAAGCACAAGCTTTTAATGGACGATTGTCATTTCAATGACTAAGTTCCAATTGGAGCTACCACTTATTTATTCATTTTTAATTTATTAGTTTGGTGATAAGAAATGTGATAAAAAAATGGAAATATCATTCAGTTATAATATGATTCAAGTAATTTTGCATAAATATGATTCAATTTAATAATATATAAGAACAAGCTTCTATGATACTTTGCGATTAAACTTCATCATAGTTAATATCAATTACTTATTTATTTATTCATGCATTTATTATGGGAAAAGGTATACAACTACAATCACTTAAATTTCATAAAAAATGAAAATCTTTTCTATCATACCAATCATTTGAAAAACAATTTTTATTCTCATCCGATCTCAATGTCGGCTTTATTGTCTTATTTATTTATTTAAAAGAGAAAAGATCGTATGAATGTCAATCATCTTTTTAAGTTCATTTATAATTTGATTCCAAGTAATACAGGCCATGGAATATTTGATTTAATCATAAGAACAAACCATTAAATGCTCTATTATTAAATTTATCTGAATTCATATAAATTGTTTATTTACTTATTCATTATGGGAAGGGCGTAAAGTGCATGACTCAAAAGTTAGTTAAGAGTACGCGAATACTTCTATCATACCAATCACATTTATTTATTCATGATATGAACTGTATACATATTATTTCTTTAGTCATTTATGAGATGATTTAAGTAATTTCCTTTAAACATCATTCAATTTTATAAAAATATTAAGATGTTAGAACAACTTCATTTATTTGAATCAATAAAGTTTGAATTAGATTGGCTCAATTTGATGAGAAGCTGGGTTTTTAATGGTTGTTATTCCATTCACTAAGTTCTATAGAGCTCTCACTTATTTATTTATATATATATCATATTTATTCTTCTTTTAATTTATTTAGTTTGGTGATGAGAACAACGATAAAAAAATCTTAAGACTATCATTCATCTTTTTCATTTCATTTATAATATGATGCAAGTAATATAATCAATTTAATAATAAAACAAATTCATATGATTCTTTGCGATTAAAATTTCATAACGTTGGAGAATAAAATACCATAATGTTGTAATGTTAAGTGAAATAAAAAAAACTTCTATCATAATTGCTATCAATTATTTGATTGTTCTGCATTTATTATGAGGAAGGATGTACAACTCAGAGTTCTAAAAAGGATATGAGGCTTTTCTATCAAACCAATCTTCATTTATATACAATATATTATAAATTTTATTTTTTTAATTTTTATTATGAGATGATTTGAGCAACTGGCTTTGAATGTAATTCCACTATAGTTATTGTTGTTTATTTCTTTATTTGATTGATGAACATTTTCACTACTTCTAAAAATAGATTATTATAACAATTAACGATGATTTCCACAATTTTAAATTTTTAATAAATACAAATAGTGATGAACTGATACAATACAAATAGAGATTTATGAGCAGACTCAAATTGTAACCAAGGTCAAACCCAACCCAAATCATTCTCATAAAGGCCCAAATCCAAGCCCAAGGCTCAGGCATTTTATCTCCAACTTACTTTCCTGGTGCAAACATTTTGTCTCCAACATTGTAATCCACCATCCTCTCCAATGACGGACCTAGCTAATGCCTAGTGGCATATGGCCACCTGAAATTTTTTTGTAAAAATTATTTTTCTTATAAAGAGGTGGACTCGAACTCAAAACTTTAATTATGTCCCTCCTGAATTTGTAAGATATTATAGTATTAGAGCTAGAATTTCATGTTTGTCCAATTTATGTCCCTCTAAACTAAATTCCTGTTGCATATTAATTACCACAGATTTGTCAGAATAAAATTTTGCAAACCTATTGACTTAGGCTTTATTTTACCAAGTATGAGTATTTTGTTCAAGAAGCCCCTCTTGTTTAGGAGCTAGCAAGTTGGCTTTGTCAAATAAATCAGAACGTATTGCTGCACTTCAGTTATTGCTCTACGTGTTGTGGTGCCTCTGATAGTTAGTGTAGTGCTGCAGCTTAGTTGAGAATGTTTAGGACTAATTTTTCTATTTAAGGGGATGCATTCTTGTAGCTTTCGAGGAGTTTTTTCTCTTAGAAAAAGTTCATATTCCTCTCAGCTGTTTATTGTTTCTGTTTCTTGTTCCATCATTTGCTCTACTATTTGTTTCATGGTTGCCCATAGGTGTTTGATCTTATTATTATGTGGTTCGTTGTAGTGTTTAGAGCATTTTATCTCTGATTTCAAGATGAATTGTGGAAATGGTTGTCCCAACATGCAGTTGAAGTTGGTGGGTGACAACTACAATTATTGGAAGCTGTATGGAAGCTTATTTACAAGGCCAAGATTTGTGGGACCTAGTCTTTGATGCATATGCCATAATTCCAAAGGATACTATGCAAAATACTGATCTCTTGGTCGAAAATGGAAGATTAAATGCGGGAAAGCTCTCTTTGCCTAGAGGACTTCTATAAATAGAGGAAATTGCATTCAGCATGTTCAAGATGAATTCACCAAGGAGGTATGGGAGACTCTTGAAAGACTCTTCACTCAAAAGAACACAACGCAATTGCAATATTTGGAGAATGAACTTAATGGAATGGTTCCAAGTAATATGTCAACTCTGGAGTATTTTTTGAAAGTTAAATCCTTGTGTTCTGAAATTTCAGAGTTAGATTCATCTAATCCTATAATTAACAATGCTTTACGTTGTTATCTTATTTGTGGCTTGAGGAAGGATGCCTTGCATCTCTTTGGTGTGCAAGGATGGGCAAATCAATCCTCTATTGGTGAGTTGGAAAATTCACTTTCCAAATCAGAGGCTCTTGTGAAACAAAATGTCCCATAATCTTCATTGCACGAAAATAATGTTCTCTATACTAGAGTACAAGGAAAGGGCAAGCCTTTCCCCAAGCAAAATCCAAGTGGAGACAAACATTTTAGAACAGAGACGGAGACAAGGTGCAGTTCTAAAATTTGTTACATATGTGGAAAGGAAGGGCATATAAAGCATGATTTCCATGTGAAGGTGACTTGTTCTCGATGGGGTAAATTAGGCCATATCAAGAAAAATTATCGGGTCCAAGCTTCGTGGTGCGGAAGCAAATGCAGCCCATGAAGATTCTGTTCCAAAATGGGAGTAGTGCTTTTCTCTTGAAGTCATTGATCGAAGCATAATATGGCTTCCTAATGCATCCTGATGACTCTATTGATTATGGCTTGTGGATTGTTGACTCTGGATGTTCGCACACCTAATTGTTGTGTGCTTATCATGGCTGCATGATAAAAATATGCCTAGGGAGCTATGGGTAGAAGCATTTTTATGTGCCTCCCTCTCCTTCATGCGAATAGAAGAACCCTCACATCTCCCCTATGTGACAAACACAGTCTCTCTATCTTCTAACCCCCTCTCCACAACACTCTCTCTCCTTTAAAATACCTTCTTTGTCGTTCGAACCCCTCATCTCTCTGTGACTCAAGCTAAACTCTCCTCTCTCTAACCTTAATCCCAAATATTTCCATATTATTTTCCTTAGATCTAGTGGCATTATTTTCCTTACGTGGTGTCGAAGGCTGCGATAGTGTCGAACTCAGTTTCTAAAAGGGATTCACGTCCCTTATTAGCCAGATGAATTTTCTCAATTTTCCAAACTTTTCCATAATTTTCCTCACTATTTTGTAAAAGAAAGTAATATGAAAAAATATTGTAAAATTTTCTGCTCACCTTTTCGCTATTTTCCCCTTTGATTTTTCCCCATAATTTTCCAAAGATTATGTTTGTTCCCGAAAAATGCTAGGGAAAGGGAAAAAAATGGTGAAGAAAATCAAGGGGAAAAATCAATGGGAAAAAAAATATAAAGGAAAATGTTGAGGAAAACATTATGATGGATGCGCCAGCTGTGGGAGGCGGCAAAGGCAGTTTGATGAAACGTATTAAGCGGTCTGATCTCTTGTGGAGCGGAGTGTATCGTTATTAAATCACAAAGAAGTTGGAGCGTTATCTCTTATACCAGTCGGCTACCGATGAAAGAATCGATGATGAGTGCGATCGATAACAGAGCTGTCAAAGAATGACGCTATAGTTGGGAGGAAATCGCTAGGCTTAAATCTTAAATTGTATCTCTTGTAGAAACATATGGGATCGATATGGTACCCGCCTCTAAAAACACAGACGCTCCGCGGATATGAGCATATTACAAATAAACTTTCGGCACAGACTTCTCTTGATTTGAGGATGGCTAAATTCTAGATAAGCTTTCCTTGTTCTCTCTTGAGACATATATAACAATAAAGGGTTATTGGATACCCAGAGAAGGTTTAGTCCTCAAATATAGTCGTCAGTGAATGTCAGGCTTTCTTTTAAGAATGTAGACTGATGATCTGTCCAGTATACGATTGTTGAGCTATAACTGTGGGTTTGAGTGCTTTATCAATTACTTTTCTTAAAAACTAATGATGAAAACTATAGGAAAAAGGTTGGAAAATTATGGACGAAAATTCATAGCGCTAATAAGGTCAGTAATCCAAGTCAGCGATGGAATCCCTTCTACAAACCAAGTTCGACACTATCGCGGCCTTGCCATCTACACCATTGGAAGGAAAATAACACCACTGTATCTAAGGAAAATAAAATGGAAATGTTTGGGATAGGAGTTGGAGAGGGAGTTTTCTGAGCCGTAAAGAGAGGAGGGAGTTCGAAAGGGAGATGTGAGGGTTTTTCTCTTCACAGAGGGGGGAAGGAGGGAGGAATAGGAAAGGGGAGAGGTGGTTTTATTTTTCTAATACTAAACACATATATATTTATTTGAAAAATTATTTATTCAAATAAAATCCAAAAAGTATCAATTTTATTTAAAATGTATTACATAAATAATTATATTTATGTTTTAAATTAAAATATATTATAAAAATAAGCTTTAGTAATTTTAATATTTATGAGGTAATAAAGTATAAAATTTTAAATTTATTCCTTCAATGTATAAGTAATACTCTTATTATATATTTATTATTTTTAATTGATATAAGTAAACTTTTATAGTTTATAAATTATTTTAAATTTTTAAAAGTTTCAAATATAATATATTTTGTGATCTTAATTATTCGAAAAAAGTTGAAATGAATATAAAATATTTAGTTTTTTAGTAATTTAAATAATTTTTTTTTTTTTCATCCATTAGCTGGAAATATACTCCAATGTATATTACCATGAATATATGAGCTGAGCGGGCCTCTCTTGTGCTCGTCTGAGCTCTTACCTAGAGGCGCGATTTGGCGTAAATGGGCTCACGTCGACCTAGAACAAAATTAGGCCAGGTCTATTTTATATTGGGTTGTCATTATACTGGCCCAACCTAGCCTTAAACTGGATCAACGGGTCAATCCAACCTTATGTGTACCCAAAATCGATCGTATTCCATAAATTATTTTTTCATTTCAGTATTATCCACTTAAAATCAATAAAACTACTTTCCCTTGGCTTGCTTACCATCTTCTTCTGATACATTTTTCGGCGCAGGAGTTGGAAACAACCTGAGTTCATTTTGTCAGCAAGAAAATGTTAAGAAATGAAGCAAAATAAGTTCTCTTAGCATATCATAATGATCCAGACAGTGATACCTCTCGGTAGGAAAAAACCACATGAGGAAGGCCAATGTAGGCTGATGCCGAAGGGGTGATTCAAAAATTGTACACTCACTTCCCGTCAGTCGTCCCTTCTGGTGGCAGCGATCGATAGATCCCAAGAGGAGAAAGACCCAAGATTTTGCAGATTCTGCTGGATATTGGGAACTCAGTATGGTCACTGATTCAAAGGCAGAACTCAATGCTGAAGCTGGAGAGTCGTACCCCAAATGTAAACAGTACCCTTATTCTCACCATCCTCAAACACCGACAAAGAAATCCCCTATCATCAGTGGATGAAAATTAGAGTGAAGAACTCGAAGTTCATGTCCAAGTGTCTAACCATAAACAAAATAAACTTAGTCAAACAAACTGAAACTCATGTCATCATCAAACCCTTCAGCAGGTTCTTCCTTCTTTTCTTCTTCCTAGGGAATTTCAGCATCCCAGTAGCTGCACTTCCAGGGGCCACAGCAACAATAAACTTTGCTTGGATCTTGCATTTATTTTTATTCAAACATGGTCAACAAGTGCCCAAGCAATTACACAGGTTGTATACAGAGTATACAAAAGAAAAAGAGCCAAAAAAGGCAAGGGCCATAAAGAAATAAAAGCCCCAAGAGCCTCCATATGGATGCATTTGCATTTCCTCAAGCCAAAGTTCAGCTTGCCATAGTCCCCACTAGTGTTGCAAGAAAATGTCAAACGGGAAGTGCCAGTATGTTGGGACCCTCCATCTTTGGCAAGGTATGGATCTTCAAGCTACATAGAGAGAGATATTCATGATTTCAGACTGATCCCTGATTTTTGCCTTCTCTTTTTGTGACAGTTTCATTGAAAATTTTGGTACCCTTGTTATTACATACGTGACTATTGGTGGTAAAGATGTTATTTGTGTTACACAACATCACTATTCTCCTTTATCAACCATGGAGATAAAAAAAATTACGTTCAGAATATTGGAGACCAAGGTTTTCCTGACATAGCAAGCAATACAAGTTCAGTCCAATGAAATTAAAGGATAATACTAGTCCTAAAATGTTTCTCTATTCTTGTTGCTCTCTAAATGCACCAACTGGAAACACTTAAGAGCATCAGAAACTTTGAAAAGAAGGTTTTGATGCGCCTAATCTGCAATCCACAGGTCTAGCACTTCTCAGCTGATGCTGTCTCCTAATCTCAGTCACTAAATCAAAAGAAAAATGCAGAGCAGAAAAAACAGAAGAATTAGAAGAAAATTTGTATATTTCCCAAATCAATGCCTCTCCTCTCTACAATCTCTAGCCCCACGAAGGACTAGCCGACTCACTGGTTACAACCTACAGAAGCTTCTGGAAAAGAAAAGACAGAAAAAGAAATTCACACCACTGCCTAGAAGTTGCTTTCCCCTCAAGCAACATAATCTGATAACCAAGCTAGGGGCTTGTCTGGGGGCTTGTCGCTCTCTTTAGGCCAAGTGCTGAACCCAGACCCATGTCTTTGCCTTATTCTCCTCTTGGTCTTACCCAGTCTAAGATCTTCTTCAACATGGGCCACTGGAATGGGTTGAGATATATCATCCTCTCCTCCTTGAAGAACCACATTGTCCTCTAGGTGGAAACTCAGGTATGTCTGAAGAAATGCTGTGTAATATTCCCAAGTATCGTTCTCAGGACCACTCTCACTCCATTACACAAGCACTTGAGGCCTGACTCAAACTTGTTACAGGATAGTGCGATCAGCACATATTGCACCTGGGACAGGGAGATGCTTGTTGTTTACACTTTCACGAGGTAGGGGGCATACTTCAACCGGAAAACTACCTTGGAAAGGCTTGAGAACAGAGATGTGAAAAACGGGATGGATACTACTCTCCGATGGAAGGTCCATTTTGTATGCTACGAGGCCAATGTGCTCCAGAATGGTGAAAGGTCAATAAAATCGCTTGCTCAATTTATGGGGAGCTCGGTGGATGACATATTTGTCGGTAAGGTTGAAGGCAAACCAATTGCCTTTTCACCCACCTCAAGTTTAAGGTCTGATGGTGAGCATTGGCTTTAAGGCCATTCGATTCTAGGCATGTCTCAAATTTTCCTTCAGAGACTAGAGTAGAATGTCACATTTTAATCAAGAAGCTTCATCAAGAGACCAGATTAGTAGAGCCTTGTGAATATGTCGTAATACAAGGGAGCACGCCCACTTAAAGCCTAAGTGAGACATCTTCAAACCACTATGGTAGCTGTGTTATAACAAAAATTCTACCCCCTTATAAGCCTTGCAGCTGTGGTTTGTCTTGAGTGAAAGCCCAGAATATTGTTCAAGTCCACAATTTACCGCTGGACGGCTGCCATTCTGTTTTGAGGATGATACGAGGTACTATGATGCAATAAAGTTCCACTTAGTGCGAAGAGTTTCTACCAAAAACTACTCATAAAAATGGGGTTGCTATCAGACACAATGCGACTCAGGAAGCCATGTAATTTAACAACAATGTCAACAAACAATTTTGCAGCTCGAATTGCTATAAAATGATAAGGTAATGGCCCAAAGTGGGCTAACCTTGTTGATCGGTCTACAACAACAAGGATCACTGTATAGCCACGTGACAAGGGAAGTCCAATAATAAAGTCCATTGTGACTCCATCCCATACTGAAGTCGAAATTGGTAGCGGCTATAGCAAACCCGTAGGAGCCTGTGTGGAATACTTAATTTGTTAGCATATGAGACAAGCAGCCACATAGCATTCTACATCTTTGTGCATTGCAGGCCAATAAAAAAGAGTAGCAAGGCGCACTAATGTCTATTTGACACAAGCATGTCCAGAAAGTAGAGTGGAGTGATATTCATGAAGCAAAGTCTGTTTCAAAGATGAATGTGTACTAATAACATATCGACGATAATAATAGAACATGCCATAAACCATAGAAAAGTCTATCGAAAAGTACCATCATGGTGACAGCGATGAAGTGAAGTTGTACAAAGTCCCGGAGCAAAGTGCTTTCTTTGCGATGATTCCTCTAACAAATCACAAGAGGCGACTAATAAGATAAGACACACGGGCTTTGCATTTGAGGACTCCATGAGGTTCATCATGGATGTGGAATAAGGCATCAGCCACTTGGTTATAACAGTCATATTTGTACTCAATACGAAAATGGTATCCAATAGCTTCTAAATATAAAATTGTTGATCCGAGGTGTGGACCACTTGCTGAAATAGCTCTTTGATACTCTTGTGGTCAATGCGAATAATGAAAAACCAGCAAGAAGATGTGCCGTCATTTTGTACATCCGTTCCAAATAACATACAACTCCTTGATATAGGTTGAGGCAGCCTCCATTCTAGGACCGAGTTTCTTACTAAAGTATGAAATGGGATGTTTAGCTTGCATAAGGACAACACCAATTCTAACGTTTGAGGCATTAGTTTCCACAAAAAAGTCCAAGGAAAAAATAGGCAAACTGAGAACGCTATGGCTTCTATCATTGCTTACTTCAAGGTGGAAAGAACTAACCAATTACTTATGATCAATGAATGCATCTTTGCATAATAAATCTGTTAGGAGCTGTCATTGATACATAACCACAAATAAACAAATCTATAATAGTTAAGCCCAGAAATCCTCCTTAGCTGCTTCACCCTCTTGGGTGGTGGCCAAGAATAACATTGCCTCGATCTTCTGAGGATTAGCTTATACCTCAGCTTCCAGACACAATGTGTCCCAAATAATCTATGGAGTCTTGACATAATGAACATTTGGAAAGTTTAGGAAGAAGTTGTGGGTGCTGCAAGCAATACAAAACCTACTCTAAATGAAAAACATTGGTCACATCAAGGCCCTTAAAAGAAGTTCCTGTAATGACCCAAGGGGTAATGGAAAACAAGAGCGGCACCTGCAAATGCGACTAGCGATTAGCACTGCACTTCAATCCCCTCTTTACGTCCATGTAGAATTTGCTTTTTGGAATTGAAATGGCACTACCTCAAGAGCCTTTTTTTTTCAGGCTTTAAAAGACCGTCTTCGAATTCATAAACCATATATCTTAGGCCTGGTTGAACCCTGAATAAGTGGCTCACAAGCTAATGTTTTCTATAACAGGTTAGGCTTTGATCTGTGGATCAGGGTGGAAGCAGTGGGGTTCAATGATGGCATATGGTTGTTTTGGAATGAAAGTACCAGGTAGACATCTGGCATCACACCCACAGTTCATCCATGAAAGTAAATCAACAGTTTTCTCAACATTGGGTCCTATCAGTTGTATATGGCAGTCCCCAACCATCACTAAGGAAGTACCTCTAGCAAGACCTCAACAAACAAAACCTTGATTTATCTTATCCCTGGATGGTAATAAGGGATTTCAATTCGGTGACCATAGTAGATAACTCGGAAAACTCGATCAAAGAAGGTGTTCGAGATTCATTGAGTGGCTAACCGACCATCAATTGATTAACATGGGGTTTGTTGGACCATGTTTCACATGGACAAGGGGCAGAACAACAGAAAATTTTAAGGGAGTTAGACTTGACCAAGCAATGAGCAACCTATAATGGAATCTACTGTTTGTACACACCTCAGTTCTCCACCTCCCCAAATTACAGTTCGATCCTCCCAACTACCATTAAGACACATGGGCCCACAACCCACCACCAATCTCAGTTTCGGTCTCAAGCCGCCTGGTTAATACACTAACATTCATGGAGTGGTAGATGCAAAACTAGAACAGAATAGCCCAATAACTGATACGTCAATCGGATTAGGGACTCCTTGACAAGTGAAGCAGGACCATTTGTAAATGTTTTCAGTGTGAAAATTAAACACAATTGATAACAAAGAAAAAACTGAAATTCTTATTGGAACGAATAGTCCTTATCAAAATTACATAAAAAAGGTCTTTATATAGACTTACTAGAGAATCCTAATAAGAACAAACTCTAAACTGTTAAAGAATAAGAAACCTATCAAAATAGAAACATAATCTTACAAATATGAATATATTATATGTTATAATATAATATAATTTAACATTCCCCCTCAAACTCACGATGCGACTACTATAAGCATCAATAGTTTGTCAACTATAAAACAAAATCGGAAAACATAGTAATTGTCTGGGATTGCGAGAGAGGCAAGCAATTTCAAAATAAAGCCCGAATGCAAAAATCGTAAGCAATCGAAAATGTCGATGCTCGTCTGTCTGTCGCTGAAACCCGATGTAAATCGTCACAAATCGCGATACTGATCACCGTGTAAATCTGCGATATGGAAATGTCGATATCGTGTTGATGCAGCCCGTGCGATGTCGATCACCCGTCGTGTCGATGTCGATCGCGTCTCGATCTGCGTCTGCGATGTCGATCTGTCACCGTCATCGTCTTCGATCTGCGTGCTCAATCTGCGTCATAGATGTCGATCTGGCGCGTTAGTCGGCCAGCGGCTGGCGACGATGTCGATGCTGATGACAATACCAAAGTCATAGCCATATTCAAATTTCAACCCAAAACCTTAAATTCCACCTACAACGCAGTAATAAATCCCAAAGCCAACTCAAAGCGACTAATGCCAATACCAATATCAATGCTGATGGCGATGCCAATGCCAATCCCAAAGCCAACTCAAAGTGACCAATGTCAATACTACCAGCAGAGTTCACTCTTGCCAGGAGACCAAAATTTACGAGATTTTCGGCGATTTTTAACCAAATAGTTTTTGGTGAGGCCGAAACAAAAATGCGAAATTTGGTTACGTCGACTTTTCCCAGATAATTCCAGGCTTTTTCCGATTTTATTTTGTTTTTTATTTTTGTTATTTGGGCGAAAATGCCGAAGTGGCAGTGTGTTTGACGCAAAATCTTTAAGTGGCCAAGCGTTCCATTCTTAAGCGGGTGATTCGCGAAACATTATATATAATCTGGCTTTTTATATTCTCTTATTTATTTTTGTGTCCTTTCTCATAATATGATTACAATATTTTATTTTTATTTTATTTTTGTTTTACATTATAACTTATAATATTTTTAAAATCAAATATTAATTTTTAAAATGAAAGAAGTAAAATAATATTATTGAAAAATTTAAATTATAATATATAATATTTTGAATATCTCATTATATCTGTAATATTTATAATAATATAACAAATAAATAATCTATTTAACAATAATAATATCTGAATAATATATTAAATATAACGTATTTAATTTAATAATTATGTCAATTTGATTTTAATCTTAATTAAGATATGAATCATTTTCTCATCATCTATATAATTAAAATATGAAAAAATTTTAATCAGGCAAATATTTTGTAAAAATTTCCTTAGAATATTCTGGATCTATTTCGGAAGTATTTAGTAAAATCCAAATTCTGGAAATATATCGGGTGTTTACGATATTTTGATCCTTGCTCTTACCTTACCCATCAACGTTACCACCATAACCACCACCTCCATGATCGTCAAAACGTGTTCTATCTGTTGCAAAGTTCACTCTTACCCTACGACCATGAAGATCCTGTCCATCCAAGGCTTGGATATGCTGGAAACCTCACTAAGTGAAAGTAACAAATCCAAATCCTCTTGATCTACTAGTCTCACGATCCACAACGACTCTTGCTTCAACGACCTCCCCATATTTATGGAAAGCTTCTCTTAAACTTGTATCATCGATGCTATATGAGAGACCTCTAATGAAGAGCTTTGTGGATGACATGTATCTTAGTGCTTGGTATATGGATGGGTTGGAAACATAGAACCCAGAGTTAGCCTGCTTGCTCACAATATATCGAAGTATGTTCCCAAATTTACCAAAGAAAGCGATCTTTGAAACCTTTGATTCTCTTTCTTAAACCTTCAACACCCAAATAATGAGAATAATGATAACTGGGGAAAAAAAACACCCAACTGTTCAATTCAATCCTCAAACCGAGTCGATACCCAAATTGAAAAAGAGTTGAAATCCGCCAAGAAAGTGGAAGATGCACCTACCTATAAATTAAAGCTCGGCAAAAACCAATAATCCCCTTACGATAGTATCAATAAACAAAATTGAAAGCAATTTGTAATCAAATCCAACGGCGAAATTGAGCCCAGGTAAGACTAGAAACACGACAAAATTTGAAAATTAATCAAAAGCAGGAAAAGTTAAAGGCACTTTCAAGTGAAAGCCTCTCGATTGAGTGAGACTGGTCGTTAACTGAAAGACAGGTATGGAGCTCACGCGAACCCGGGGCGGAGCGCGGTCAGGTGCGACGCGCCTTGCAGCCCACGTCAGATCAAGGTCAGAGGCAGCTGCTCGTCTGTGTGGGAATTAGGAATCCCGATTTAGACAAAGAAAAATTGAGAGTCTTATTCCAATAAATTTTAAATGAAATTACATAATAAAGGTCTTTATATAGACTTACTAAAAGAATCCTAATAAGAAACATACTCTAAAGTGCTAAGAATAAGAAACCTGCCAAAATAGAAAAATAATCCTATAAATAATAGGAATATATTATATTCTATAATATAATATAATTTAACATTCATAAGTAAAAAACGATTATGGGCAAGACTTGCAGGACTTCAAAAAAGCCTAGCCACCAATTGATCTAGAGGAATGATCAAGTTGGAAAGAAATATTCAAAGAATATTTAGAGGTGATTCTACAGCAGAGGAACTACTCTGGTACTAAAATCAGTGGATTACCTTGGGAGATAGAAATACAAAATTCTATCATGCTTCCACAATCTTGAGGAGAAAAAGAATTAATGATGATAGGAACTCTCAAGAATTCTAACGGGGATTGGATCACAGACCGTAATTGCCTGGAAAAAATGATAGTAGATTTCTACAAGGACCTCTTCCATTTGCCCCTATGAAGCTCAACCACCCTAGGGCTATCTATCCATCTCTAGGATCAATCCCAAAGATTGAATATTCCATTTACAAAGAGGAGATTAAACAGGCGGCTTTCGATATGGCACCTTCCAAGGGCCTAGGAATTGGATGGACTAAATGTGTTTTTATCAGAGTATGTAGGACATAGTTTGTGAGATACTCACCACAATTTTTCTGATGAATTTTTCTTCTAGATCTCTCCCCATTGTCTTAATGATACCACTCTAGTGCTTATCCCAAAAATTTTACACCTGGAAACCCCTTCCCAGTTAAGGCCGATTAAGTCTTTGCAATGTGGCCAACAAAGTGGTGACCAAGGTAATGACCAACAGGCTCAAGAAAATCATGACTAGTGTAATTGCCCAAAATCAAAGCAACTTTTTCCTCGGACGTCAGATCACGGATACATCATTATATACCAGGAGGTTCTGCCTCCCATGAGAACAAGAAATCAGGTAAAGGTTTATGACAATCAAAATTGACCTTGAAAGCTTATGACTGCCTCTCCTAGGCTTTGCATTAGGGACACTAAGGGAGGTTGGACTCCTAGCATTTGGAGTGAACAACATCATGCATTGCATGGAAACGCTGAGAATGGAAATCATCTGGAACAACAAACAACTTAACTGGTTCAAATCTTGTAAGGGCATCTGTCAAGGAGACGCAATATCCCCTTACATCTTTGTCCTCTGCATGGAAAGACTGGCTCATATTATCCACTCTGAGGTGGAAATAGGGAGATGGAAACCAATTAGTTTATCTTGAAATGGTCCTAAACTTTCACATTTGTTCTTAGCAGACGATCTGGTTCTTTTTTCAGAAGCGTCAGTTGACCAAATAAAGATAGTTATGGAATGCCTAGATCAGTTCTGTGCCATGTCCGGAGAGAAAGTGAACCCCTTGAAATCTAGTATCTACTTCTCCAAAGGCGTGGGAAAAGAAGAAGCTTTAGAGATATCCAGACTTGTAGGTTTCTAGTCCACCAATGACTTAGGCACTGGGTTCCCACCTGTCGTAGTTTCAAAGTACTTGGTATCGATCGTCGACTGAACATATCGATGATGGTGTATGGCTTATTTTACCAGCGTCACGATAAAATTAGATAATTAAAATATTCAAAAAACTATAAAAATATTTTAAAAAATAAGTATAATTAAGTGAATTCAAAGTTTTAAAAATTAATAAAAAAATATATATTTAATACTATTTAAATAATTATAAAAATATCCACATAAAATTAGTTATGATATGTCAAAAATAATTTTATTTAAAGTATAATAACATATTTACTAGTAGAATAACAATTAGACTAAAAGTAAAAAAAACAATTAGACTAAAAATCATCATCATCATCATCATTAATTATGATGAGGATTAGAACAACAATTCATAATATAAAAATGTTGTTTGAAATTTGAGGATAATTGATTTGATCATGTGTTGTAAAATTTTTTAATAAATATAAAAAATTAAAAATTTTTATATTGATAAAACATATTGAAATATATTTAAAACTTTGAAATAGATTTAAATCTTTCTTATTTATTATTTCATGCCAAATGTTAAATAAAAAAACCCAAATAAAATTTATTCTTTTAATAATTTATCTAATCTTTAATATCTTAAATTTTAAAAATCATAAACCATAATAAATATATATATATATATATATATATATATATATATATATATATATATATATATATATATATATATATATATATATATATATGGTATTTTTACATTTAAATAGATAATTTTTAAAAATGAATAAACATTTTTTAGTATTAAAAAAATGCACCGAACACCTGTACTCCCCCTTCCTTCCCCTTCCCTCAAGCTGTTTTCATTTTCTTCTTTCAGAAGCCTCTTTCTCTTTTATTTTCTTCTCTCTCCCTAACACTCCTCACTACAATTCACAATTCAGGCCTTAAAACCCTGGAAACCCCCCAAGGAAATCCAAATTCCACGGAAAAAATCAATTAAGTCAACAATCACGATTAGTCTCCGGATGTAAAGCCCTAATCTCTACGCTCTTGTCCTCTTTTTGATACTCTGCTCCAAATTCAATCTTGCGTGGATCTAACATCCAAATCCTCCTCCTTTCTCATTGAAAAACAACAAACCCAAAGCCAAATCTGCCTCCTTTCTTAGTGATAATGAATAAAGCCTTCCTATGTCCCAATTTCTTTCTCTATTACTCGATGAATAAATACTATTTTTCCCGTGAAGCTACAAAAAACCTTTCATCGGACCGATACATACGATTTTGACTTCAGTATCGATCCGATGTCGGCGGTTCTGACTGTGAGTCGTCATAGATCTGCCCAGGATTTCCAAGCCACGCCTTCAATCCATAGCGGGGCCAGCACCCCATCTTTTCAACAGATTATTGATAAAATCTTGCCTTAAAATTGGAATGTTGGAAGACTAAATTCCTTTCCATTAGAAGGGAGACATACTCTAGCACAATCAATAGTAGTGTCCATCCCCTGATTTCTATGCAAACAGCTGCTCTTCCGGTGGAAGTATGCAACAAAATCTATAAACTAGTCCGAAGTTTTTTATGGAGGGAACCAATGGACAAAAGGAAGACTCATGTAATTAACTAGGAAATAGCGACCCTAGGAAAAGATCAAAGCGCGCGGCTTGGAGATAAAAAAAATGCGAACCCTGAACTTAGCTCTTTTAGAAAAACTGGCATGGAGATTGTTGGTGGAAAGTGGTGCACATTGGGCAAGGGTAGTCTGCAACAAATACATAAGATGAGAACCAAATATATAAAAAATGATCAAGAAATCCAACTCCTCAAACGCCTGGAGAGGTATAAGCGCCGCAACCCATGTGATAAAAAAAGGTATGAAGATTGAGGTCAACAATGGAGACCAGACACTATTCTGGATGGAGAATTGGCTTAGGGGCAACCCCCTCCTCAATGAAGCCATCCAAAGCATCCCACAGACTGAGTCCTACAAGAAGGTGAAGGAGTACTAGTGTAGTAGTAAAGGGTGGAAATGGGAAATCCTAGGCAACCTCATCCCTCCTTCGATCTTAAGTAAGCTTCAACCGATAATAATCAGAGAAGATGCTCCTAATGACACCATATGCTAAGCCTCGACTGCAAACAGAAAATTTTGGTAAGGATAACATATGCCATAGCACCAAGGGGTCCCGATGCAAGCACGAATGACTTGTGGAAAAAACTTTGGAAGCTAAAAGTGTCTCAAAAGTTCAAAACACTACTCTGGATCATTCTCCATGGCAAGTTGATGACAAACCACAAAAGGTAGAGACGAGGTATGACCCAAGTCCCCTACTGCCATTGCTGCCCGGGTGAACCAGAAGACTTAACCACCATTCAAATCCTACGGTCAAAGTTGGAGAAATCTCGTCCAACAATGGAAAAAGAAAGATGGAGGATGAGAAACATTTATCCTTCACATAATGGTGCATGGAACCTATGAACAACACTGGATTGAGGGTCAGTGGAAAGATGATTTCACAACTGCAAAGCAGACAGGGAAAATGGAGTGAATGACAGTCTCTTCCTAAAACAAAGAAATAATGAGGGGCAAAAAGCTGATGAAGATTAAGGAATATACACTAGAGGTCAACAAGGTGTTTGCAAACGAATCTCTCCATAAATGACAGGGATGGTCTACGCCACATCTGGTGGGCTAGAAACCTCCCCAAAGCGGATGGATAAAGCTCATTATTGACAGTTCTGATTATGCCACGACAGGTGCAAGAGGATGCTTCACGGATAGTCAGGGAGATGGGTTAATAGGTTCTACAGCACATGTACATTGACGTCAACGACGAGGCTAAATTGCGCCTAATTGCAGGAATTCCTTGCGCGGCTTTGAGCTGGCAAACAAGGTTTCTGAACGTTGAAGTAGACTCATTGTAAGTAGTATAAATGGGTTGCAAGTCACACGAAGGAGAGCGACAAACACAGGAACTTGTTAAATGAGTGCACTAACCTTTTGAACCAGAACTAGTCGATCGACGTCAAACACATTTTCCAGGAGATGAACCAGGTGATTTATTCTTTGGCTAAACAAGATAATTAAGGCCATAATGAGCAATTGACTGCTGAGGCACCTCCAAGGGCAACAACAAAACTTAACAAGATAGCATGGGCACGCAAATGGGCCCAAGAAACTACGTCGCATTATGGTTTTGAGGGCTCTGTCTATAGCCCCCTCCTTTGAAAAAACATAAAGTGGTCAGCCACTAGTACTATAGATAAGAATATCATAAAAAACAATAAAAATCATAACAATAAAGCAAAATCTATTTCATAATGTTCAATGTTGATGGCGTGTTAGTTGGCGCTAAATGGCATGACCAAGGAACCATGACGGGATATTATGAGTTCAAAATGTTGTTTTGCATGTCCCTGAGTGTACTTGAAATGGTGATATCAAGCCCGTAAGTCTAACTTGCTGGAAACTTAGCACCAATCTAACCTAATCCAATAAAAAACTATAGTTGGATGAGGAAAATTATCTTTATTGTAACCATTCAACGCTTGATACAATCTACACATAGCGGAATGTGCCATCTTTTTTCTGGACTAACAAAACTGGGGAGAAGAAGGGACTTATCTCGGTTTGATGATTCCCTTGATCCAACATCTCTTGAATCATTTTCCATTTCAGTTTTTTGGAAAGTTGGGACTCTAATATAGCCGCACATTCACATGCTTGGATTTAGGAAGCAAGTGGATCTTTGTAATTGATCAAGACGGTGGGTGGAAGGGTCAAGGGTGAGCAAATAAGAGCAAAACAATGAAGAGGCTAAGTAAGATGATCGGGAGTGAGCGGGAAGATAATTGAGGTTCTTAGATTGGTCTCTTTTCGGCGGTTGTCAACCAACATAGCTTGAATTTCAAATATGTTGTGCATTTCTGGCATACTTTGACTTGAAGGCCTGAAAACTGATGTAATGAGATCAAACTGAAAATTCACTAAGATCACCTTCAGAGTCACCTGTTTCCCTTGCCAACAAAATCATTGAAAGGGCAGAGAATGAGCAACCTGTCCTAATTTTTGAGCTAAAATGAGACAACATCCGACCCTTCAATTTGCAACACAAATAAATCCACTGAAAGCACATGTCCTTGCATTACAAGATGAACTTGAGAACAAACATATTTACAAAGCAAGAAATCACCATTGTCGATAAAGAAATTCGCACCACTACCTAGAAGTTCCTTTCCCCTTAAGCAAAATAATATGATAACCAAGCTATGGTCCTTGTCACTCTCTTTGGGCCAAATTGATGAACTCAGACCGACGGCTTTGGCCCCTTATTCTCTACTTGATCTTACCCAGTCTAAGGATCTCTTCAACATGGACCACATTGAATGGGCCGAGATGTACCAGGTTTCCAACCTCATACAGCTTAGACAGATCTTTATCTATGCCTCTATGGATTGTATATCCTACCCAATTGGTTCGGCTACCAAGAAACAAGTTGGGCTATCCTTATTAGCTAGGAGGAAGGATTGTGAGTTAAAAAAATACACCCCTATCCTACAACATCTCCATGTACAAATGTTTTAAGGAGAGATTCAATTTATTTAGAATCCTCTTGGCCTGTTGAAAAGCAGCCTGAGCCAGCCTTGAAGTGCAGTGCATAAAGAATGATCTACCACCCTCTGTCTCATAGGGCAAAACCATCTCTGGAAATTGGGGAAAATGATTATACATGTCATTAGGAACTTCCAAGAATTAAAAAAATCAATTACTCCCAAATATTCAATCATAAAAAGAAAAAATTCTAACTCTATTTTATTACAACATTAAAGAATAAAAAGAAACTAGGAAGCCGAAAGCAAAGTATTGTACATCTTACCCATCCATTAACTATAGAAACAACCATCATAGTTAACTCATAACACGTAGCATGTTTTTTTCTTTCATTTTCTCTGTATTATGTATTGTATCCTACCAAGTGTTTTAAGTTTTTCTTCACATAATGACATATATAAGCACATGTGAATGTGTGTACATAGAAGCATGAAGTAGAATACTAATTTTTTTCTCGATAAGAAATTTTTTTTATTAAGATTTGAACTTGGGAACCTCCTGTACAACTATCTAGAACCTAGGGAGCAAGGTCACCACTTTGAAACCAAAATTCAAGTGGAAATGAATGTGCAGATCAAAGGCAAACTTAACTTTGCTATTAGGAATAGCATATGAATAGAAACAAAACATCCCTTTGAACTGATTGATACTAATTGTCCTTTTTTTGGTGAACTGAGATGTTGTTACTGACATCAACTCAAAAGGAGTTGAAAGAACAAAATAAATGATTGGGGAAGTTTGAATTCATAGTAAATTTGGTTTGAATTTCATTACATGA
>JAEQBH010007356.1:0-165624 GCA_016808115.1 Tetrastigma voinierianum | reverse complement strand
AATTTATCATTCAATTTCATGTCTTTCAAAACTCTTTCTGTGAATTCCTTCGTAATCATTTCTAATATAGCTGTCAACAACCCATACAAATCAAAACATGATGATTATTTAGGTTTATTCTAAACCTTAGCTCCAATTACTTGTTATTTAAATATGGTATCAACTATTAAGAGAAGGATTTATATACTATTCGGAGTCATTGCAGTTTTTCCAACTCTACCTTCCAATAAATCTTTGATTAGGAAGAAACTTCTAACAAACCCTGTGGGGGATTTGGAACTCATAAACTTTTCTAGAATCCTACACACAAAATCCATGGATCCATACAAAATCCAAGTTCCATACCCAAAGGTGAGTTCATGTCTTTAGAGCTTCGCTTTGCTTCGCCTCTTCTCTTCCCCTTCCTCTTTCTCTTCCTTCCTCTCTCCCTTTCTTTCTCTTCCCTTCTCCATCCGTTTTTTCTCTTCTCTTTTTTAAGAGACCAAAAACAGTGAAGACATGTAGATTCTTTCCCTTGTATGCTGCCTGCCAAGTCAAAATCCATTTCTTAAGTTTCTGGTAATCGATCTTGGTCCCCATTTCTCCTTTTATTTATTCATCTTTTCTATTTACTCCTAAATCCATAACTTCTAAATTTAGTTTGGGTATAGTATCTTTGGCTTTATTACCCTTAATCCCGCTTAGGAAACATCATCATAATTCTTTGTCTCTGTAATATTGCCTTGTCTCTATTTATTTAAAATCTATATCTTTTAGCTTTTAATATAATCTAAAACAAGTCCCGAAACCCTAGGTAGTATTTTCTGGTGTTAGCATAGTATAAATCATTGCCTCTAAGAATCTCGAACAACTGATGCTCATGTTCTCCGACTGCCTGGGAGTACAATTGTAGAATGTCATCAACGACGATCAAACTGACCTAAATACTTGACTGAATACCATGTTCATCAAACTATGATCAATCCAGCCAGTATACTTCATTGAACCGGTTAGTGTGACCATTTAGAACCTGAAGACCGATTCTCATCCTCAAGGCAAACGTCAGAAACACTGGCTTTCTTAACCCTCATCCTGATGGTACCAATCTTAGTCACACAACTGCGAATATACCAGATCCATAAATGGTCAAATAGCTCATCCATATCGGTGTGGGAAGCTTTACATCGTTGCGATTGTCATTCAACCTGTCTAGTAGTCTGTTAACAACCGGTAAGCTTGTCTTTCTTCTTACGTAAGAGAACCTGAGCTCCCAACAAAGAGTACTAGTCTTTGATGAAGCCCTTGTTGGCATTCTCTCCATCAAAGCTTCAATTCTTTTCAACTCATTGGCATTTATTCAGATGGAGGAACTGATATCGCCCACCGAACTCGCCTCACTACCTAACCCACTGCTCTATCCCGTGGGTAAAACTCGGAAACATCACATCTATACAAGACATCCAGAACTTTTTGACTATGGAGGTCTTCCATCCGTGTCTCTTGTCCCCTTAGCCACCACAAATGCGCAAATAACCCGGCAACCTCCGCGACTTTCAAGGTGGCTGCAGCATTACTGAGACTAGGCGATCTCTTCCGACTCGAATATCACGCCTCGTTCCTCTCACCGAACCAACTTATTTTTTTCTTATAGCAATCTACAGGCTCTATGCTTGATAAATCCAAGATACACCCAAGACTATATCAAACTGCTTAGATACCTAAATAATCTATCAAGTCCGTTGGAAAACTCTATTCCGATCACCAATCACATTTCCGAAGGCATCCTTTCGCATATCATAGTATCCCCATTAGGTAACCCAAACCACCATACGCACCATCTAAATGGACTGATCTCGTGGCTCCTGAATGGCATCAAATAATGAAACGAGTGGCTCTGGTCCACCAATCGTATGTATCATGACTACAAACCTAACATGACGCCTCCTAAAATATCCCTAGAATCTTTATATTAAAAAGAAACATTATTATATTCAAGATTGAGCCTAACTCAATATTTTTCAGAAATCTTAGATGAATATCATCAAATGATTATTATCCGTGAATAACCTAAGTGAAAAAGAGAAAATATGGAATCAGAAATGGGACCACAATAATTTGTAAATAAGTTTATATGTCTAAGTGAAATAGGATTAAATGAAAAATAATGAAGAGAAATTGAGGACCTAAACATAAAAAAAAAAAAAAAAGAAAGAAAGAAAAATAAGAAAAATCAGATGGTAAGGGGCGAAGGTGAAAGTGGATAAAGTTTCTCCTTTTTATAGAAAATAATGATTGAGGATCCAGCAGAGGTATGGAAAAAGAGAAAATGGAGTGTATTTAGAGAGAAGCTCATCGATTTCTAACCACTCCGCCATAGGTCCTGTGCAAGTAAGAGAGGGAAAGTCCTCTTCTCAGACAAGAGTCATGCAGAGATCTGAATTTCCGGGACTCAAACAAACTCCAATAGGTAGGTCTTCCATTGGTCGCCTACCCTAAGGAAGGATTGGGGGTTATCTCGCCTTGTGGAAATGTATGGTTGCATTTAAAGTATGGGAGCACATTGCAGCAAAAAGAGCTAAATGAACTTTAGAGTCAGATTTTTTGCAAGGGAAGTGAAGGGAATTTAGAAAGGGGTCCTTTCAGAATTGTGAGTCACATCAATTAACTTATAAAGAAGCTTTGAATTTCGCTGATTTGGACCTTTTAGACTAAGTTATAGTCCCTTTTATCGTGAGGTCACCCACAACCTGGCCTGGCCGCTTCGCAATTGCCAACTAGCTGACCTTAGAATGTGGCTTTGGGCGAAATAAAGAGACTGGGCAGTGTAAGTCCTTCTGGTGAACAGAGCCACATCAATGAACTTATAGGGCTTTGAATTTCACCGGGACTCCGTGAGACCGTTGGTATCTTTTTACCCAATAAACAAATGGGGTGAGTAAGTCGCCAAACATCAGCGGTTTGTCAAATATGGTCGCCAAACCGAGG
This sequence comes from Tetrastigma voinierianum, assembly GCA_016808115.1. Taxonomy (NCBI): domain Eukaryota; kingdom Viridiplantae; phylum Streptophyta; class Magnoliopsida; order Vitales; family Vitaceae; genus Tetrastigma; species Tetrastigma voinierianum. The sequence continues at coordinate 162,660 of JAEQBH010007356.1, read as the reverse complement.
TCGCCAAACAGTGGTCGCTAAACAATGGCTGCCAACACTGGTCACAAACCGGCGGCCGTCAAATTATGCGGTCACAAACAAACGTCATTAAACAGTTGGTCGGGCCTAAGTCAACCTGCCAAAGTTGACTACGATGACCCCAAATCCTCCGGCTCAGGTATCTTGTCGCGAACCGAGCTGGGCGCCTTTGACCGCCAAAGCCCATCAGCCGCGAATACATTGATATGCCTCAGAGGAGCGCGGATATAGATGTCACACCGAGGTGTTAGACTGAACTCGTCACCAGTGCAGCTCACGCCTTCCGTGTCAGCTCGTGGCTGACTTGGTTTACCACCTCCAACTTCTGGGCGCTTCCAGCATTCCTTCATTTTGAACTCCGATTAGGTTCTCGGACCTATGGAGTCCATGACGAGCCAAGAACACATTGATATGCCCAGAGGAGTGAGCAGGAGGTCATACCGAAGCTTAATCTCGAGCCCGCCACCGAAAAAGCGCAGCCTGGTTTGGCCGTGCGCAACGTCATGGTTGACTACGATGACCTCCAAACTCTGCGGCTATCACCAGCATCTCCTCGCTTTGAACTCCGATTGCGTTCTGGACTATGGAAGCTCCAGCGATTGAGCAGAAATACGATATGCCTGAGGAGGAGTAGCAGATGTCATACTAAGGTGGTGATTCGAGTTCAAAGCCGTTTAAAGCGCAGCTCGCTGGCTTCAGCCAGTTTCGCTGGTTGGATCGCGATGACTCTAACTCGGCACAGATTCTCTTCGCCAACTCCCCATTTGTGTTCTTGGCCTGCAGGAAGCTTCATTGTTTCACTAGTCATTACATTGATATGCTTGAGGAGGAAGAAGAAATATGCCGCACTGAGGTGTTAGACTGTGTTTCACTACTTGTGCAGCTCGTCGCGCCAGGCCAGTTTGTCATGGTTGACTGCGACACCCCTCCAACCTTCGGAAGGCCATATCTCTCTGCTGAACTCCGATCTGGTGTCTTTGACCATGGGAGTTTCATTGAGCCAAGAATATGCATTCAGCCTGAGGAGGATAGATGTTTGACCGAAAGGGAGGATCGAGTTTGGTCCAAAGAAGCTGGGCATTGGCTGGCTTCGGATTTGACTGTATGACCACAACTTTGGTCATAACCTCTCATCCGAACCTCCGATTCTGTTCGACCCATGGAAAGCCATTGAGTCATGGAATCCATCTGTAGAGGAGAGATAAGAGGTGAGAGAGAGAAGCAGCAGAGAAAGAGTATATAAGAGAGAGAGAAAAAGAATATATATATACAGAGAGAGACAGAGAGAGATAGAAATAGAAGAGGGAAAGATATATGAGTATTAAATGTTAAAATCGAACCCAGATGAACTGGAAAATCAATCCTAACCAAACTACTTAGTATACACTTAATATTGTTTTTAATGGTTTTGGGAATAGGGACTGACGAGGAGGAAAAGCCAAACTGTGATTGAGATTCCAAAGATTAGAACTGGAAGTGCTAAGATTTTGGGTTTGTTCCTGATCGAACTCATTCTTTGTTTAAGCTTTTGCATGTTTGTTCCTCTCGAATTTTTATTCTATGTCGGCATCTCGAGTAGTTTACCGCTATTATGAAATGATATGGAAATGTGTGAGAGGAAATGAGTACAGATTATATATCTCGAAGAGAATACGGCAAGTGGGAATATGGAAATTGAAATGTGATATTGAAACCGAATGGAACGGATTTGATAAATTTAAATAAACGAATCCTGGATAAATTTCGAAGATCTCGCAATTGCATCGGAGCATCGGCCGAACCGCCTGACGGATGCACCAATCGCATCCGCCACGGCGCACCCCGAATTGTCCAGTCGTCCCACCGCCGCTGGATGACCAACGGGATCCGCCGCGATGCATGGCGCATTAGGGCGAAATGTCCTATTCTCATCGACGTACCAATCGGGCATCCGCGATGGCATATGGCATTTAAGTGATACCAGCATGCCTGGTGTACCAAACGCATCCGCCACATGGGAGACCGAATCTGTTAAATGTGTTAAGACAACAATATATTAATATTATATGACGTATCAAACGGAACTGCATGTAGAATCAGAATAGTTAGATAGCCAACCAAATATCGATTTATGTGCAAATGGGATTTTGGTGTATATGCTTAAACTTCATAAATTAAATTGTGGAAATGAATTGCTGTATTGAAATTCAAAGATGGACGGTAACATTTAGAAATTGGAAAAAAGCATAGAAATAAATGTTATGATATTTGTTGATCTAATAGGCACAGAATGCTAAATAATGCCGAAAGCATATTGGAATATTGGAATAGAATCAGATAGAACCAATAAGCATTTAAAAATGCTTCAGCGTATAGCTTTATCTATAGTTTTAGTAGATAGGGAAGTGAGACAAGATCGTGTGTGCCAGCAGAAACAGAGAGTACAGATAAGGTGAGATATCTATTATTTATATCATCTCTTTTTGAACACCGTATATTTTTAAATAAAAAGGGTTAAACCTAAACTTTGATTTAGAATATTTTTGTATGAATGCCTTTTGTAAATGTATTTCTTGTAAAATGTTCAAGGCCTACCGAATTAACATTGAAATTAGAATCGCATTAGCGGTCACTTAAAATCAAAACCGTCACAAAGAAATCAAATAAATTAAATAAACGCTTTAGTTAAGATAAGAATGAATGCGCCGAGGTAAACCAGTTCCCGCCTTCTAATTCATCGGCTGGTCCGGGTTTCGGCCTGCGGACAAACTCGTGGAAAAGAAAACTTAATTAAAATGAAAAACAAAAAGAATTAAACTGAAGGCCCCAGTGGGTTTCAGGACGGATCCGCCGCACCGGCCGAGAGCCGTGGTTCGGGTCGCATATAATAACGTGACCGCATCCGGTGATGCATCCGCCTCGGGCCAGGTGGGATCAAATACCTGGCTTCATGCACGAGTAAAGACCGACCGGGGGCTAATCTGCACTCCATCGCTCCTGGGAGCACTCCTTGCATCACTTACTTACTGGGGGCCAGATGCACTCGCAATCCACCCTACTGGGCCGACTGGGACCGCAGCCTCCCGGTGATGCTATCGACTCACTCTGGGTCTCACGGCTTACTAGCCATGACAACCAATAAAGTGACCTCTTCCGGGCCAATGGAAATATCCCGTCATAGCTCCTCTCTCTCCCCTCCCCATCCTGGGATCCGAAGATGCCTCTCCTGGTATGCTGCAAAGGCAGTGGAAAAGAGATGATCCCAAGATCTATACCACCTCCCTGGCTATCGCGAATCGGACAGATCCCCAAGATGCAGAGCCATCCCGAGCCTCACCGCCGCTCTGCATTTCTTTCCTTTCTTCATTTAGATCGACTGTATTCATGGTCGATTTAGTATCGGGAGCACTCTATCAGTCTCGACCGCTTCAAAGAACTGGAAATCATTCTTTTCACTTTCTTAGTGGCAGCCTCAACCAGCCTCCGTGTTATTTTCTGATGCCCAAAGATGAACAACCTGATCTATGATTCGTCGCCGCGAATCTCGCCATAATTTATGTTCCTCATTCTTAGCATCACAGGCGACCAATTTACCGTAGCTCCAAAACCTTCGCCAGACTCCAACATCACGTGATCGCAAACGAACTGAAGAATTCTTCATTTTACCACAAACTACTGATAAAATATGTCCGTAAATACGCCCGGCTTAACCCGGTCCCGCGATCAAGGTGTTCTTAATGGCCCCACCAGCCTCGCCCCGCCGCCACTGGAAGAAACCCGAAAAGAGGATCTTTTCGTCAACCTAACACCCTATCAACAGATAAATTTCCATCAACACCGCTTATTATGGGCATGCTTCGGTCACAGAAGATCATAAGATTTAGCCCTCACCTTAGAGACGATTCTACCAGCTTCCTCTCGTTTTCCAGAGGCTTCCTATGTTCACCGTAGTCATCAGAACAATCAGATAATCATCCATCGCCAAGGTACCGCCACTGGTCCATACCGATGGTCTCCGCTCAAGATCATCGCTATTTTTCGATCGAAGGCTACCGGCATATTTCCCGGTGTCGCCTCCTAAAAGTATACTGAGATCGGAATTTACGTGACCTCGTGGTCGTATATAGCCGCTGTGGAAGCCACTGGGCGTTGGGGTGATTCAAAGATGACTTTTCAAGATATTCACGATGCAGCGATTAAAAACAAATGGTGGTCAGAATAGAAAACTGCCAGTTGGCGAAACAATTCTATAAGAAAATATCGTGGAAAAAGTTAAAACAGCGAACGACGCTTTTTAAAATCGCTTGATACCAACTTCGACAGATCCCCATCGACAGATCGTCGCGAACTCCATATAAATCTCCAAACGCGCTTCGCCGACCGGCTGGGTGTTACCATGAAGCTGGGGTCAAGTAAAACTGCTAAATAAATTCTTCGGAAAACGGTTATAAAAATTTTTACTTCTCATCAAAATCATACTCTTAGATTTCACACGCAGAAAATCCCGGCGAAGATAAATTCATCACTGCGGTCGTTCGGAAGTATAAAAATCACCGTGATAAAAAACATAATTCCTAACATTTTCCAAAATCCACAGGTAAAACATATAGCGACCTCCGTCCTCATCAAAGAGTAAGATAAGGATCAATCCAACATAGCTCATCGAACTCCGTTTCTCAAAACCATGGCGATATTTGCAAAAGATATTTGGTATATACAAACGTCATATTTAACTTTACTACTTTTACTTAAGATCTGTGATTCGGCGAGATAATCTGCCAACACAACGTCAGGGGACCATCGGGAGGATCCCAGCAGCTCCTCGTGTACGCGTAAACCCGCACTTAAAGACATTTTAAAACAGAAACAGCGAGCCCAAAACAAAGTCTAAAGGTGAGGCATAATTATAAGTTCTAAATGTTGTCATTCGCTTGTTTTGTATCCTATCAAGGAAAATCATAGATAAATAGATTTGTAAACTGTTATTGAGAAAATCGAGTTTTTTCAGCAAGGAAACCATTTCAAAACTGTCTAAAACTATTTTACGCTGAAAACTATTTACGCCGCTGAAACCGCTCTAAAACTATTTCTCGCAACAAACCGTTGGTGGCTGAAGATTCAAAGTACTACATCAGAACTGGGCACCAAATCCACGCTACCATTTCTAAATAATTTTATGATGATGCCATGAACCCTGAATCTGCATCGATAGTGAATCCCTTAACACTACCCGCTTAATCTAGTTCTGAACACGCTGATCTTGTTAAACATAATAAGCCGGAACCAACCAAAATGCCCAGGTTGAGTGATTAAACTCTCGAACCAACACCCTCAATAATCGTCATACGCGTCAAGGCGCTAATCTATACCCCGAATAACAAAAGTGAGGGCTAATTACCAGGTAAATATATACTTAGATCTAACCCCTAATCGGCCACCGCATAAAGAAGAATATAAATATCCTATAACTTTGCCATGTAATAATCCGGAATACATCCGACTTAAATCCAGCCGCATCAGGGCTTTATGCAAACTGTTACAAATTGTTTCTTCTTAAATACTCCAAATCGAACTTTTCTCGCTGAGTATAACAAGTGGGAGTGGTAAAAATGCTTTTATATAAATTTATATTTTCAAAGACCTTTTACAAACTCAGAATTTAAACACTTTCATTTAAAAGCTGATTTATGACCACCCTTTTCTCACTAATTTTCAAATTCACAAGACTTAGATTCTTGATGCTCAAATCGGCCACACAACCATACAGCAATGGAAAATGCCCTAACTAACAGAATCCATAAACATGAAGATATGCGCTAGCGACTATATCGAATTCAACTTCATTCTGTAACAAAACTTTACGTAAGAACCGCATCTCATATGAGGACATCGGTTATCACATTGTATCTGACCAAACAATCCCTACACATTAAAAACAACCGAGCAAAACCATTCATAGTGCCAATCTTTGACTAAGGGATCATATTTCGTAAAAACACCCCAAAGACATTTCAAAATTCGTCCAAATTACCGACTACAATCCTGAGGGGCTTCTCAATCCGAATCATCCAAATCACTCCCGATCCAGCCCTGGATCATTCACAATTCCTAAAATTTTAAAATCATTAAACCATTTAAAATTTTGGAATGAGCGACACTTTTCACGCCAGAAAAATTTCTGCCAACATATACTTTGGTTCGAATAAGATAAAATATGAAAATTCTCTACCTTTTAAAGTTTGACAAGAGGTTAATATATTGTACATACGTGAGCTCTCATCAAGATATACCACTTTGCCTTCGCCTGGCAAAATCTCCACGATCCACTCCATAAATCAAAAACGGTTAGTGAACAAAATTAAATCTTCCTCTCTACTCCGCTCCATCACACCGCCTCTCTTCGGATTTTTATCCTTTTATTTTTTTTTTTCCTTTAATTATTATTATTATTATCTTGGAGAATGATTTCTATCGCCTCCATCTGTACCATCACTTAAAATTTTTATTTTTCAGTTCACTTTATTGCAATGAACCTAAATCGCTTCACTTCCACTTCCAAAATTCTTTGCAAAATCTCATCCCCTCGAAGTCCTCGGCCATCTATCATCCAAGAACTAAAACATTCTCGGGCTTAAATTCAAACTAATTTTTTTGGGTCATTTGATTTCAGACTTAATTTAACAGCGTAGTCCGTTTCATTACTGCCACATCCTAGATCTAGAGAATTCTCTGCGCCTCGAACCATTATGGCAATTTATTATTATTATCCTTTAAATTTGTTGACGGAATTCCCCACCTCCTCCACTTTCCTTGACCGTAGTGCCACAATTCTCTGAGCAAAGAAACTTTGAGGTTTTTAATTTTAAAACAACTTTCAAAAAATTCTATTATAAAGATTAAAATAATTAATGTGCCTCTCATTGGTATACATAATTGTATTAATTTTCATCTGGGGCATTACATTGAAACCTTAGAAAGCCAAGGTGAATGAATTTCCCCAGAACTAGATGAGTGTCGATCAGAGGCGTCGGATTCGTGAGTCGATCTAGTAATCACTTCACTCCGTGCACCCGAAAATATCGCGGACATATCGAGCTGAGGTCATCCAGGATGGACCGTTGTAGACGCCAACAGAGCGCAGCACATCGTGATCGAGGGTGGTTACACACAACACAGATGTTATTGTGTTACGCTTTGAGGAGAGAAGATGATGTTTAATCGATAACAATGATCTGATGGAGTGGACACAAGAATACAATAAGAAGTGTTTTATCTCAATGAGGACAAGGGTGAGAGGTGGAATTGAATCTTACTTTTAGTCGGTAAGTATGAGGTAGATGTTTTCCTATTAGCCACCTGGATTACCCCGTGATGTGGACTTTTGTCATTGAAAGAGACCCTAGTACGTCACCCATTTCATGACTTTTGCAGATGGAAATCTGGCCAGAGCCATAGTGAACCCGGCGTCCAACTGCAGAATTGTCAGACAAGGGCTTATTGTGATCTTCAGCACCTCACCATATAGGGCGCTCCGCTAGTTTGCTAAGAAGAAAGATAAGATCTCTTCACATTATAATTGATTACTAAACAGCTTGAAATAGGTTATTATCAAGAATCAAGATCCTCACCTAGAGGATTGATGATCCATGGATCAAATGAAGGCTGGTTACCCAAAGATGTGCACTTTCGTAATCCGCCATATCATCAATGAAAGTTGTGAGACCGAGGCATCCCTAAGACAAACAAGCAGGACGTTGGGATGGCATTTCTGAGTTCAGCTGAGGTTTCGGGTTGACTAACAAGGCCGCCGCATTCATGGATCTCGTATTCCAACTGGTCAGACTGGGCTAGGGTCTTTGGCTGTCGACATCCGATCTAATTCCTGTGATGAGGATAGATAAGGAGACCACCCATTGGCGAATTGTCTAAAAATAAACTGTAATCCATCGGGCAGTAAGGCCGCCCGTGAGGTGGAGCTTTGGCTTAACGAGGCAGACTGGGACACTGTAGTTTCAAAGACTGTAAAAGTGATAGTAGACCCCAGAAGGTAGAGGCAAAGGTATTACAGAGTTGGGAGCCTGGTTTTGCTCGAGATACTAACGGGGACTATACACATGAGACGACATGATTTCTCCAGCCAGCAACACCTATGACTAGATCAGACCAAGGTGCATGTTTGAGAGGAGTTGACCTGGGGTGAGAAGGCATTCCAAGAGGCCAAGTGCTGAAGGCGATTCTAACTCCAAGAAAGTGTGCGTAGTGTGAGGCAAAAAAAAAAAAAAAGCAGGCAAAGTATGGAGAAAAGTATTTTGAGAGGTCCCGAAGGATGAGGTACACTTGTGACTGTGAGGCCTCTGTATGGGACTGATCTAGATGTCTGACTTAAATCTGAGTAATGCGCTTTTGTTGGGCTCCAGACAGCCAAAGAATCAGGAGCAAAATTAATTTAAGACATGATCTCGAGTTTGGTTAGTCTTACAAAGATTCGCGCCACTATTCAGATATGAGCAAAATGGAGTATTTTCAAACCACAAGAGTCTAAGGTATATCTTACACACCCGACCTCAAATATGAGGCAGTCAAGGTATGGGATGAGAGTCCTGAGAGGATTATGATCACTTTGTAGCACATATCCTGTAAGTAAATGTAAAGGACCATGCGCCACTAAGTCAAAGCTGGGAGTACGAAGTAGTGTAGCTTCCAAGAGTGGCAGATGTCAGGGACTGTGGGACATATTAGGTAGCCACAAAAGACAAAGTGATCAGCCTGTGAGTGCTAGGAGTTTAAGATATTGTCAGTCCCATTCAAGGTGGTGTGGATTGAAACATAAGGATGATTCAAAGATATCAGTCCCATCATGATCGAAAGTACCATCGTGGCTGGGTGGATTTAAAAGCAAATATCCACACGTATGAAGCCTAGTAGTGGATTCAATGTGGGTTCCCAGCAGACCACTTCGAGAAGAGATCCTTTAGGAGCTCAATCGCTTCGCTTTTTATTGCAGTATCCTGGTGGCAAAGATGTACCAGATCTTCATCGCATATTATCGGAGCGCAGCGAAGTGACACGTTGAGATTTCACTCGATAATGTCTCGCGGTCAAAGAGGTGCGAGGAAGGGTGAAGAGTATCGGGAAAGCAAATAGGCTAACGCAATGAAGAGAAGTTTAGTGGTGGAGAAGCGCTAATGGCGATTTTGGATCGCATCAATGCACTTTACATCACTGAGGGCGATGTCGATGGGCTATAAAGTGGACCGCCCAATAGAGTCAGAGACACCTCTCTCAGCCAGGTGGTTAATGACTCCTTCACACCTGAGAATTCGTCTGGGCACATACATCTGTGATTGTCCGGCATATAGATGCGCCACTTTATCGGGATTCCGATATGGATCCCAGATTTATTTAATACACACACTTTTGGAAGAGTTTCAAAAGGCCATGGGGGACACTGGACGTATGAGCACAGCCTTTCTCATCTCAAACATATGGTCGCTTGAGAACGCAGTGGCGATTTTAGAGGATATGTCATTTATGGGTTCCTGATCCAAGGGTGAATGAGAGATTTAATTCCTCACATCGGAATCACTACAAATGGTCAACTATCAGTAGTGATTCAAATGCAGGACCTCTATGAGGGCCCAGGCTGAGGCCAGATGTCGCATCACCGATCTCGCTGGACAGAATGGGAGCATGCCTACCAACGGTCCTGTGATCTTGCTTAGAGAAACCTCAGTTGCAGATTTGATTCAAAGTGCCTTCTACGCTTTTCTTTCTTTAGAGCTGGGACAGAAGAATCCACGCTTATTGTATCACGCGCCGACCTCTAGAGCCTGAGAAAGCGGTGACTACGTCTCTTCAAGGTACGCCTAAGATGAGTGGCTTATCTTGAGGAAGCAGCGCCTCGAGGGGGTGCATATCAGTCCCTTCGAGGTACTCGCGAGAGGTGGGTAATAATTACCTGGCCGCGTTACCACCCCAGCTTTAGACAACAAGTGTCCATATAAAATCACGTCTATGTTCAAATATACTCCAAATCCAATTCATAGCTGATCGGGATTATTGGCTGACACTTATGGACCTTCGAGAGGGAATCATCAACGCGATCTGGATAAAATTCTGATAAGGCTTTGGGCGTAATGCAATGATATGTCGTAAAAAGTGTCAGGAAGAACATCGAGGAGTAGCTGGGCTAAATGGGAACCCAGTAAGAAATACCATAAGGTCGCGCCAAGACATCTCCCATCGGAGGACGCACAAAAGCGCACATTCGCATTAGGAATAGACATCGCGTATACGCAACGGTCAGGTGCCGATTACGTCTGAACTTCATGACCAAATTTACGTTGTATAAGAATGTAAAATCGGAAAAATTAGAAATTTCAAAATGGCAAAAACAGATATTAAGAATAAATAAATCATCGCAACTATCAGTGTTTTAAAATCTTTATCCTGACAGATCGAAACAACCACGCCCGCTATAAATCCATTCCTCAAGAATCTGAAAGCCGACCAAAGTCACCAAATCAGATACGTAATATTTTACCATTCGCTATGAAGCCACTGTGCCACTTCTGTAAAGTGACTAGATTTCCTACGTAAAATCTAAAGTCTGTGAACAATGCCAAATTCATTTAAAATAAAGCGAACTAAAAGAAATAATTGTTTTTAATATAAACTGATCCAACAAAGAATATAACCGCGATTCAAAATAATAATAACAATAATAATAATTATTATAATAATAAATAAATAAATAAATAAAACAGACAAAACTGCAGTGTATATATGACTGATGGGAGAGAGAGAGCATCTAGAGGGACATATTTTTTCTTTTGTTTTTCGATCTAAGAAATTGATCATAGGCTTCACTTAACCAAAGGTTAGTAATCCGATCCACAGCTGGCGCGCAATGCCGATACTCAAAATCTTGAGTTTACGTTAACCCACGGTAGAGAATTTTCTTCCACGAATATTTGAATAAAGGCGTCTGAATGGCTCGACCGGCCAGATAGTGAAATAACTCACCTCCGCACTTTAGTGATAGAGTGTATGAATTTTTCGACTATTTTCAAACAGCCTTCGTGTTAATTTTTAACGTTGATACCTACTAATTCTTCGACCACATAGTAAATCAGCAAAAACACCAAGACCGTTTACGTAGCTTTGACCAGTTCGTGGTTTGGCTTGATCCCGCAAACCGGCGTAAGCGTGGGTTTGTGGTGTGTCTTATCCCACACCGTGAAGAATCGTGAAGACCGCATACCCCGCTTACGGTCCGAGCTTCGTCATTTTGTGTACATATGTAAAATATTAAAATGCAATATTATGTTGTTGTGTAAAAACTGCGTTAATATATGTTATTTGATATTATCGGATTGTATGGATGGGTCTATATGTAAAAACTATAATTATCCATGGTATTGTAATGTTTGAATGGTGTAATCTATATACATAAATATGAAGGAAATGTATCAAGCCGCGATTTTGTATGAGATGGTCAAGATCGTAGATCGAGTCGGTAGATGTCGAAGACTAATGCTGAGTTTGGGGAAGCGCATGGCACCGTTATTCACCATTCGTAAATGCGGTAAGCTCGTAACGGACAACGCCCAAATCGGCAGACACACGGTCAGAAACAATAACAACGAATAAAATCACGCATGCTACAAAGATAATGCAACTCCCAGGTGAAAGATCCAAATTTTATTCTCGGGTCAGACATGGATCCGGGCCGATAAAAGTTCGCGAAAGTGCCTGGTTAATGACATGCGTATTCGCTATGAGACCCAGAAATTCAGAACCCAAATAAACATATGGATTTTGTTAGTCTAAAATTGATGCACCATTGGTTTGGTCATCAGGTGAAATAATCTAACGATCGGTTTTTTCACACTTAGCTTGCAGTGAGGGAGCCAATCTGATTCCTGCCAGGTGCCAGAGAGTCCCATCTCATGCATGATACTGATCATCTAGCATGGATCAGATTATTTATATGGGGGACATTGCTTACGTTTTTATGTAATGCCAATAGATGCATTTAAAGTGAGTAGCCCCATAGGAGCACTTTTCTTCTCCGCATTGCCTATCTCACAGGACCCCTTCGGTGTACAGTGACGATAGAAACACATCCACGAGGCCGTAGATTACAAAGGAGAAAGTGTTTTCCAAGAGGCCACTTTAATGGCGTAAAAAGAATTATAATTAGATTTTGACTATCATTCAAATAGGTCTTGATAGAATTACTGCAAAGGTCGTGACCTAATTCTTAAGACCGTTTATTGAATCAAGACTTTATATTTTTTATTTAAATATGAAATGAAATGTCCTTTAGTGCTGACGTATTAAGGTGGTGCCGTAAAACTATATTAGAATCAACTAGTTTTATTATATGTCTGGGGAGAAGAGTGTTGGGAAATAAACTCTATAATGATCATATATAATTTTGCTGTTTGGTGAGCTTCTAACAAATAGATCATGTCATTTTTTTAAGTTAAATATTGATCCCAGGGTGAATGAGAGCAACCACAAAGATCCAAATCTAAACCATGCACCTAAGGTTGCACTGACTTCACATTAACTTAACCCTGACAGTGTGATCACAAAAGTTTTTTAAATTTATGTATATTCTTAATTGCACATTTGGGTCGAAAGAGTAATCAAACATTGATGTGGAGGGTCACAAATAAATATCTCACACCATGAACTCACAAACCACATTCATCTATCAGAATGATTCTATTATATTCTCATAACTCAACTATTAAGACGAGTTAATAGAACCATCTTTATAGTCAGCAAATGCACTTCTATACTACACTCCACGGCATCCCCACTTCATTTTTCTATTTCATAAAGTTTTACTCATTGTCTATATTCTACTTCCATCTATCTATTTCCCTCATACCCTCTCCTCTCTCTCAGCATTCATTCTTTTGATATTCTTAATAAAGAGAATAAGATACTTAAATTTTTAGAGCCTGTAGTTTTTGTTAAATACATTTTACAACACTTGTATCAAAATTAAGATCTAGATTTGAAAATATATATATATATGAGAGTAACAATTCAGGATAATAAATGTTAAAACTATCTATCTTATTTTCTTACAAAATTATTTTCCTCTTAATATCTTTTTTAAAAAGAGATAAAATTTATTAGTAAACACAATTGATAGAAACACAAACTCAAAAGTACTAAAAACTTTAAAGAATGATAACATGATTTAGTATCCAAGTTAATAGGTAGCACAAGGTACACATTTTGCCAATGACCATAGTAACGCTTAAAATACATGTGATTCTAACTAGTGAACCGACACAACGTAGACGGATCTTATTACATTGAATCGAACTTTGTCATCCAAATTGGTGATTTGCCAAAAGGATCAAAAATCACTCTTCCTGACACAAAAACATGGGCCATAAAGAAAAGAGGAGGGGCGGTTTCAAAGAGAAGCCACTGTCCCACATCCCAATACGTTTTAAAAACAAAATTATTACTTTTTTTTATTTGTATAAGTTTGCAGTCCAGTATGTGCTACTTATAGCCACAATTATTGCGCCTCTCCCTCCCTCCTCCTCCCCTCTCCAATCTTACTATTTTTTAAATTAAAATGTTTTTTTTTTGAAAGAAAATTAAATATTAATAAGCTTGACATTTTTCAAGACATAAATTTATTAGAATACTTAATAATAAAAAATTGTAGGGAGAAAAAAATGGCTTTAACTTATAAATAAATATTGTGTAAGAGTATAAATAATTAGAATTTATTTATCCTCAAATCATTTATTTTTTGCAGAAAACAGTTAAAATAAAATTTTAAAAAACATAAAAACAGTTGTATAAGTTATTAAAAAGACAAATTATTCTCATGTGTCAGGTTCACGTACCTGGAGCAAATGCACTACAAAGATATGTAATAAGAAACAACCACTCACACTCAAGCTTAAAACACAAACTCTAATGACCTTCTCAAATAATCCAAAAGTATATTTTAAAAAACGTTTTAAAAAACAGAGTTAAGAAATGAATTAATAACGTTCTAGAGAATTAAAAATTACTTAAAAAGAAAAACCCCTAAGTTATATCGTCAAATCTTCTTTTTGACACTACATCATAATATTAGTTCCTCAAATTCCGTCAATTAGACCGAACCAGGACCCTGCTCTATGTCCAACCCATTTAACCATGAGTTGTGGTCCTGTTGGCCACATCAAACTATCAGAATTATCCAAAATACTTTCTAAACAAAAAAGGTTTTCAAACCAGTACTGACTGAATTCAAAGAACTCAAGAATAGAAAAAGAAGAAACAAAGTAAGAAAGAAGCAAGTTTATTTATAAACTGTAAGGGTGAGTACAAATACAGCCTCAGCATATGAAATTATGAAAAGCAACAAAAAAATATACAAATACAAAATCAGATCATCCCTTTCCACAATTCCATTCCAATTTCCCATCCCACCCACATGATACATAGTTTCTTTTTTTTCTTTTTCTTTTTTTTTTTTTTTGGGAAAAATTCATTTCTATTCTACAGTTATTTCCATAGCTGAAGCCTTGAATGGTTTCAGCAAAAGAAGAGCAAACAACACTTATAGATGATAAAGCTATGTATTGTGTACCAGCTGCCAGGCGGCAAATCTCAGCACTAGCTGGCGGAATAAGGCTCCGCCAAGATGGATCGTAATCACATTCAGGCTATGGCGAATACGAGTTCAACCGGATCCGGTAAAGGTCTTCTCGAGATCTGGCTGTGATTACGCCTTCGCGTTCCTTTATCAGCAAGATAAATCCAGCCGGTGTACATATCAGTTCCTGCTCCGCACGCTTATGGAAGCCTCTAAGACTCCGTACGCTAGGCCGAGAGTCATTACACATCATCGACTCGTATCGCCGTTCGGTAACGAATGGCGACTCGACCCGCCACCCCTCGTCCGAACTCCCGCCCCGGTAACATCGAACACTACATTCTCGCACAACGTTGTCGCCGGTATCAGGGGCGACGTCAGTCATCGTGAACCAGTGAGTATCAATACATATAAGAAGAAACACCCAGTTAACTGTTACAACGAATCACAACACAGATATATGATTTTAGAGAATAGTTCTGGAGGATATAGAAAACTGAATCTGAAGAGCAGTATTTATAGCGACCTTATTATTGATCGCAATGTAGTCGTACAAACTGATAGCGTCATGAACCCACAGGTTTAACTTTGCTTCCTAAATTACAAATCTGTATATAATTGGTGCTTAATCCCGTATTAGAAGAAATTACATTCTGAAATTTTAGAAATGAATATCTTAAAATTTTCATATATGTTTCCAGTGTTTTTTATCAAAATACTGTGTTAAGATTTTTAAGAAAAGAAAATATAGAACCATCAAAGCTGGAAAACAAATGTTAAATCCGTTAGGAAACAGTTCCAAAGATGAAGAAAAATTCCAGGTGAATTGATCGACTAAAACACTGGAAAGGAAAGTGGTCTGGAAGAGGAATAGGACTCCTTTTAGCAACAGCTCTGAGTTGTCCTCCAATTATCTCCCTCTGCAACCATGGACTGGTACAGCGACACCCATTTTCCTTGGAGGCCTTCCATCAACATCGCAGCTTCTCGCTTTAATGGATCTGCAACCCCAAACTCAACTAAGGTATCATCATGATGCAGCAAACGGCACACCTGTCTTTGCGCTTTCTTCCAAGCCAGGTAAGAAAATTTCTTCATCAAAGTTGGATCAGAATCCACTTTCATGCCAGCAACTTCATTACCAACCTGGGTTCGGAAGAAACATCAGTCTCTAATACAGACTGCTCATAAAAGAAATAATATTCATAAATAGCTTTCATTTGGCTTGGGTAATCCACTAATAGCATTAACTAGCCAGCAAAGCCCTAGGACTCGCTTCCTTAGGAACACCTGACACCTCCCTTCCAGGCAAAGCAGAGAAATCCTAGAGACCAAGAAGCCATCCAGAGAACTAGTCTCTACTATGTATTCAGCATCCTTGTAGTGATGGAGTCCTCAAAGAAATGAAACATGAAAGAGATTCATTCAGGCTACGCCAGTGGTGTCTACTGCTAGCCGCAAGCCACAAACAGGAAAAGTAAATTATTGATTGTCCATACCTTCTCTACCTGATTGACCAAATTGAATAAGCCGCTTCTGTCTCCAACTCAACAATAATTAGATAGATTCAAGCCTTTCTGCCACTGATATTAAATAACTTTGCCAAGTTTAGAATTCATCAAACTGCACATAAGGAAATAGAGCAAGATATCTCCTTCCTGCAGAAGTTTTAGATATAGAAAAGTTGAATTCATCTACTTTCTGCCAGTATGTAATTGAAAACAGAAAACAAACCTTTTTTTATCAATAAAAACACAGCAGACATCAAAGCAACAAAGTATACAAGGAGGAGCAAGGCAGCCCAAACAAACAAAGAGGCTAAACCCAAAAAACTCACAATAAAAAAACAATAAAGAGGGCTACATAAAGTTTTTTGGAAACACACCAGAAAAAAATGATAGGCCATCACCTGAAACTGTAAAAAAAAAAAAAACAGAAATGGAACCGATGATGGACGAAACACCATGGAAGCTACAGCGCAAGAAATTATATGATCCATTCCTGTGGAAACTTTGTAGTCAGAATCTAGTTTCTTCCTGTAAGATGCCTGCTTTATCACAAATAACATCACATATTTAACCTTCTGAGCCCTTTTCCAGAGCATTCCTCCTTTATTAGTACACTCATTATTAGCTCCCAACCTCGTTGTAAACTATGACAGAGAAAGAAAGGCGAGTCTAGTTTGCTTGTGGAGCATGTAATTACTACAACTGATATCGTAAATATAAGTAAAATGTAAAATACTCATTGGCAGCCATTGTTGTGGTAAGTCACGGTGAGGGTGCAAAAGCCAAACATAAATGTCGCAAGGTATTTAATAATTAAAGGTTGAAGAAATGAAAATGCGAAAATATCTTTCACTATAATATAGTAACCTACATGAGTACCCTAAATTTAGTCATCACGTAATCTTACTGAAATCAGAAATAAAGTAAATGACATAGTAAACGACTGTTGGAACAAAATATCAAGTGAACTGTACTTATTAAGAGTAAAGACAACCAAGGTCAGACAAAATGTCCTCTGGCTTCCTCGAGCACTAACATAAATCCACGTACAAAAATCCAGCCCACAAAGCTGCAGAAAGAAAAATACGAATTTGTGAGAAAGGAGAAAAAGACAAATCTGGTAAATATGAAAACTTGAGATAGATTTGTCTTCTCTCAAAGCATTCTACCTGATCATAATCATCATTTGATACTGTTCTGGACATTCTTCCAAGTGCCATGAGCAGCAGCTGATACAGAGAATCTTCAAACAGAAAGTAAAGCTTTTGTATCTCTTAAGAGTTGAAAACATGTTACGAACATCGCTTGTCGCATTACTCAAAGCACTGGTACCCACCTTAGTCCATGCTGTATGCTCCCTCACCTGGTCCGAGGCTTCGCACAGCAAAGAGTGCGCAAATGCGATTGGTGCTGAACTTTAACTAGTCAAAAAGTCTCACATCCCTCTCTGTTTTGACTTCAGTTCCTAGACTCATGGCATTGTCTTCAATACCATTGCCTTCAAAGAGAATAGAACAGTAAAACAAGACATGATCAAATTGTGTGCATTAAGGTCTGGGACTAAGTAAAAA
This sequence comes from Tetrastigma voinierianum, assembly GCA_016808115.1. Classification (NCBI taxonomy): domain Eukaryota; kingdom Viridiplantae; phylum Streptophyta; class Magnoliopsida; order Vitales; family Vitaceae; genus Tetrastigma; species Tetrastigma voinierianum. Next base: position 144,955 of record JAEQBH010007356.1, on the reverse strand, counting down.
TGAAGATATTCAATGCAAAATAAGGCAACAAACCCATTAACATTCAACATCTTGTTTTTGATTGAGGTTTGCTTATACATAGCCACTGACAGTACGATATATTGAGAATCTCAAATGTTAAAGTATGTTCCTTATCCAAAACAATACTTTTGTCATAAAGAATGAATGTGATTTGATTTATAAGGGAAATAAATGGTCATCTTGATTCATAGTAGGAAACTGAATATAGAACAATAAACATCATAATCATCAGAATCAACCATGAGAGAGCAAGTATAACCACATGATCCTAATGTTGAAGTATCTGAACGAACCTAATTCGTATCACAGCGGAATGCCCCCTGCTCAAATAGTGAACACAATCATGAAATGCGCATGATTTTTAACTTGATTCAAACATTAAGAGATTATTAATCTCAAGTTCAACGACGTCAAAGAGGCTGAAGCTATGCATATTATAAAATTTCCAGGAAACAAAGATGTGAAGTTGTAACTAGATTTAGCATCCTAAGAATGCCAAGCCAGTTTGTGTATATTGTCTCACCCAAGGAACCATTCAGTTAGCATGAAAGTACATCCGGGGTTTCCACATTTCAATTGTCATAAAGAAAGAAATTCATTCAAAAACAATCAAACTGTTACCTCAAATGAATATTATTATCAAAATACGCTTATCAAATATATTTCAACCATGAATTGTCGCGAAGAAGGCAAATACTGATTTCCTAAAAGTATCCTGCTGAGGAAAATACTTGCACAAAGTCAGTAAACTTCTGAATAGAGCTGGCATCTGAGCTGTCTCCAACCAAACCATAATTATCTGATCCTAAAAACTGTGTTAGACCTCACTTCAGGCGCCAGTGAAGGCAAATCTGGGTAAGTTATTAGTACTGGCTAACTGGTGAATTGACTTTGGAAACAGGTGATTCACCAGTTACCTATACTCCTTAATACATAACTCAAATTCCTAATGACAATACTTCCATCGGCAGGAAACTTTGTACCCAGGAGGAACCATGTCACCAGGCTGAACTAGCATACAGATCTATTTCCTTCTTCGTGAAGCCTCCACCTAAAAACAAATCAACCGCTTCCACTTATCAATATCTGATCAAAAATGATCGGTAAACTATGGTTAAAATATTATTAATCCTCCTTCCAAGCAGGTTAGAGAAAGAGGCAATTTTATCCTTAAATAAGCAAACAGCTTGTGCTTGCTGGTAAAGTCTACTAACTCTTGATCAAACTGACGTCTCCCTTTAGCAAGACTTTCCAAATATTTCTAACAAATGTTATTAGTATGGTAATTTGCTTCAGTAAGTTGAGACCAAACCCAGTGGACTGCAACGATAGAAGTGCACAAACAGAGTAGAAAAATACATAGCTGTTCTAATAACTGGGGAAAAGATCCATATGTGTTTAAGAACCATTTCAAGTGCTCACCACGCCTAGAAGCTCTAACAAATAAATTGAAACAAGACTATAACTAAATGCCCATTTCAACAAATCACCCATTAGAAGGTATCCACATCACAGATAATAGCGAATCCAATTAGAGGTATGAGGTAAACTACTTAAATGAGAGACAGGAATCTGTAAAGAGCAATCCAAATAGTCCCAGAATTAATTTCTTAAAAATTTAAAGAAAAATATTAGAAACTAAAGGGTAGTTGATGCAAACATTGCTGTTTCATAATAAGAGACAATTGCTCCAGTGAATAGTGAGATTCTTTAGCACTGTAGTCATCATAAAATGAGCATGCTTTCATGCTACAAAGAGAAGGCAAAAAATTAATAATAGCTGAATTTGCATACATTGAAGAGAAATTATTCTGTGAACATTCTATACTACATCGAAGAGAAAATTGCTCTGCTAGTAAGTGCAACACAATCTACATGAATCATTCAATAAGAGCAGCATTTTTATGGGTCATTCAAACACCCATGTACAAATCAACCATTATTATAGAAAAGAATAAACTACGAAACAAAGAAAAGGTAAGTAAGCGAAATGCAAGCAGACACATGATGCAATAAACTATAAAGCTAGAATAAAGTGTGAAAGAGAACCTGCCACTGAGCAAAGCTCAAACTAGAGGTGAAAAGTCAAATATATTTGGAGGATTCTTTTCAGACCAAGTCATTCTCGATATGATCTTTACATGTAATTTAAAACCAGCATTGCTTGCAACCTCAATTCCATCACCAAGGACCTAGAACTAATAACTTCAGGACTGTGAACTCAAGCCTCCCGATGTCTGAATCGTAATAGAAATTGTCCTTACACCTCTGAGGTGAGAAGTGATGCCTTCAAAGTCAGACATCCATCCATGACCTTCAGTAACCCCAGTAAGGATTTTATCCTGCTCACTGCTCTGTACAACGAGTTTTCTCAAAACCAGCATCTTCAATTGCATTGACTATCATCTTATTAAATAAACTGCAGGACAAGTACCTAACTTCACCTAATGTGCTGCCAAGGCAACTACGTTCTTGTACCAGGAAGCTTTCCCAAGATTCTTCAATGAGTTCACGTAGCATATGTCATGCCTCCTACAAACTGGTCAACAAGTTCCAATGGCCTGTTTGATTAGGTTCAATTACAATCCTGGCATCAAAACCCGTATCTTCTTAATAAGATTTTATGTCCTCCTCCTGAATCTCACCACAGGGAAAAGAGCAACAAATATCAACAGCTGAATATGAACTCAAGGTCAATAGCATCAAGAATACAAGGATCAAAGATCGTTGAAAACAAGTAAACAAAAAGATTCTTTGATATTATTGTTGGGAACTAAATACATGTAATAAAGCATTCAGATTTCCCCAAACTTTGTCCCATAATTATATATAGGATAAATCAGCAAAAGAAAGCAACTTATGACAAACTCCAAGTTCAAACAGCTGGCACCTGGATTGATTTTTCCTAATAATTAACATTACTACAAAGATCTAACGATTGAAAATACACTTTAAATTAAACCAAAACCAAAAATAGAAAAAACAAGGGCAGACTATGAGAAAAGAAATACCTTGAACTAAGACTCATAATTAAGAAACACCAGTAAATGCGCAGGTGCAGCTCCACATTTTTTTCGATAAATTGAAAATAAACTAGACAAAGACATAGGAACCATAAACCAACAAAGCTACAAGCATCACCCACAGCTCAAAACCAACATATAAATACTAATCAACCATAAATTAAAAACCTGGGGATATAACTGCAATAACCCACGACACAAATTCCACAAGAAACATAAATTGCAGAAGCAGAATAAGATAGTAATTCAACCCCAACAAATTTGGGATCAAAACCACGTCAGCCCTGTTCTGGGGTTTAGTTTACGGAGGCCTGAGGACAATTATCAGACATCCGAGATTCTCCATGGAATTGACAGTAGCGTGAAACATCCCAGACTCACCCGATCCTTACTTCTTCCTCCAACCCGCGGAGTTATCCTCATCGTGAGGCGTCGAGGAGCCGTATGTCCTCCAAGTCTTCACCACGGTCGTCGGCGACGGCTCGCACGCTGAAGCATAATCAGTGGAGTTGAGGACCTCCAAACTTGGGCGCATTAATAAAACTGAGAAACAGAGCAAGAGAGAGAAAGAAAGAGAGACTTTTCCGATGATAAGGATCGCACCAAACCTTCTTTTATTTTTATCGAACTTTGCGCAGGAGTAAGTCGGTCATCAGATATTTTTGTTTATCTCAATCTGGCCCTTGATATTTCCGAATTTACCAACATGGACCTTTGCATTTTTTATGGTTGGTTTTACCGCATCTAATATATGAGGCTAACAGAGTACAGGCAACAGTACAATTTGAAAATTTGACTGAAGCTAGACTATACTGTCAGATCAAATGATGTTTTTATCTTGCATTGTTTAATTTGATCTGATTAAGCGACGGACTAGATTTAATTTTTATGATGTTGCACTTATTTTAGATTCAACTGACAATCCGATTTTTAAAAATATATTCAACATGGACAGCAAAATGTCAAAATATGTGGAGTTCAATTTTATTAATTTTGAAATGTTTTCAAATAATTTTCTCTGTAATCATATTCCAAAAAATAAATAACGTTGATTCTCATTTTTATTTATTTATTGCTATCTGAAAAATATAATTTTAAAAAATGTCTCACCTTTTTTTCTTTCTTCTCCTTAAAGATTTGAGTTTTAAATTTCACTTTTACATAATTATTTTTGAACTTTGTCAAACGCTTCCATTTTTATACTTTTATCTGGAAGGCATGGACCACCCAACTAAACCTTGTTGTGTCAGAATTTTTTCATCAAGTATTTATAAGGCTCTACTAATCAAATATTAAAATATTTTTATTTAAATTACAATTTATTATTTTTCAAAAAAAATTACAATTTATTATGATAATGAAGGTAATTTAGAATTTATTTAATAGTCATTATAGGAAACAAGTTATGATAAAAATATATTCATTCAAATTTATAATAAAAGTTAATTAATTTGAAAATCTATTTAAATGTTTTCTTATAAAGCTTAATGATTTATGAAGTCTCAGGCTAATTTCCTCTTATAACGCTTAAATTTGTCTTTCAAAATGTTAGAAAGATACTTAAACTAGAATTACTTATTAAAAGTTATTATGTTGAACACATTCTTAAATATAAAGCATTTCCAAGAAATCCACATAATATCTTAAGTTCTAATTATAACACTCGTCCAAAAAATTTTTAAAAATTTTTTTGATATTATAAATGAATTTTTAAACAACTTTTAGAGAGTATTATAAAAAAACACTTTTAGGAAAATGAACAAACACTCACTATATAAATATTTTGACAATGCAAGTAAAAGTGTGATAGTACTTTTAATATTGTTATTTTAATTATTTTTATCTATTTATTTATTTTGGAACCACTTCAATGTAATATATAAACCAAATATATTTTATTGTGCTTAATTCATTTCATAAAAGATCTGATTATATTTTCGTGTATTAATTCATCTGACCTTATTTTAATCAATGCTGTTAGTTGAAAAATATACAGAGCATATATATATATATATTATAAGATGATAGTGGTAGAAGTATATAGTAAGGTAAATTCATAAAGAGACCGCTAGTTATTATTATTTTTTATTTTTTTACCAAATTTGGAAAAAAAACATTTTTTACATTATTTTTAATATTTTGGGACTTAGAAGGCATTTTAGCAAATCAATAAAAAATTTTTCATTTATAGAAAGTTTCTATTTCTGATTGTTTATAATGGCAGTCTGTCACAGTCTTTGACTGGAAGACAGCTGTATGGGCATGCCTGTGGTTTTCCTGGGTCCAGGTTTGATACTGGAGTGTGCTATTTATGCTCCTGTGGAGAGATATAGTTATCCTCAATTAGTATGGATTATTAATGTTGAAATTATTTGACTAAATATATCTCTATTTTTGGCTTAAACTAATGAGTGGAATAAAAATCAAGTCTCCCATCAAGTCTTCTTCTGTTGACGTCATGGCATTTTCTAAACTGCTGTTATTACATCCTTCATTAATCATCTTGAATCTTAAAATCATTGTAAGACAAATTCCTTTATCCCTTAATAGCAGTGAATATTGGTAAACAAATCAAAAGAGCGGTAAAATATTAACCTGGCAAACTTTATATTGACGAATCAGAAAACAGCATTAAAATCCTAAATTTTTGTTGATTTTGATTTAATCCAAATAAATAAAAACCAAATGATAGAAACTTATAATCAGAGTGTCAGACACTAATTTTCCTCTGATTTATTGAATGTTTATTGCAAATAATAAAACCTATTTGAAATAAAGAAATTGATGTATTATTATTGCAGTGATTCATTCTTCTAAGTCATAAATTAGTGTAGAAAAGATTTGTTAGATTTCAAAGTTCGATTTATTTAAAAATATGTGATCACTTTCATCAAAAAAGAGAAGGAATACGCTGAAGATCCCATAATTTGACCATGAACAGCCCAAATCAACTTAAATGATAACTATGCAGATATAGCTTAACCCATCCCAGTCTGAAATCCATACTTAAAAATTAATCAAACCCGCCAGCCATAATCCTTCACTAAAAAACATTATTAAAAACCCAACATAGATATAAATTACTGACTCAGAGAATAATCCCAGTGAACCTGAGATAGTTGTTTGATGCATGTAATAGAAACAGTCCACGTAAAACAAAGAGGTTATGGGAAAAAGGTTGATAGCTCTTTGTTAAAGGTAGCTTTTTGGGTGGGGTGTGGGTTTTGTTGAAGATGACTTCTCCCACCAGTCAATACAAGGTGAACAAAATATTGTATTAAAGTTAAACAATCTATGATGATAAATACATTTTCCTCTATTGGAAAATCTTTTCCAAATAAAGATTCCTTTGAACAGAACCCATGTAATCAAAGGCAATGATGTTTCAACGGTAATCTTCAAATTTGATCCTAATTTAAGGCTGACTTGATGTAATGCGTAAGAAGAAGAAACACAAATTTGACAAAAAAATAAATAAAATCATTTAAAAGCAAAAAGAGATAAATTAAACAAAATTATGTAGGTGAAAATCTAAAGACCTAAAGGAATCCAAACGTGAATCTTTATCTGTAAGTTTCAAAATATAGTAAAAATCTAACTTAAAAGAATCCAAAACAAACCTAATGTGTATCGCAAAATAATTAACCTGATCGTTAAGAGGTAATCCCGGTCATAGTCAAACATGCAGCCAGTCGAAGAAATCATCTCTCCGTTGGAGACCACCTGAGAATTCTTTCAGCAGTTTATGTTATATCACAAACATTATGGCTTCTACTGAAACAGCTTAAGGATGTACTTAATAAAATTTAAAGTTAACTAATGTAAACATTAATTGGGCCTGAGGCCCAGCCATATTAGTCTAACTTTAACTAGCTACTAGCTCTTTATAGAGAGGCTTTAAGACTGTCAAGGTGATTATTATAGATCTACTAAGGTTTGCCACCGGGCTAAATCTGGAAGAAAAAATACAAAAGAGGCAAAAAGAAAAATTAGAATTAAATTCAACATATTATTATTATTTAAATTAGACTTATTTATTTAGAATCATACTTAAGAGAAAATTAAATAATTTAGAATGATATTTTATTTATATTTGATTTTTTTATTGGTACAACCAAAACATAAAAAGAAATCATTTCAACGTCGGTTTTCTGTCTACTTTCATAGGTAAGAATTAAATGAACTAAAGACTTGTTTCCAATTCTTTTTTTTATAGAAATAATCTTGTAAATTTTTGTAAACAAACAGTTCATCATTTGCATCAAATTCTTTGTAATTTTTTCAAAGTTTTTTATATTATTTGAAAATGTCATACTTCTTTTATACAATTTATTTTATATTTGATAAAATCTCTATAATATAAATCTCTGTCTTTTTAAATCCATTAATTTTTGACTTTAATTTGAAATTCAATCAGAAACAAGAAAAAACTATCCAAATAGAAACGAGACTTTAAGAGTGTCTGGGAAATAATTTTTTCTTTTCTTTCCTTAACACAAACTAGTTGTCATTAAAAAGAACAAAAAAAAAGGGGATAAAAAACAGCACACAAATACTTGTTAAAATAATGGTATTTTGATTAAAAGGTCTTTTGAAAACCTGATTTTGAAAATTTAATCCTTCATTAATTTTTGGTCTTATAACAAAAATCTCTTTCTTATTTTCTTATAAAAAGCAACAATTTTTAAGATAAAGCTATAAGAATATATATAAAATGAGAAATAATGGGTTTTTAGGTCTATAAAATATAATTATTTTTTTTTTAGAAAAAAACATGAGTAAAAAAATTAGTCTATAAATTTAGGATTATTGGATGATTTTATACAAATATTTAGTAAAAAATACTTCAAAGAAGACGATGAATACTTGAAACTTGCAATGAAAAGTCTGGGGCAAGAAGACCCATTCCAATCAAAACTTGACCTACAATGGAACGTGTCAGAAGGTCACTTGCATCCAGAAGTATCCATATGCTGGAAACAAAATTAATTAATAGACACCTAAATGATAGGTAAGATCAGTTCTTTTTTTTCTGCACTAGTGTTATAAGACAACAAATTAATACCTGCAGACCATCATAAAAAAAAAAATAGATTATAAATAGTAATCAAACTATAAACACGGTGATGCTGGCTTTTTGGTCATTCTAGCACCATAGTGGTAGGTCTGTCATTTAAACAAACTCTTAGTCTGTGCAAACATGGCTTAGTTATCTTTTCATCATCATCCAACACCATGTCAATTGGCGGCTGATTTTTTTATTTACTCCCAACTATAACTTTTTTAACTTAAATTAAATAATATTTAATATAGAGAGCAATATTAAACACAGGCTTTTTTGGCACGATTACAAGTTATGCATCAACCTGCCCTTTATTAGAGCAAACACTAGATTTCACTGAACTTTATTGAGATATATATTTTTTTAATTTAATAACAAATCATAAAGTTGTAAAAACAAATTACTATTAGCTTACCAAAAAAGATGAACGTCATTTCAAATCTGAACTCTCTCATCCTATAATCTTTAATTATCGTAATTATGTTATTATGGAAGAAAAATAATATAGTTCAAACAGGAGAAAAGATTGAGGTTGGGTGGAGTTATTATATTCAACCCTACCGAGAAGAAAAAAATGAGGGGGTAAATCCACCATCTAATTGGGAGTGCTATTTGTGATTCAAAACTGATTTTTGCTTATGCTTTACCTCAGTATGTGGACCTTGGTGAAATAAAAGCCGAGAAAAACTGATGATGCATTGTGGACCTCGTATATATCTTTGGTTTAGGTAATTTGTTATATCAACACATGAGGTTATTCTTATTTTATCAGATTGTAGAATATCTATTCATATACTTTCGCTTTTCTTCGTACGTTCTACGAAATTTTAGTTTCTTTTTTTTTTTTGTTCAAGATAGTAAAACTCCGTCACATATAATCCATTTTTATGATCCTTCTAAATTTAATTTCATTTCTATGATCTATATTTTTTATACAAATTTTTTTGTTCCACATGAGCATAATTATATAAACTCAAATAAATAAACTAGAAGATTTAGAACAGCTTTTTACAAATTGCAAAGATTTATATTATTATTGGAAGAAACATAACGTGAGGTAGGGGGCATTCACCCATTAATTTAACATGAGGCACCTCTCGAAAGGTAAGTCGAGGTGTGTGTAAACTTGATTAGAGGGTCTGACTATTGGCAAGGAGTGGGACGGATAAAAAGAATAAATTAAACTGATGTAAGACATAATACTATGAACAATATTAAGAAATTGGTTATAAACAAATAAGAATAAAATAGGTAGTCGAGGGGCCATCATCAATTTTTCAACTGACCAATGAGTTGCCTATATACTTCATCAGTATGCTGATTAGAAAACGAGTTAATATTAAAAGGAAAAGAAAGAATCAGAGTATTTAAATTAAAATAAAATCTGATCACTGTGAATATATATATATATATATTTATTATTTCAAGGTAAGTTTTTTATTTATTTTGAACAATCTGCAAATACTTAAAATTTAAAGATTTTTATTTATTTATTTTTAAAAAATAATATGTTGAATCCTATGTTATAACTTTTTTCATTCTAAGTATTTTTGTGATCCAAAACAATCACATTATTTCAAAAAAAGATTTTAATAAAGTGTTGTGATCTCAACACTGTCAAGCAATTATTTTTCACATAGACTATGAAAGATATTAAGAATTTATATTTGAATTACGAGCCAAACAACACCTCTTCAAATGGTTTATGGAGAGGCAAGATTGTAGCCTAGTCACCATCAGCGGAGATCGCAAAGAATATACGACCGCCTGAACTCATTTCGACTTATAAAATAAACCCTGTAAACCCATAAAAACATGCCAATATTAAATATAGTTGAACTAAACTCAATACATTAAAAATAAGTGACGTAAAACCCCAAACAATCCGGTCAATTATTATCCTTACTCACTACCCAACATTAAAAAACAAACAATCGAAGACTTATATTAAAGATATCCAATAGTTCTAAAAAGTTGCTTATATTTATGATTACGAAAAATAAAATAAAACTTCACCACCGGGGAAGATTCTAAAGTGCGTAATACACTTTTTTTGTTTTCATTATAAAATAAAATAAAAAATCATTTTCATGAATTTTATTTACGTATTTATACTTTGCATGATCAAATGTAATCTAAATGACGGTTTATGATTAGAGAAGAGAAACAAATCTCCCATACTTAATAAAAATGGGCTTTTTTCCCCTTAGTAATAAAATGGCTTTTTCCTTGATAAAGCATTTCAAAAGTAAAAGGAATAGTTAATAAATAATAAATAAAAACAAATTATCCAATAATCATAGGCAATGGATTTTATTATTCTAGTCTGGGGTTGGTCTATAGACATTAACTATAATGGCTTTTCAAAAAATCAACAAGGACCATTATGGAGATAAATTTTTATTATTATTATATTTCTAATCCATCCTCTGCCCCAGAAGCAAAAATGGGGTTCCACTGTATATTTTACCTTCTTACTTTATAGAGGAATTTGAATAAGATGATCACTATTTAATCTTGATAATGTAGATTAGGTTTTTTCCTTTTTACCCACACAATGTGTTAATCAAGTGGATCATCTAAATGTTTTTCTCTTGAGCCAGAAAGCGTGATCAACTAATTAACTGGACCACAAAAAATTGATCGATTTGTATGAGGGTAAATTTAGAATTTAATATTTAAATCAAAATACAATCACTTCAAAAGATCAAAGTTCTACCCACCAAATCAAAAATTATTGATCTGTTATAAAAACTGAAGTCAGTGCAGAACTCAAAGGGTGGCAAAGCTTTACTATTTCAAAACGATGGGAATTATAAGAAAATGAATAGGCTCAAATTGTCCTGATAGAGATAATTTGACACTGCAACCACAAAGCATTTAATTACTCCAAAAAAAAAAAAAAAACATAATTGTTGTTTGAATGTATAATTTATGAAATAATATACCACTAAATGATATGTCGAAGATGATAGCCATCCTTAATTTAACTTATTAAACAAGCCTGGTAGCCTGATAATACGTGTTTATATTATAGTTTATTAGCTATCGTCCGAATTAACTTAAAAATTAATCTAAAATTCATAAATAAAGCTTTGTAAATTACAGACCAAATAAATTATTATATTGGATAAAATAAGTTAATATAAATTTAAATCAAATAACTTAGTGATAATAAATTAAAAATAATTAGTTTATTCTTAAATTTTTGTAATTTTATTTAAGAATATTTACGCCCATGGTCTAATTAACCTTACAATCTCCTTACGTCTAAACCTCACTGGTTATTTAACTTTCCTAAATTTATAACTCCATTAATTTTAATGTATGTATGATATAAGTTTTAAGTCAATTCATCAAACATTTGGGATGTTTGAAGAGAATTATAATCACTTTTAATTTAATAACTTCAATATAATTTAATTTAAGATGACTAACAATAAGTTATAATTAATTTTTTTATAATTTTACCAAACACTTTAAATAATCTTATCAAACTTTTAAGTAAGATGTTTAGAATATAAATTGTTTGGACAAATTAATTAATAACCTAAATATAATTTCATTTAAGATGACTAAAGAATAAGTACTAATTCTTAATAATCTTTACCAAATACACCATCTGAGTTTTATTTTATAGTATATTTTTAAAAAATTATAAAACATAAATATAACTGTTCCAGCTATTTTTTCATTACATCAAATGAAAAATAAATTAAAAAACAATTATATATTTTTGATTTATTAAAAACACTTCATTGGGAGTTTATATCTTGTTAAGTTCCCTTTTCAACATTTATATATACATCTTCTTTCTCTATAAATTTATATATCATTAAATTTTGCAATATATGTACATGTTAAGTAGATTATGACTTAAAACTGTAAATGAACCAATTATACGATCTACTTTATAGAAAATGAAAGTGAAAAGAGCAAAAACTGATCTAATTTATATCTTAAAGAATCTGAGAGTGAAATGAAAATTAATTTTACTTCAAGATTTAGAGAAACAACATACTTTTACATTAGTCCAATGATAGAAGGCTCCACACTAATGTAATGCGGATTTAGATTTATGGATCGTTACAAAAATTGGTAACCCAAAAGATAAGTGAGATCAGAGAGAAGATGGAAGCCCGCAAGTTTAGGTAAATTAGGATATTAAGAATGGAAAGAAGATTTCGATTTTCATCCCGTTCCGCCCAAGCTCCGCTGTTTTAATTTATCAATTTAATTTAAATTAGCACCCATGACCGTCGATTTCTTCAAACTTTGTATGTTAGAAAATAGTTTAATATTGTGACGTCCTTCGGTCCTTTATGGATTTATTTAAAAATAATTTTAAATTATATTTATTTTATTTTATAATAATAATAATAAAAAAATAATTTATAAAGTCATGCTAATATTTTATGATGACAAATATATTAATTTTTAATATAAGAAACAACAAATATATAAATATTAAAAAAAAAAACTTAAAAAACAAAAATCAACGTGAAGAATGATAATTTTCCCATTCCTAATACTGAACCCGCCTTATCTCAAATTCTATTTAATTTTTAAAATAAATATATTTAGGAACTTGAACAAATAAATCCAGAGTGGATTAGATGAATCATTTTGTTGTTGTCCTTCTTATCATAGATGGACCATGTCAGATGTGAGAGTGGATGTGAGACAAACAAAACTGTTCCTGAGGTCAATGGTTAGACCCATCTGAGTTGGCCCATAATTGAGTGGAACCTAGTTGGGCCAATGCATCACCAGATGATCTTCCATGTTAGAACCTTTCTCAAATTCTTACATGTAACCTGTACTTGATTGCTACAGATAAATAAAAAGCTCTTCATCTTAAGTGATATGAGGAGTCCATGTTATTGAGATAACAAAGCCACCAAGATATTCGCAACTTAATACTTTGATTGTTAAGTGATAAAATAAATCTCTTCATCTTTTATGATACAGGAGTCCGTCATTGGGACAAAGCCACCACAATATACGAGCATGGTCCAAACATGAATTGTAAACTTATACTTATAGATATTGTTGGATCGAATCACAACTATAATCCAAATGATTGAGACGGAATTTACGGTTTTACGAAAATTGGCTCTCAGCCTCATCTCCTTTTGTTAGGATGAAATGGTTTGAATCGCAATGATTTTAGATTCTCGTCTTTAATACCATTTATTTATTTAGATCTTATTCTTTATGTTCATCAATCTAATTTTTTTATCCCTGTTCTCATGGAGAGCAGATTGGGGTGGTCAACATTCTAAATACTTTATTTCAATTTTATGAAATGAATCATTTTAGAATGTCATATACAATAAGTAAAGAATTATTGTAGATCAATTAAAAAAATAAATAAACGTCAAAAGAAAATATTAAATCCAGCTTATTTTTATTTCTTTTAAGACTTTTTTTTAATATAAAGAAGATATATATATATATATATGTTAGATATTATATTTATCTATATTCATGATTTGGGACAAGAATTCAAGAGGACATATTCATCCCCCATCCCATCCCTAATCCAAAATCCAAAATCTGATTATTCGACATTTAATTAGACGGAAAATATTTATATACTTTTCCATTCGAACTAAATAGATTTTTTCAGTTGGATTCGGATGAACACAAGTTCCAGATTCTCTACAAATCAAACAGTTCAGTTTATAAATGAATAAATGTAGCTTTGTTACTAATATTAAGATAACTATTAAATGCCATGATTGATTATTTTATAGGTAAAGTAATGCTACCTTTCTTTTAGTAACTACAGTGCTGATGTGTTATAAATGTGACGATTTTTTATTATCTTATTTTTTTCTACTTCTTTGAGAAAACTTAGAAGTTCAGAGTTATTACCATGTCAAAATTGTTAGGATGAGCATTGATCTTGTTACATCTTATTGATAATATTACATTGGAGGCATCCAGGATCTCAAAAAGCCTCAGGCCCGAGTGTCCGCTGCATCTATCCAGCCGAGGCAGCCCCGCCTGGCCAGATGCGCTCTCACTAAGCTCTGGCATGGTCACAGCCACATTATTTGCGTGCCCGCCCCACCCGATTGTCAAATTGATCTGCGCTTTAGTCACGAGCTGCCCGCTCCAAAGCTTTCTGGCCACACAGAGGCCGCCTAAAAGCCCGACTCCCTCCACACTTAGGAGTCTGGGTTTTTATTTAAATCGATTCAAAAGCTAAATAAAAATAAAAAGAAGCCTTAAAACAACTAAAACAAAAATAATTCATTTAAAATTTTATTCATCGAATATAATTACATTAAAACGTGATGAAAGTTTACACTAATAGAAAATAAGACATCCCAACCAGTTGGTTATACCCTACTTATTCGCTAATTATCTGTGACTTTTCAACCATGCAAAAATAAAAATACAACATACATTTAATGAAATGATTTTAATCACTACTTTTGGTGACGGGAATTAATTATATATCCATCCGTTTCTATAAATCGTAAGTCAGATCCGTGACGGTCAATAGCAGTCTTCTCGAATACGATCGTATTAATCTATCATTCACTAAATCCAATCTTTAAATATACTCATCAAGTCATCACGGCTTTAATAAATTACTTCCGCCATGTTAACTATCTTCCACCCGCACTCAAAAGAATCCGGTTAATTCATCAGATCAAGTAAAAATGCATTAATACATCACGTGCAATAATAGGAAAACACAATGTATTTTATCTATATTTTTTCCATCATCTCAAACTCAAAACTCACTGGTTTCAACTGAATCGTTTGTTACTCAAGATATCATCTATACTCGGCCAGTATTATTCAGTAAATAATATTACTTTCCTTTTTATACGGAATATTCTAAAGCATTTTTATAAGACAAGAGGTTCATTGCATGAATTATGATTTGAAGATCAAACAAACATCATCGCATATTTTTCTTTTATAAACATTATATGATATAATAAACTAATCACTTTATTTTTACTTCAACTTTATTCATCTTCTTGTAAACAACTCAGAACCATTCATTCAAAGAAGATCAAATTTTAATCTATACCCACAAATTAAACCAATATAAATAAATCCTAGTGTTGCATTTCTCCTAACATTTTAATCTTTTCTATCATCATTACAAAATTAAAAATTTCATAACTTAGATAATTTTGCATCATACAAAACTATATAAATACCCTGTTATTTGCATAACGACCATGGTTGGATAATAAACACTAATAAGAAAAATATCTCTGGAAATGACTGTGTACTTCAAAGATCTCGTAGGTTTCAAGAAAATGTGCCAACTATAATCATTTTATAGATCAACATTCTACTACTATTATTATTGAGAATAAGATTTATAAATCGTAATACCTTTTATATTTTCAGAAAAAGCCTTATAAATAATTCCATCTAATCTGTAGATATGACCTTTAAACTTACATTTTTCTTTCAGTATTTAAGCAATTTTGCAAACAAAAAATAATCATAGCTTTGCTTGGGAACAAATTAATATATGCAAATGTCTCTAATTTTTTCAATGTACTTTCATTTCAACTTTGCTTTAATCCATTTTACAATTAAATTTAAAAATATGCCATGCACAACATCCACGAATAATTCATACTTATCCTCTATTTCATGTAACTCAGAATTTTTATTGTCATACTTATTATTGTGTTAATTATCTAATGTTATTGTAAAATATTTATCACGAATACCCAACTCATAATTTCACCATCGCATTAAACATATATTTACTAATTATATTAAGATTGATTATTTTTTGAATTAAATTATTCTTTATTTGAAGATCCATTCACCATCTAAATAATATGCTGTAGAATGCTTACAAAAAAGTCCTCATATGATTAAAAGATATCCAAACATCATATGTTAAACAATCTTCCCTTCCAAAATCGTAAAATATTTTTTAAATTCTTTCTTTCCTCGTCAAATTTTTTTCATAATACCTCTTTAATGATTTCCAACCAACCTCTTTGGAATTGAGGATTATAATTAATATTAATTGTTTCCTCGAATATTCACAGCTTCCACTCAATATATTGGGTGCCATCAATTCAGCTTCATATGTGAATCAATCATTCATTCAAATTACACGAAGACTCCATCATAAGAAATTTTTTTTAAAATTTCAAATATCTATTTTTACCTAATTGTATATAATTTCTAATATCTACATTATACTTAAATTTTTATTAATCGCTCATTATGCTTTTAATGACTCAGGCCTTTAATTTCATCCATCTACCAGTTTCATTGGCAAATTTACATTTCGCTTTCTTATTTCTTTTTTATTATTTTCTAAAAATTCATTATATTATATCAAAAAATTCCATATATTCGAACTAAATTTTTGCCTGACAGATTTTATATTGACTCAAGAAGATGCATACGCACTATCCAGAGTTAAAATTATTAAAAAAATATAGTGTGAAAAGAATCAAAATAAAATGTAAATAAAACAAATAAAGAAAGGGTAAAATTTATAAATATTACTCAATTGTACGACTGGTCAAATTTTTTTAAACTAATACTGAGTCACCAATGTCGACTAATTAAATATTCACCATACATCATGTGAATACGTTATTCAAGAACAAACGAAAGAAACAATATATTGTTAATAGAGAAAAATTGATGAATATGGGAGAGAAAATGAAAGAATACCAAAACCGACTCACGAAAAACAGAACAAAATGCGAAGATTTATATAAAAAGTGAAAAGGGTTCCAGCATTACAATGAATTATCGGGTGAGAATTTATGAATATACCGCCAGCTGGCGGGGAGGAAGGGAGTGTGGCAGAGCAGGAGACGTCACCGCGGGCTAAATTTCTAACGATCATTAACCCATCGACCGTCAACTAACAAAATATCGGGAACTAATTTCATTTGCGCGACTTTCTCCGCTTTAGCGATCCATCAATCATGGGTGACCCCTAGCAGTATTGAAATAAAAGCTATTATTTTATTTTGTATTTTTTTTTATACAAATATGGTTGTATAGAATAATTAGATCGGTTGTTTTTATTTTTGCTTATTTTATAAACTAATCACGATAGGCTAAGGTCGATCATCATCCTTATTCTTTATATAATTGAAATCCTTCATCACAAGTTATTAACACTCGTGATATGCCAAATTATAATACATTTGATTTCCAAAGAAAACACTGTGAAAAATTAAATATTAAAAAGGTCTTATTATTTATTCTCAAATTAATATACGTATTAAATCAAATATAATATAATTTTATTTATCAGTTTCCAAGCCCATTTATTTATTTTAACTAATCAATGGCGAATGTTTTGTTAAATTTAAATACACAAATTTTAACCAATCTTTATCTTACATGATTTTCTTTTCAGTAATTTTACATATGAAAAGTAAAAACGGAAATAAATATTCTTTCTTAATGTTTATCTTCACAAGCATAACCCACACTTCTATAGAAGTGCTACAACATTTTTTAATAAACCACGGTAATGAAAAATGATTAGTACTCGTTGTAAATGGGGCAATAATAAAATAAAGGAATAAAATTCATAATTTAGAATCAACGTTATTTAAAACAAACAACAGACAATTGATACTTATGAAAAATCTTGAAGTGATCATTTTTATATTTGAATCGATATCTTTACTTGGCCTCATAGTGGAAGTTTTTTTATTTTTTATTTTTTATAGTTGTAGAGCATATATTTTCCATATAAATGGGTTACTAACGGATCGACTTACTTCACCTTTTATTTAGATTCCAAATAAATCGACAATCACGTTTGTTGGGATGAATGTCGTAGTTATTGAGTAAACCAATTGTTCACAACCTAATCTACTTTTCTACAAAAAATCTACAGAGAGACTCATTCTTCATTCCTTTTATGTAATTTTTTTTTTTTTTGTAATCAAGCATACACTGAAAGTAGCGAAAAATATATATATTATAGAGTTTGGGTCAACCCACAACATGACCCAAACTACCTTTAACATCTCCTAATGTGACATGGGATGGCGTAGACCCTATTGCGTAAATTTCGAATTCAACATAAGCAATAAGTTCATTTAGTAGATGGCCAAAGGAATGGTGTAAGCAAACCCCGTATTTAGAGTTTGGGCGATTGTGATCCTCATAGGAAATGTGACATAGAAATTTACAACCTTTATGCGAAATATCTTGAGATTAATCATTTTCTAACCTATGCACTCCCTTAGACTTTATTCTTCTATTTTGGCAAAATTTAACATTCTAATCTCTTAAAGAGCATGTTAATCAATCTTGTATTCATAATCAAGTCTCGACTCTTCTCTCAAGTGACAAGACTGACCAGCCGACAGAACACACAAACATACATGCCTCCTTTCACCAAATTTGTAATTTATCATTTTTGTTGTTATTCAGACATGTTCTATAGATCGAATCAATCCTAATCATAGGCAATTTATGCTACATTGAACAAAAACACTCATAAAAACGCCAAGTAAATTAATGTTTTCGTATAAAAAGTATATGGGCATACACATATCAAAACTTCAACCCCGAGGTCTCATGTAGAGAGGTAAGATGGTGTGATTCGATTCTCCCACTACCCTTTTCTCTAAGAGAGAAAGACACATGGCATGTGAACTACAAGAGAGTACATTATTTATGATGTCTTATTTAAACACTATATTAAAATCTAAGTTCACCGCCTGGGCTGCCTAATCTCACTCTCAAATAATTCATTTCAAGAGGATTTTCAAGAACCTCACATCCGTTTCAGCAGTTATTTCGGACATTGGTCTATCCATATTGATTATATGAATGTATGGTTAAATAAACCTCATCTCATCTTTAATGAGGCTATGAAGCAATCCAACATTTAAGTCTCATCTCTACCGCTTATTCGTCGCTAGGAGCGCCGCATTGCCTATGGAAAGAGAGCCACCTTTACCCGTGTGGCATCTTCTCTATCGAGCTTGAAATATATCAAACAGTAAAATGATGTGTAGCAGGCGTCATAAAAAATGAAGACTTACTTAGAGTTGTAAAATAGGCAACATGCCATTAAACGGTTGTCCACTAACACTGAGAGTTTCATCGAATCCCAAGACATTCCAAGGCGAAAAAGGATCAAATTGGAAGCATTGAATTACTTAGCGAACTGACCGAACCACCATTTCCGATGCGAGAAACGCTTAAAATTTCGCCACCGCTACTCTTGTTTAGCAATGACGCTCTGCAATGAAGTCGTCCCTGCATTAATGTGCCCGCCCACATGGCATTGGGGTCTTTAGTAAAACAATTTCTGCTTTATTGTCATAGGCAGAACTGTGGATCTGCCTAATACAATCACCCTTCTAATACCCAAATTTCCAAAAATCTTCTTAACTGAAACAGTTTTATATGTATCGCTGAACATGCACAATTCAATTTCCATCGCTGGTTGTGCTATGTAAAGTTTGCTTTTACCAGCACCCGGGAAGATATCATAACCTTGGTCAGTAAGAAACATAAACTTATGGATCGGCGCTGACCGTCCTCCACTCCAGATCCGAGTATCCAAACCAAACACTCCTTGACCTTTAATAAACAAAGCACAATAATCATCAGAATCTTTGGGAGTATCTCAACTCATAACTTTCCACTCAGCCTGTGATTAGATTGAGGTTGCTAGTCAAGTCCAACAAAGAAACATATGGTCCGGACGTAAAGGCATCTATAATATACATTAAACCCCAAGGAATAGCATACAAACTCGACATTTTCTTCTGCGTTCTTGTGGATTTTAGGTTACATTAAGACTTAAAAGTTCTCGTTCACATGTGGGAGTATCCAGTTTGCAACTAATTATATGAAGCTGCTCAAGAATCTTTTTTGATAATTATCTTGTGAAAGAGACAAAATTTTCTTGAATCCATGATTGTTCTTTTCTTAATTTTACCGCATATGTAATTTGGCTTCCACCTATCTTGTAGATATCAAAATGTGTGGACAACCATCTTGATGTCCAAGCAAGATACTTCTTTACTACTTCTAGCTATTAGTATGTCATCAATATATAATATAGAATTGCAAATTCTATTATTTAGGTCCTTTAAATAAATGACTGGTCCCTACTAATCATTTTGAAACTTAAGGTTAAAACATACCTTATGAAATCCTTGAGATACCATTGTCTTGATGATTGCTTAAGGCCATATATAGATCTCTTTGAAGCTTGCAAACTTTTTGCATTTTTTATTTAATTCCTTTATGATAATGAAACCAAGGAAGGTTCCATATAGATTTCATCTAGCTCTCCATCATAAGAAAGTTTGCTTACATCCATTTCAATGCAATTCTAAATTTAAATTATCATCAGAATAGAAGTAAATCGAATAGTGGTAAATCATTAATAGTGAAAGTTTCTTCAAGTGATACTTCTTTTTGGGTATAAACCTTTCACACTAGACCATCTTTCATATCTATCAATAGAAACCATCCGCCTTACATTTTATCTTGAGAACATTCATTCCTAATAGCCTTTCTACAGTGCAAAATCAAACTAAAGCTCCAAACTTGATTTACTTTGTTATGGATTTGGCTTTCTTCAAATGCAACCATTTTTCTTTTGAGAGATGACTCATGCCTCTTTCTGATGGTTTCAAATCACTAACACTTATAAAACAAATGTGGAAGCTTCCATTGCCACTTGAAACTGGTGAGTTCTAGAACGAATGCTTTTTTCCAGAATTTGAATCATCATCACTTTTAACACAACCAAAATCGGTTCATTCTTGATCTCAAATCTCCACCCAATCGAGATGGCTAGTTAACTCTTTATGTTCTCCACGTTAAAACATGATTACTTCATGGTAGAACGTCATCAACCATGACTTAAATCTAAGATTCTTCTTAAAAGTTCATTATCCTGTTATAGATGACTTTTATCAACATCATCCTTTTCAAGAAATTGATCTTCAAGAAAAGTGATGATCCCGCGGATCACCTTCCGAGCAGTAAATTTGTCCATGGAAATCCTCGTTCAATAAATATAAAACTCAGAGTTTGGCATCGAAAGTAAAGATACATTTTCCTCGGGTCCGAATCGCAGCATTGGTGAGAAGTGTCATGGATATGTCGCATCCCTGCTGACACCAATCCAACCTGTGTTCAATTGGCCCCAACTTATAAGGTGTCGAGGATACCAACTTAAGAGATACTCTACATGAAGGTGCAAGAAATATCAAAGCGGCCTCCCACATCAGATCGACAGCTCAGCCACCATTTGATCCAACCACTCTGCCAAGTGTTCTGATCTTCTCGCAACACCATTGCTACTGAAGCTCCCATTGTTAATATGTCTGAAAATGTTTCTTTGAGTCATTACCCAGGTCATAAACGAACGGAGGATTCATCGGGCCCCGATTTACTCCACGTTTTGATTTTTCCGTCGAATTGATTTTCCACCTCATTAATATAATAGTTGAAACAATCTAATGTTTGATCAGAAATCGTGGAAACAGACAATGGACCTGATTAATGAGTTAATCATCATATGGCGAATGTAATGAAATATGAGGCACCGTCGCTTCCATTCATCGGGTCCAGACATCGTGCATCGGATAAGCTGCAATAAAGTCTATATCTCCACAAGCTTATCAATGCATATTTTCAGGGCTTTCTTCCAGAGGCAATATTCAAAAGTGGACAACTAAATTTGATCGATCCCTTAATAGACCATCACATGCAAGTCCATTCATCTTTCTTCATTTATATGTCCAATCTAGTTATACATGCTGCTACATTCACATTTAAATCATCGTTGCTGACTGAATAAATGGGTTGAGGAAAATAACACCATATAAAGATTCAAATATATTAATGTTCACAATAAAACCATCCAAGCAATATGTCCACAACCAAAATAAACAGATATGAAATGTCAACAGAGTTTTCTATAAAATTCAAACAACAACCAAGTCTAAAGATTAGTAATGTAGACTAAGTTTAATGAATTTCTGCAGAATGAAAACACTCATGGGCAAAGATCGCCCTCGTAATCGAATTTGTATAAATAATCTTTCCACTCTCATCCTCGATATTACCCAAGTAAATCCAATCATGATGCACTCCAGATCAATGGAACCTACAAACCTACTTTCGCCTTCAAATGCAGATGGAAAGTGGGCCCTAAGTCTACAAAACTAATAAGGTAGATGTGCTATGGAGAAAACAGCAACAGGAAACAAAATATCATAAATAGAGTTTGTACGAGAAGGTAAGATAAGATAATGCCTTTTTCATCAGATACACAATTGATAAAATTAATCTATATTGCCACAATTGTAGCAGCAGTCAACTTTGTCTTATCCTTTCCCACCGCCTCTTGGTGGCGCTCAGAATCTTCCTTCCCTTTATCACCTTTCCATTTCCCATCAAACGTCTCTATTTTCATTTTTGTAATTTTTGAAAATTCTCCTTTTCATAAAAACCAGAACATTCTGGAACCTGATGCTACCATAAGTAGTTATGCTTGAGTATATTAGGTTTAGCTTCTAGGTACTCCATCCTGTGTCCAACGACACAGTGTCAAGAAAAGTCCTGATGTTCATTATGTTTCATGTTTACCTTCATATGTTCAACCAGAGAGACCGATTATAAACTCAAACCTGTCGCCAATTACATGGTATGCCCAAATGACTCAATCCCATTAACACTGGCATTGATATGATGTTTTTAAAATGCTGCTCCATTGATTTATCGGGACCTTTTTGTAAGCAACAATTCCAGATAGTTAATTCGCCTAGCTTGGGAGATGAGTCCCCCTCCAAAATTCTTCTTAATGCCACCCAAGGCAGCACTCCGAATCATTGCATTATAAACCAAGTCATCATTCATCAATCCACTTAAGATTCCTCATAGGGAATCTTTCTTTCTTCCATGATTGAGCAGCAGTTAAATCAATGAACTAAACTCCAGAGCATTATCATTTATTACCCTCTAACCGCCAGAGTTCTTCCCACAGTGATTAATGGTTTTGTTCTCATTTTCCAAAAACATATTGAATTTTAAGTATTTATATATTATAATTGTCACCCATTAAGCTTTTTCAACTTGTTGAGATCTGCCAGTGATGTTCTTTATTATACTCAAACTCACAACACTTCACAAGAAATGATTACAACAATCAGATCACAACTTATAACATATACAACATCAATTCTTGTTAATTGAAATTACCAAAATATCATTGAATACAGGTGCAAAGTTCACCCATGTTCCCAATCACACGACATAAATTAACATCATATAAGACCCGAGATTGTGAGATTCCGAAAATCTAGATTTCCTATGAAATGATAAAACTGCATTTCAATAAAATCTCGACCTTCTAGATCCTTGATGACCTGGGGCAGTCCACTCCCACCGTTGAATCAGCCCTCTCAGCGAACTAGCCACCACGCCGACTCATGGATCTTAGATTACCATCCCCACGCTGAGGCGAGGTGGGCCTACTGGGATAATGGCAGCGTTATGATGTGCTGATACGCCACACCCGAAGAGAGTATTTACACTGCATGGAAGAATGGTCACAATTAGCCATAAAGGGAAATAATCCACACACGAAGCATTAAGCCAAAGGTGGAGGTCATGTTAAGAAATTAAGAATTAGTTAAAAAGATGGAAATCTGATAACACACACTGGCCTCGAGGAAGGAGGGAGTGAAATCTCTTCAACCCATATCAATGTCTGCAAAAAATGGAGGAGAGAATGGGAGGAAAAACAGTTAAACGGTATTTAAACGAAAAAGGAAAAGAAAGCAAAAAGAAAGATACGAGCAAACTTTGAATTATATATAACGATCATCTTCCAGACTTCATTTTCTCAATACTTTCACTTTCGGCAAACATCAGAGATGTGGTTCTAGTAGATAAAGTCCCGCCTCTTCTTTACATCTACGAATGACGGACCGTGGTTTCATCATCTTCAAACATGAAGAGGTAAGCTGGGCCACACGAGGCTACGTGTGAGTACTTGATTTCGTGAGTTTCGACAACCCAGTAATGCGTTGCTTTTTCTCCTACTGTTACTTTTCACATATTAGGTAAATGATTGTGATCTGGTCAGAGGCCTTGATGGTCAGGGCTCTCGCCCAAAAGCTGGACCGAAAGCAAGAACCCAGAGGTGGTGGACACCACCGAATCATTTGGTATGATTTGGCTTGATTTGGGTGGGGCTGAGTGCATCACACAGGAAATAAATATGTCTTAGATCTTCAAAAAGGCCCAAGAGCTGGATCACGTATCAGGCCTTTTGTGAAACGGTGGAGGCCAAGTCATGCATATTAAATGAATAAATATGATGCATGAAATTAACCAGCAAGATTATATGCAAGGAGCATATACTAGCATTGTGTTGAACAAAAAGCATTGTATCAGGACTCAGGCTGATGTAAACTAAAAAGAGAAATCCATGACTGGGCATTGCTCCACATCCTTCACTGGACGGCTTTCTGAAAATCAGATCAGACTTGATGGGGACGGGATCCTGATCTTAGAGGGCAGAAAACTGCCCGTATGTGGCCAGATCTTGCATTTTTCTTGGTTCCTTTTAAACTCTCGTATGAGACCTGACTTCCAGATTAAGAACTAATGATACTAATTGAAATGAACTATTTTATAAATGAGCACTCTAATAAGGATGGGCCTTCAGGGCCATTTTGACGATGTATCGTATTCTGGTGATGTGAGACAGGATTTCGTGGTCAATTTTACACAACTACACACCCCCGGATCGGCGTCATACGAAGAAATCCCACCTCCGAAAAAGGCAAATAGTAATTTTAAGAAAACTGAAATTTATTCCTAGTATCGAAGATGAACCGATTTAACTAGTTTGAACTATCTCTGCAAATCTATTAATCAATCTCAATAATCAATCCTGATAATGAGTTTGTACGCTTCTACAGTATTTGCGCTTCGTAAAAAATGAAAATGATAATTCACATGTGACAAAAAGATATAATATCAGACGGTGCCTAGTATGGTAAGGAGAGAAATATGAGCCAAGGCCGAGAGTGCCGAGTCAAAACTGGAAAGCATGATATAAAATGTCATTTGGAATTGTTTAATGAGGAAAGACAAAGAGAACAGTGGCCATCCTCTTAAAGAGCCAAACGGAGAAGCAAAAGGGAATTGGATGCGAGCCATTTTATGGTTTGCAAAGAGAACGCCCACCTTCTGTGGATTACAGAGATCCCGACCGCCTAAGTCTTCTGGCAGCCGAGAATGAAAGCCGCCTACCTGACAGACCACCGGCATCGCTCTGTGAGCTTTACAAACCCGTGAGGTGTGGCTTCCTTCCTACTTGGTTTGGCACTTTGTTTATGTATTTAATGTTTGAGTTGACTGAAATGGAGTGGTCGCTGATTCTGCGCCAACCTTAGAATCCGAATTGGCCGGGAATTTCGAGAGGGTTTGCAAGAAATGCACGATCGTTTGAATATTGTGTGATCAATTATATAAATTCGATTTGGTGGAAGAGGTCGGTTTAGCTATGGATTTCGCAGTTCACAACGTGGAATCATGTTGATGATAAAATGCACTATGAACCCCCGAGGGTTTACCTGCTCACGCAGCCGTGACACGGTAAAACCAAGACTCAGTGAAAGTGTGTTCGGCCGAGTAATTTGCATGAACTGCTCAGAGCGAACAGGATTGAATTAAAATGAGCTAATTTTTAAAATGAAATGTGGAACACAGAAGATGTTTGAAAGTGATTTAAATTGTTAATATACGCATGACATATGGCATTTTGCATAAGAGAATTGAAATTCACCACATCATGGATTCAATATGATTTATTCGTGGTAATCCTAATCTATGAACGAAAAATAGGGCTTCTTGAGAGAATGATTTGAGGTTGACTAATAAATAGTGAAATCACATTCTGAGCGGTCCATTATACATCGGAGGGTAGGTCCAGTAAATAGTTTGACTAATCGCCAGGTGAGGAAATCCAATCTGATATAAGACCCGAGGGCAGTCCACTAAACATAATGATCTGATGTTCTTACCACTTATATACAGAATTACAACAAGCAACAAACACTTCATATAAAGAAAATGAATGTTTCCACACGAGCCTATGGAAGTGAGTCTACAAGACTGGGGCCATGAGTTGTCTGGTGCAGAGATCCAAGTTGAGAGGATCACAGATCATTAGAATCAGTTTGGCTTTCATTTCTGAAGATCATATGACCTCTGAGCTGAGAACCACCATTTAGGCGATTCCACCACCGAGATTAGCTCAAATCTCACATGAAACATTTCGTATTGCGGAGCGACGAGAGACGGCCTCATACCATCGCTTAGAACAGAGTGTTTCCGCTTCTGGCTTCATTTCCATTTCCATACATAGTAATAGGAACTCAGAACTCCATGATATGGGGTCAGTAGATAACACTGAACTCTTAGAACCCACATGCAAGAAGAGTGAATGAGCAGGTTAGAGACAACATAGAGATGGCCTTGTACAAATTCCAAGCAATGTCTTGACCTTATGCTATGGATTATAATTCTGATAGTTGGATGTATGTCATGAGACAAACGAAAATGCAGAGTCATTTTAATTCGGGATAGTTTATATATGAGAACTGTAATAATATAAGACTGGACAGTTATATTGTGTTATATTCCTGTGAGACTCCCCGTGACAAAAATGAGATCACCACTCCTTCTGAAATGCATCGTGAATCAGACATCCACTAGTGATTCCGTGGTCAATTTTAGATCAGAACTGATCCCTGGGAGACTGGGAAGGTCACACCCATCTCAGCAACCCCAACTAACCATTCTGAAAAAAAAAGTCCATTCTGGCAACAATTTAGACCACAACTATAATCATGTATAAAAAAACACACACATCACTGCTACTTGCCACTCATTATAATATATGGTAGAAGAAAAAGAACATACAGACAGCATATAAACATTTTATGCAAACAAGATAAGGTCATACTAATAATGAAATAAATTGGCGATACATCATAACAACTGACTAAACAAACAATAAACCAAAAAACTCAATGTTTGAACGCCTCCAGGAGCTGATTCACACAATAACATTCCTCTCTGGGCACAACAGTGCCAACTTCTGAACCATTCATTTCACTTTATTCTCAAAAGACCTGGTAGTTGTGACATCGAAGTTAAATAACAAATCTGGAAAACTATACAAGACACTTCAAAATAGATATACCAGAGTCCTGAGAGCACTATTTGTTTTTGAAGATTCATCAACAGAGATGAGATCTCCCTTTATACTCATATGCAAATATAGCGGAAGAGAGCTCAGATTTACTTTCCTCATGAGATTTCCTGCTGAAAAGGATCACTTGAACTATATATAATCCGCCTCGGCATGTCCGATAAGGTGCACCAGTTATCCATACTCTAGTGAGATTGACTTGCAAGAATGAAGTCGAGCTTTGACCTGTATGCCACAGTTTCTACAGGAGTTCAGCTTCATGGGAGGTGGATATTTCATTTAGAACTGAGAATGCCCATATCAGAAGATCCCCTGATCCGAGATTTTCCTCCTATGAATCGCACCCTAGTTTATTTGATATTGGGGTCTCTAGTCTCTTATTCTATTATTTTATTAGTTCATAAGAGAATGTAAAATTAAAAATTGGTCGTCTATGTAAAAAAAATATTCAGCCATTTAGTAAAAACCGTAAATATTTGTGTGAAACAAATTGAGTTTACAAAAAATTTTTGTTAAAGAGATACCAGAACTTGAAAAACTGCAGCTATTTGCAAACGTACCTGGCCAAAAATTGTTTCGATCACATTTATAGAATAAGAAAACTGACAACAAATTCTCGTGATAGAACTGGTAAATGTAGTTCTGAGACTATTTGTTAATATCACTCTTCTTCAAATTAAAAGAACTGACTCATCACTACATATCTTTCAAATCTACAAATCGATAATCACGCCTTAGTCATAAAGAATATTAGGAGTAAACCTCGTCCGTTTCACACAACCCACGGCTTCTTTCGCAAAAAATTAACGAAAAGATATCGCTCATTTTTTTTGCCCCTTTTGTAATCGGGCTTTTGTAGAATCATCGTACTTAAAAGAAGTAAATATATAGATATAGTATAATCATTGGGTATGGTTTCATACAGATTTCCAAACAACACAAACTTTTTCTGATATTAAAGTTCTTTTTTCAATTAAAAATATGACGTCATTTGAATAGAATCTTATCAATAAAAAAAACTGAGTCTCCTTGTGACTTAAAATAGATACAATAAACTTCAATACATTTGAATTATACCTAGTCATTACAAAACAGTTCCTCTGACCTAAAAATATAATGAACTTTAACTATGAATAAAAGTAACCTAAAGCTGATAGAGAAGTAAGAGATATTCAAATGATTTATTATTTGGGTATTTTGGGAAGACTATACTTGGAAGGAGATTCTAAGCCCAAATGTAAAATACAAACACTCTAAATGTACAGGTAAACATCAGATAGTGTGTATAATGGAATCCGATCCCATACAAGCATTTTATTGGCAACCTAGTCATCATCAACTATATCTCTTCAAGCCTTTCTTTGATACAGATGGAACCCGATTTTTTGTTACATTATGTATTTCCACTGAAAAGAAGTGACCATTTATCGAAAACATTTTGAAAATGATTGGAGCCCATAATATTTTGCTTTTATTTAAAGAAAACAAATAAAGAAAGAAACTATAAATGTGATTCCTGATAAGAAAACGATATCCAGAAAACAGTCAAACCGGGGAATGTCATCATCTTAATGACATTATAAGTTTAAAGACTCTAGTTCCAAAGCCTGGGTCTTATAATAAATCCAAAGAATATCTTTTGATTAACTGTAACTGTATCGAATATCAAGATAAACGGAATATAAAGCATAAGATATATATAAGAATCGCGTTTCAGATGAGAAGTCAAAGTACTTACTAGTGACGCAGGGTTATTACTAATCAAGAAGAAAGAAGCATACAAATACAACGATTCGGATCGACAGGAAACATAACTATATAAACAAACACATTAACAGGTCACCACCTGTTCGGTTCATCTGAGGTCGTTATTGATAATCTCAATCCCCAAGATCATTCGGAAGACTGAATCAGACGAACCGGTGTCAGATTTTGAAGATCCATTGAAATTGAAGTCTCATGAAATTAAAGTTTGAAGTTGAAATTTGAAATTTAGAATTATGGAATTTTCAAAATTTCATATTGTGACAATCGAATCTTAAATCAGATTTAAAATTAAATCAGACGCTTCAATTTTTAAACACAGAATTTAAAATTGAAATTATAAACTTTAAAATTGAATTGGAAATTAGACTGAATTTAAATTATGACACTTATTTTGAATTAGGAATTTGTAATTTGGAAATTGGAACATTGAAAATTTGAAATTTGAGATTTGGAGGACTTGGAATTTTAAAATAGAAATTGGAATTTTAGGAAAATGAGAAATTTGGAACTTTGAATTTTAAAATTTGAGCACTCAAAATTGAGAAATGGAATGAGAGAACCTGAAAATATTTAAATTTGGGGATTTATTAAATTAAGGGTGGGTGAGGTTCATATGTTACTGAAAATAAATTGAAATGTAAAACAAAAAATAAATAAAAAAATAAAACAACTAATTTGATTAAATAAAACAAAAAGCAAATTAATATACTCAAGGGGGTTGAAAATAAAATAATAAGACTATAAATTTAATTGACTAATATATATATAAGACAATTTAAAATAAAATAAAAATTCGAACTATATAAAAGAAGAATAAAAGAAAGTCAGTGGTTAATATTCGGGGACGGTAGTTCCTTCGAATCGAATCACCTCTCAAGTTGAAATTGGGCCTAAAGCCGAGATTGTCTCCCAAATTGCACTCTAGCCAAGATTCTTCCAAGGCTTCAAACCTTTAAACTTTAAGACCACTTGTGATTCCTTCCACTCCAACGTGGAAGACCCATAAATTCCTAAGAAAATAAACTTAAAGAACCATTAGGACCTAAGAGAGGCCCAAGGCCTTAATTTATTCTCCAAAAAATATTTAACTAAGGCTTAATAGGGTTCCAACCTTTTTTTTTTAAAGCGAAAAAGAAGTTCTGGCTAGGCTTCTTTTCCTCCTCTCAAACTGGTGAGCTGTGACTCCTTACAGTAGAAGGAGGCTCTTCTCCTAGAATTAAATAGATCATTCCAATAAAAGAAAAATCCCAAGCTTCCACCTAAGCCCATAATACGCCGATTCGAGGGTAGAGTCCATGAGGCAAAACACTTAACAATGAAATAAAACGGCGCGCAAGTGAGTTAGTTTAGATGAACTTTTATCAAGAAAATAGACTCCCAAAGTGTCAAAGAGAGAGACCAAAGTGAAACATAAGAGGGTCTTGGAGCAACGTGGAGGTGAACAACAAAAACAAAGATAACCGAGGTTTCTACCATGATATAGATCCAACTTCCATCTAAGAAGGCCTCAAAGGTGAAACTCGATTTAACCTCAAATGAGTGGAAGTCGTCTACCAAGTGGTAATTAGAATGGCTCAAAATGAGTAGCAATCAAACTGGTCATGGAGAAACCTAAGAGCCATCAAGAGGGAGAGTTTATCACACCTCGAATCCTTGCAGTCAATCTGGACAAGGATCGAACCGAGTCTGAAAAGTAGATTGAATTTGACTCTCAATCTGATTTTTTAAAATTAATCAAAATCAGGTATGGGCCTACATCTTGTAATAATCAAAAGAACTAATGCACGTGAGGGTGTCCATCAACTCATACATATAACCCAGTCCCATTTACTTATACA
The DNA here is from genome assembly GCA_016808115.1 of Tetrastigma voinierianum. Taxonomy (NCBI): domain Eukaryota; kingdom Viridiplantae; phylum Streptophyta; class Magnoliopsida; order Vitales; family Vitaceae; genus Tetrastigma; species Tetrastigma voinierianum. The sequence continues at coordinate 113,992 of JAEQBH010007356.1, read as the reverse complement.
AACTGAACTCTTTACATTTATAAATCGAGCAATTCGAACTTGCATGTAGTGAACCTTTATAGTAAATATTCCAAATTACGCTAGTTAGATGTAATGGTCACATACCTTCTCCAGATCGCACTGAGTTAAAACCTGGGGTGGTTTTACGCAGTGGTTTGGTACTTTATAACTTATAATCGATGCATGCATTTATAACAACTCGCGATAAACTTATAAATAAAACAAATATCAAAACTACCGCGAACTATAAACCAATATATAAATAGGTCGACTATTCTTATAAACTAGATATATGCAAATGCAGGCAAGGCATCCAATTCATCTCTTTACAGAACCCATGATTTTCCTGTGATTTCGTGCCTGGGGTCTTAGCCTGGGGCCAATGTAAATAATTCCCACGAACTTGCACTTGTGATTTTATCAACAGTAACGCTTATGTCTCCTATAGATCCATTTATGCTTATCTGGGACCCCATAAACGTAAATTCAACTTTATACTTTATAACAACTTATACTTAATTTTCGGGAATCTTACACTTATGGCAAAGACTTATCCCGGTTGATCCATACCATGATAAACTTATTCTTTATCCGCAGGTCCAGCACGAGAAATACTCTGATCTTATTCTTATCTGATTTCTCGGGATAACGCATCGAGCGAGTCCGACCCCAGAGGAGCTACAAAGAACTTATACCATCCACTAGCTTGATATCTTATTCAACTCGAGACCGCGCAGATCACTAAATCTTATAATCCAGATCGGCGGAACTTAACTTTATACCGACAACGAAGTAATTTAACGGATCAAACGCCCGTTCGATAACAACTCTCATGGTCGTAGACTATATCCCAACAAGTCCAGTCTAACGACACCCATACCCATACCGATAAATCGCGGCTAAACAGCTGAAACATCCTTATCGGTTTCTATACTGATGTCCGCAGGGTACCGCTGTAAACCAATCCCGTGATATAAAGAGTACCAAGAGGCACTTTAACCATTAGTACCCCGTGATCTTATAATTTGTACTATACATGAACCTATCCTGTCTTACTTGATCTTCTCTATCGTATTGCTATGAGTCATATCTCGTATTTCTGATCACTTAAGATCCGCATTACTTTATATTTATTTGATTTCATATATATCAGAATCCTATATGCATTTCAGATTTTATATGTACTAATGGTGACATACTATTTTACAGAACTTATATCGGTCTTAATGGAACTGGTAATCGTATTTCGATCTTATAATGGTGTTACGTAATCCTAGCTATGTATCGTGATCTTGCATGTACATATTACTAACTTAGTTTACCTTTACTAACTTAAGTAGTCAGGGTGTATTGTGGACTTATTCTTATCTTGACTGATCTATACTGTAATATGTAACCCGACCCTGGTGATTCTGATCTGCATTCTTTTACGGCTGCACATCTGGGAGTAGTACTTCCATTAAGCCTAGCTCAAGACCTGATCATGGTAGCAGACAAGGTCGGATCACTTATACGATATTACATTAGTCTTTCGTAGTGAGTCTGTGACTTCATCATGGATTCACATTAAAATCTGAAAATGACCAGATTTATAAATTTATCTTTAACAAGAACTTATACTTATTTCCGATAATTTTAAGATCCTTGCGATTCATTTAACTGAGAATTTATTTTCCACACGAGAGCACCCTTTAGGTACCACAAGAATCCTATAATTTATTTTATTGATAATGAGTTACCCTTAGGCACTAACTGATCTCATACCGGGTGTTACCGATACTCAAGCACCTATAGACCATCGGACTTATACTTATCCTGACTGTACAGGAGTTACAGAGCTCTTAGTTTACAAAACTGAGGTCTGCTGAAAGAGATATGCAGATACAAGCAAATTCCAGTACTATAGAGCAAATACAGAGGGTAATCTGCAGAGTACTACATAAGATATACGTATGCAACTTAGGCACATCCATCATTGAGCACAGAGGTATTCCGAGGTACATCTGGGATCGCACAGCATTCATTTTATTCAGTCATTCAGAGTCTTATCATATAAATTATGTTAGGATTACCTAGACCAAAGAACACGGAATAGAGGTGACACAAATACTAAAATAAGCACCAAGGTATAGTATGCATCGTGAGAGCGCCGCCAGACTTAACTGGTGTGAGAGAGTAATTGGCAACGGTGTCAAGATTTGCCGTAGAGTCGTAAAGATTAACTGTCAGAGAGTAATTAAGTACTAATGTGCTGGGGTTTCAAAGGCGCCAGATTAATCGTGAGAAAGATCAAGTACTAATGTGCTAGTTATCGATCGTGAGTGCCGGCATTCAATAATCGGTCTTAGGCAATTTTACAATTATATGAGTTCAATAATCATTATCTTATACAGAGCACATAACGGCTACGAGCACGCCCGCGATAGATCGATTCCAAACATCGGGTAAGGTAGCGATGAGCACGTAACTGGTACTTAACTACGATTCTTTATTCTTCAGCGAATCTTACGCATTCGTAGAATCGAATCAATCCAATCGATTCCCAAATCAAGTTGGCGGTATCATGCCAACTAGTCGGCCACCGACGCACCGGGCGGATAGTCGGCGGTATTAATTCTTTCCAGCAGATTTCCACATTTACACTCGGTTATTTGTGTCCTTTTAAATCTGACAGATAAGGGTTCATTCCAATTGAATCAATTCCAACCGGAGCACCAAACTCCGGGACATGTCCCCAAACAAACTCTGACCACTCTATAAACTGGAACTGATGCAGAAAATGGTCATACATGTTCCCACTTCTATTAATTTTGGCTTATTATCTAGAGTCATAAGAATTAGAGATACTTATTAAATTAATATTGAGTCTTCTGAAGTCTATTTTATGACCACTTGAATCACTCCAAACTGATAAGAAATGATGTTATGGCTAGTAAATACGAAAAATCAAATGAACAGAAACCAGAATGAAGTCCCACCTGGTAAACTTAACTTCACCGGTGACTCTGGCCAAAATGACCAGAGAATTCGAAGTTCTACCGGCAGAATCACTTCTCACCGTAGAAGACACCCACGCCTGTAATGGGTGTTTTTTCTTCAGCATTCTTCCTCACTTTAATCCATGGATCACCCCACACTTCCTACACACACCCCAAACCATTCCAATCCACCCCTAAATTCACTTTTCTATTCAATTCATCTTTCATTTTTATCTTCTTTCAAACCTTTCCATATGAATTTCTCCTGTAAAATCATTTCCAATATGGGTCTTAACCCATGTCACAAGCCAAACTCATGATTTGTTAGTTTATTTCTAAACCCTAACCTAATTACTTAATATTTAACTAATAGAATCCAAACTCTCAAAGAGAGGATTCACTTTTCATGATTTGTATTTACTAACCTTACCTTCATATTAAATTTTGATTAGAAGAAATCCTAACAAACCCTAGATTTGAACCCATATAAACTTCTAGAATCCTAGTATACAAAACTAAGGTGATTCAGAGTTCATATCCAAGGTTAGATCCATACCTTGGCCTTGTCAAGCCAGATCTCCACCTTCTCTTCTTCTTCTTCACTGCGTGTTCTCCTCCAAAATGAGACCAATTCTCTCATTCAACTAGATTTTGTGTTGAGCGCCTGTCACTTCCAAAACCCATTTTGGGTTAAGTTGCCCTCTGAAAAGGTCCCACTGGTTAAGCCATAAGACCATTTGTATTTCAAGTTCTAAACTGTATTTGGGGCCATACTTCCCTCTTCAATTTATGACTTTAAGTCTTTTTTGATAAATTAATGATTTTGTCCTGTTTTGGTAACTTTCCTGCCCTCGCTTTTCCTTGCTTTCGATTCTCTAACCTATGAAAATGTACTAAATTGAGGCTTACAAACACTTAAACACATCAAAACAGACTAGGTATATTTCCTTGGTAAGAGCAGAAATACGCCAACCAAATAAACCAAGGGATCAAAGTTTGTGACAGGATAACGTATCATATGAAGTCATTGCACGAGTATATCTCCGATAAGGTGATGAAACTGAGAGTCCGAACCTATGGTATGTATCAATGTCCGCTCAACGAGGAACGGAAGCGGTTTAAACGCTTTATCGTAGAGAGGAGGGAGGCAAATACAAAGTCCACATCGATATGGCATTTAAGTTTGAAAGTCTAATCGCTGGTGGCAAAGTGAAATGTGTGATGCTGACAAGTCCGGCAAGATTCGATCCAGCAAAGATAAGCCCAAAACACTGATAGAGGGGAAGAATGTTCCAACGTCTAATCGTGGTACAGCAAAGTTTGAAAGTCCAATCACGGTAAGGCAGCAAATGTGATACGTATGAAGTCCAACATCCGATCATCCAGCAGATAAAGATGAAGTTCAAACGCTTTGATACTTAACAGAAGACGGAGCCCTTCAACGTCACACTGTGAAGTAGTAAATGGGATAAGGATGAAGTCTAAACATCGATCCATATGAAGCTGAAGTGCGAATGCCTAATATCTGAAGACGAAGTCTAAGCGTCACGTCTGGCGTGCTAGAAAATGTGATCTGAATGAAGTCCCGAACATCGATCCATATGAAGCCAAAGTGCGAGATGCGATATGCGGAAAGGCGAAGTCGCGTCTGGCTAACGGTCTTGGCAAATATGATGCCAATGAAATTATAAACAATTTGATCCATATGGCGAGAAGTCGGGCGCGCGATCACAGCGAAGATGAAGTCTGAAAGTCACGATCTGGCGGGCTAAGCAGATGATCTGCGGATGAAGTCTGAGCATCTTATCCATGAAGGCAAAGTCTGAATGCACGATATCACGAGAAGAAGATGAAGTCTAAGCGTCTGACTACGGTCTTTGGCCGAATGTGATGCAAATGAAATGCGAACATCTGATCCATATGAAGGCGAAGTGCGAGGCGTCTGCGAGAAGGCAGAGTCTGAGCGTCACGATCTGTTAGGTTAGCAAATGTGATGTAGATGAAGTACGAACATCTGATGATCCATATAAGAGAGCGAAGTCGCGCTGAGCGAGAGATAGTAAGCGAAGTTAGAGGGTATGCCCCAATATGACATCAACATAAACATGACAAAGTCGAAAATGTCATAACAATGGCTCATATCATCGATAAGAAGCATCTGGACAAACTGACCCGTCGAATGATCGAGAAGATAAGGGATATGCCCCAATGTGGCATCTATCAAAACATGATGAAATCCCGAAAATGTCATAACAAGACTCATCCTCTCGATAACGATTGTATGCACAAACAAACAAATTCCTGATGATCTTGGCGGATAAGGGATGTGCCCAAGTATGACATGTATGTCATCAATAGAATGATGAAACTGATATCAAATATGGCTCGATATCTCAGCAAGAATCTGTCTACACAAACAAACACATCCAAATGATCCCGACAGATAGGGGGTATGCCCCAGTATGGCATCTATCAAAACATGATGAAATCTCGAAAATGTCATAACAATACTCATCCTCTCGTGCAGTTGTATGCCTGAACAAACAAATTCATGATGATCACGGCGGATAAGGATGTGCCCAGGGTATGACATGTATGTCATCGATAGATGTGGCGCCCCATTTTCGGGGGTCCGTTGGCTACCGTCGACTGCGAGAAATCTATATGTCTGTGTCTGAGACCCGCACATAAAAGTAAAATAGCCACATGGGGCTATACATCCCATACTCATAAAACAAAATATCTACGACGCTATATTCTCATAGTTTTCATGTTTGTTCTACAAAGATTTATACATATTTACAAAATATTTATAAAGCCACATTTCGAGCTTTCTTCTCGAAAAGATACCTCTACTGCATCTGAGTCTCCACGAATAGTCCACATGCACGAAGGGTCCCACGGCGGGAGTGAGCAAAGCCAATTAGAAAGTTTTCCCTCTGAGGGTTACTCCGCCTAAAATGCATATGCAATGGTATATTTAAACAATCAATCATTCCATACAATTATTCTCTATATGAAATATACATATCATACATGAATGTGACCCCTCATACTCCTACGAGTCTCAAGCGCTCCTCACTGGAATGCCAAATGTGAAATAAAACCAGTCACACACCATGACTAAACCATTTGGAAACCCTCGATTTATTTATCAAAACTGATTTTGATTCTTTTCCTTTATTTTTGTGGGCCCGCAGTTTAGGGTTTAAATGAGACCCAGTATGCGCCTTTTCAACATTTTCACGAACACATCGCGTGATTCATGTCTAAGCTGTGAATAATATGTGGGACTTTCACCACAGAGGATCTGCCCCAACATCGCCGAAACATGTAATTTATCATTTTGATCATTTACACACTTTCGTGAATCTCTACCTTGGACTTTGTCCCATTTTCCCACGAGTTCGACCCGTTCCTGCTCTTGATGAATAGCGCTGCACCCACACACCCGACTGACGCGATGTGACCCGTGCATATGGAAATGCATGATGCCAATGCATTTCCTCATGTTACATGCATGAATGAGCCTTTACATAAACATTTACATACCATGGACAATTATAATTTATACATATAATCTACCACCATGTCAACCATATTAATACATTAAATAGCATGCATCAATATCTCATTTCTACACCTTTGCATGTCATTCAAGCAGCAACAACACACAAGTAGGTGACTTAGGACCATTCCACGAGGGTGCCTCACGGCCCCTTCACAAACATGAACCATATTGGTTCCCGATCATTGTTATCTCGTAAATAGTACAACATCTCGAAGCTTTCGGTTTCTAGTAAAACCCTAACTCCCACAGTCATGCAACCGGTCATGAAATCCATACCCCTTAGTCCCAAGGCTTGGAAGCCCAGTGCGTAAGCCTCTCTTGGCTCCAGCGTAGCAATCTCTACCATTATAGGCGCTAAATTTAAAATGGCAAAGTAGGAAAATATCCCGCCTCTTGAGTTGAGGGGAAGAGCTCCCAATAAGGTCACGCGTTGTCCTCTCCGTATAGAACACTTCCCTTCTTGTCTCGAAAGAATCCGACGGTCGGATCTCCTACTAACCTAGAGAGAAGTAAGACGTTCTCTCTCTAGGATTTCTCCATGTTTGGCCTGCATCTTCCCTCTACGAATTCTTTTCTTTCCTTGTTCCTTTTCTCCTTTTGGCTTTTCTTTTCTTTTTCTCTTTTCTCTTCTCATTTCGCTCGTTTTCTCACTCATTTCTCTCCATTTTCTCTTTTCTCTTTTCCCTTCTCTCTCATTTTTGGAGAACATCATAATCCGTCGATGGGAGGAAATTTCCTCTCCCTTCCTCGGAAACCAAATTGGTGGCTATACGTTTTTCGTAATTTTCTTATTTCTTAATCATCTTTATGACATCATGCACTCAAGTGTTTCAATGTGAGCATGGAATCGCCTGCACGTGGCTGGTGAGCCATTACTTTTAGTGCAAGTGTCACACCTTTATGGTGCCATGTATCTCGCTGCCATATGTCATCAGGCACCCACGATCTCGAAAAGCGTGATTTCGACCACCTCGGAATCCAGAGGGTCGGCGTGGTAGCTAAATTTCGCGAGACGATCTCAACGGAGAAGTCCGTTTCGTCATCCGAGATTTAGAAAAATTCCGGATTTTTACCGAAATTACGATTTTTCCCTTTATCCAAAATCTTGGATTTTCTAGGGTTTCACAATAGAGATGTAATGAAACCCCCAAATATCAAAATATGGCTCAACATCTCAACAAGAATCTGTCTACACAAACAAACACATCCAAATGATCCCGACAGATAGGGAGTATGCCCCAGTATGGCATGTCGAGGAATCAGTCTAAATCTTTACATCCCCCAATAACAAAAGGCAACCTCGGGTCATCTAGAACCGTAACTAGAAATGGATCCCAACGCTAGCAAGGCATCTCCTAGAAAAAGCCACATAATATGTGACGCCCTTACGACCAGACAAAGCAGGCGGATCAGAGAGCCAGTCAGGGATACCACTAAAAATCACTCAAAATCATAAAATCATATCTTTGCGGAAGAGAGATTACAAATTAGGCAAGCCCATAAACATTTACATTTAACAAATCCATTTTACAATGTAGGCATCAAGCCTTTTCAAATGATTTACAAAATAGATGTTCGGTATTCAAATTGTTTATACAAAATATCATATAAAAAAAAACACATGAAATATGAGTGCACATGAGCATACTCGAGATTTCTTTCTTTATGACTCGGCGGCTCCTCGATCTTAGGTCCGCTACTCGATCTATCTATCACTCGGTACTGCGCGTGGCCAAACAATACGCTAAGCATTTTCATGCTTAGTGGTTCTATACAAATCCATTCCTCGAGTTCGGCTTAAATCCATTCATGCAATTTAATAGTCGGAACTTTAATCATTTGGATGATCCAATATAAATACATACATATACTTTGTTATATATATACAATAAATTATAGTTCATTGATCATCCCATAAATACATTTTCATAATCAATATTTCCTGATCTCAAATCAATTCAAATTTGCTCACAAATTCAATTTAGTCGACATTTCAATTCAATTCTGAAAATCAATTCGAGTTACGAAAATAGAATTCGATTATGCCAATCAATTGATTACATCCCGATCACTTCGGTTATGCGATCAATTGATTATGCCTGCCAGATTTAACACATGTCTTCGATATCACGGGATATCGAGTCAGGCATGGTCCCTCACAGGCTCTTATTTGCATTATCAAATGGTTTTATAATACGATGCGGTCCTACAGGCTCTTGTGGTTATAAACAATCAAATAGTGAACCTCTGCGTCACGGTCCAGCGGAAATTTCTTGTTCGGAGTGACACATCAATAGTTAGCGATCTTGCTATTTGACCACATTGGTATACCAATCTATCCTTAATCTGAAATAAACGGTTAACATTCTATTAAGGCGTTCAAATCCTTTATAGCAAAATATAGTACAATATGCGCTTGTATAAGCAGATTTATTTTCAATAATCATGCAATTTTTATATGCAACCATTTCACAATCACTTTTCTCAAATCAATTAAATCAATTCAATATGCTTTTAGAACAAACATGCAAAAACTTGAAACGACGAATAGGAGTTGGTAGAACAAACCCAAAAATATTTTCACTTTGATTCCAATCCTTGGAATCTCAATCATAGTTTGTCTTTTCCTCCTCTTCAGTCCCTATTCCAAAACCATTAAAGAATAATATTATTCATGCGTACTAGTAGTTTTGATTAGGATTGATTTTCAGAGTTTAATATGAGTTCCAATTTAAACATTCTATATGTAGATGGATTCTTGACTCAATGGGCTTTCCATAGGTGCAAGAACACTCGAATCGAGTTCGGACTGTGGGAGTTAGGACCTTCCGAAGTTGGAGGTCATACACAGTCAAATCCTGAACTGATGAGCAGACCCGAAATGGACGAGCTCGTCTACCACCTTGGTCAAACATCTTCTATACTCCTCAGGAATATTAATGTATTCTTGACTCAATGGGCTTTCCATAGAGTCTAAGAACACCCAAATCGGAGTTCAAACGAAGGAGATATGACCTTCTGAAGTTGGAGGTCATCATGTGGTGCTTTGACGGCGGCCTGATGACAATTTGCCTTTGAAGTGACGAGCTCAGTCAAACACTGATTTGACATCTAACATCCTCCTCAGGCATATGAATTTATTCTTGACTCCATGGGCTTTCCATAGAGTCCAAGAACACCCAAATCGGAGTTCAAACGAAGGAGATATGACCTTCCGAAGTTGGAGGTCATGCGTAGTCAACTTTTGGCGGTGACTGAGCGACGAGCCGTTGACGGAAACCTTTGTTTGGCGACCCTTTGATGGACGACCGCTGTTGAACGACGCTGTTGGACGACCCTTTGTTTAGGCGACCAGCGATTTGGCGACGCGTTTAGCGACCAGCGCGACCGCCGCTGACAGCGATCCAGCTGTTTGGCGACCCTTGTTTAGCGACCTTTGTTTGACGACCACTGTTTGACGACCTCGGTTTGACGACCACTGTTTGACGACCACTGTTTGACGACCTCTGTTTGACGACCACTGTTTGACGACACTGTTTGACGACCACTGTTTGACGACACTGTTTGACGACCACTGTTTGACGACCTCGGTTTGGTGACCTCGGTTTGATGACCTCGGTTTGACGACCACTGACCCATTTGGCTTGTTTAGAGTAAAAGACCATAACTTGGTCTACAGAAGTCCAGTGCAAAAATTCAAAAGCCTAACATCAAGTTCATTGATGTGGCTACAATTTCACAGAAGGACTTAATACCAAATTCTCTTTATTTCTGATCCAAAAATCCTTTCTAAGGTACAGTTAGTTGACTCGGCTGAATGGCCCGGCCAAAGCCAAATTTAGTTGGGTGACACCAATTAAAAGGGCTATAACTTAGTCCTCTGAGAGGTCAAATTGAGTCAAAAGCCTAACATCAAGTAAATTGATGTGGCTACAATTTACTAGAAGGACACTACGATTCCCTTAAGCCATTGCCAAAATCAGCAGCTCTAAGGTTCGGCTAGGCTGCGCTACCCTGATGTAGCGACTTCCCATGGTTTAAAATGCAACAAACTTTCCCCTAAGGCCAGATAACTACCCAACAATCCTTAGGGTAGAAGAGACTCCAAGTAGGAAGACCTACCTCATGGAGTTTGTCGAAAGTCCCGGTTAGGTCTCACTTGTAGCTCTTGTCAACTATGAAGGACTCCGCCGTGCTTAGCCAGGAACATGGTCTAGATCGTCGGAAAATCCCCAGAGAGAGGGTGGAGCCTCTCTCTCTAACTTTCCCTTTTCTCTATTTTTCTTTTCTTATGGATCACTCTTAATCGTATTTTTTTTTAAAAAGGAGGAAGCTTCCTCCCTCTTTCCTACATGCCACATGTCATTTCCTTGATTTTTTCCTTTTACTCATTTATTTCTCCTAATATCACTTAGACATATAAATTATTTACAATTGACCTTTGGGCCCCCATTTACAATTTCTATATTTTCTCTTTTTTCACTTGGGTTCATTTAAGGATTCAACAATCATCTAATATATATAAAAAAATTTCGAAAAATACCCAAGTTAGCTCAGTATACGAGAATATATAATAATTTTTATTATGAAATTTTAGGAGTATTTTTGGAGATGTTACAACTCTCCCCACTTAAATAAAATTTCGTCCTCGAAATTACCTTAGTCAAACAGTTGCGGATACTGCTGCCGCATCGTTTCCTCACTTTCCCATGTGGCTATTGGTCTTATGGTTTCTCCCACGGCTACCTTGACTAACGGAATCTTCTTATTAGTCAAATTGTACTTCAGGCAAAATCTTTCTTGGCTCTTCTTCGTCGATCAAATCGGCCCTCGACTCGGTGTCTCGAGAAGAGACTACATGTAATGGTCGATCGGTACCTCGTAGCATGGACATGTGAAACACATCGTGGATCTTTTCCAAGTCAGGAGTAAAAAGCCAATCACATGTACTGCTTGGTCCCCCTTTCCAATCACTTCATAGGGCCAATAAATCTAGAACAACTTGCCCTTTTCCCAAATCATGCCTTCTTCCCGATACTTTCAAAAAACACCTTTTAGCGATCTCATATCGAATATCTTTTCTTTTCATGTCGGCATATGATTTACGTCTATCGGTGGCCACGTAATCTCTCTCTAATCATTTCACTTTTTCTTGAGTCTCTTGTATCAAGTCGGGGCCCGATCACTTTCTTTTCACTCGAATTCAGTCGACCTGATGGTGTTCTGCATTTCTCCGTATAAAGCCTCATAAGGCGCCATTCAATATGATTGACTATTTGTTGTACCTGAGAATTCAACTAAAGCAATGTGTTGATCCCAACTACCCTCAAGGTCGATCACACAACTCCTTAACATATCTTCCAGAATCTGGATCACTCTCTCAGATTGTCCATCCGTTTGTGGGTGGGCAATGCTAAAATTCCCGGTCGGCGTGCCCCGAAGGCCTCTTGCAATTTCCCCAATCTGAGTAAACCTCGGATATCGATGCGAAATAATGGATATAGGAATCCCATGTAACGAACTATTTCCTTGATATCGACTCACACAGCATCCAGTGAATGATCGTTCTCCTTGGTAGGAAGTGGTAGACTTAGTTAATCGATCTACTACGACCCAAAGTAGGTTATGCCTTCTCCTGTCAATGGTAGCTTGACCACAAAATCCATAGTGATTCGATTATTTCCACTCCGGTATTCTAATAGAACATAATAATCCGAAGGAACTTGATGCTCTGCCTTTACTCTTTGACACCAAACATGGCTCTGAGTCGACCATCTCTTTTCATCCGGACCACCAAGAATGACATTTAAATCTCGATACATCTTGTACTCTAGGGATGGATAGCAAAGATCACTATATTGCCTCTTCAAGTATGGTTCCTCAAATCGATACGGTCGAATTTACACAAACCCGATCCTTATATCTGACACTGTTTTCGTTCCTTGTGAACTCCGGTTTCCTTACCATTTCTAATCGATTTATTATGGCGATAATTTTCTCTTCTTTCCTTTGTGCCTCTAGCACTTGATTCAACAAACTGGTCTCGCTACTCCAGTTACGCCACTCTGTTACCATCGTCATATAATGACCATTGGGCATTCAACGCTCGAAGTGCCGTATTGACTCTCTACTCAAAGGCGTGATCCTTTACGGTGGCCTTTCGGTGATAATCAATTACGTAGTCATAATCTTTTATCAGTTCCATCCATCTCCGTTGCCTCAAGTTAAGCTCTCATTGTGAGGGCAAATACTTAAGACTCTTATGATCGGTGTAGATGAAGTACTTCTCTCCATACAAATAATGTCTCAAATTTTCAAGCGCAAATAGAATTGCGACGATTCCCGAATCATCGCGTCAGATAGTTCCTTTCATGCGGCTTCAAGCGTCTTGAAGCATAGGCTACCACTTTACCCTTTTGCATTAGGACACATCAAGTCCATTTAGCGGCCATACTAAAATCACATATTCTCTACCGCCGATCGGTTGAGTAAAACCGGAGCCTCGGTTAGGAATGCTTTGACTTATCGAAACTTCTTTGACATTTCCTCCATTCATACTTTACATTTTTACGGAGCAATCTCGTCATCGAGCGGTCATAGAAAACCCCTTAGCAGATCTTTGTGGTATCACGCTGGTCCGGGAAACTACGCGCCACGCTGTAACATTTCTGGTGGCTTCCATTCCATGACCCGCCACATTTTCTTTGCTCTCTTTCGGATTCCTTCTTTACGATACTATATGCCCGAAAGACGCCATTCTTCAAAACTCACGCGCTCGAGTTTTGCATACAAATTGCTCTTTTCTCAAAAGTCTCTAACACTACTCTAAGGTGTTTGTCATGACTATCTTTACGATCTTTTGAATACAAAGAATGTCTTCTATGAACAACTACGACAAAGCCAGTCCACATACGGTCGGAAAACACGATTCATTAGGTCCATGAACGCGTGGGCATTTGTCGATCAAACGGCATTACAAAGATTTCATAATGTCCATATCGTCCTAGCGCCGTCTTGTACCTCCGACATCTTTAATTCTCAAGCGATGGTACCCGGATCGCGAGTCAATCTTTGAAAGATACTTGCACCTTTTAGTGGTCAAACAAATCACCAATTACGGGTAACGGTCTTATTCTTTCTTGTTAACTTGTTCGGTTATACGTAATCAATACATAGCCGAAGTGTACCATCTTTCTTTTTAACAAAAAGCACGGGAGCTCCCCATGGTGATACACTTGGCCGAATAAACCCTTTTTCTAGTAGTTCTTGCAACTGTAATTTCAATTCCTTTAGCTCTAGTGGAGCCATTCTGTACGGTGTAATGGATGCCGGTGTGGCACCTGGTACAACGTCAATAGCAAACTCAATCTCCCTATGTGGGGGCAATCCTGGTAACTCTTTCGGAAACACATCCGGAAAGTCGCTAACCGTAGGGATATCGGATACACTAGGCCTTGCCTTCATATATCAATCATAAGCCAGTGACTTCACATCCTTCCGTACCATTGTTCTAGCGGTGGCGGATATCACATTAGATAGCTGATTTGACCTCTCAGATGAAGGTTACTTCATCTTCATTCGAGTGTCTTTAAGGTTACTCTTTTCATTCTACAATCGACTATTGCTTGATCTTCGGAGACCCAGCCAAGTCCATCCAAATATCACATAGAAACTCCACGAAGGATATCGATCAAATCTCCCGAAAATTCATACTCGTATTTTGATGGGACAATCTCTATAATTTCTGTTCACAGCTAACACTATGGCCAGCCCGGGTTCGTCACCAAGATGTCATACTCGGTTTCACTTCTCGGCGAATTTACCTAAGTTGGGTAGCCGATGCGATTAGTATGTGCCTAATTCTATTTGGCGTAGGAATTATAGTCGTCTAGCATTGTATCTTTGTGGGAATCCACGGGTCATCTCCACAGGGAGTGGTCTGATTCGGTTGATCAATAGGAGCTATTCTCCACTAAAAGTATGGTTTAAAGAAAACTGTAATGTTGTGTTGTTTGATTGAATGGTTGATTGGTTTGAATGTTTTAAAATAGAAAGACAATTGCTGGGATTTTTAGGGTTCCACTCACTTTGATCAGGTAAGTCCCACCTCTTATTTTATAAACTCATCTAGGAACCATTGAAAGCATTCGTCGATGGAGGATTTATCTTTAGATGCCTTTGGAAAATAAAGATGATCGAGAAATACTAAACACTTGTTCTCAATTAAACGAACCCTTAGTTGGCATTATGATCCAAGCACAGCGTGTCAGGAAATATCTCGTTAACACGTTGTCAGAAATTGCCCAACTAATGGTTTAAAACACTCTCTACACAAGTAGTCAATATTACCGCAATCCGTTTAAAATCAATAGAATTGAGGGACTTTACCTTGATCGAGTGAGTTTCCCAGTATGATTCAGCGATGAGGTTTAGAACTCCCATAAAATTTATATGAATGATTAAAGTTGAAGAACAATTAATCATAAAAGCAGGATCTTGAAGAAATCAAAGTTAACTAAACTCGAGAATGAGGAATATATAATACTAAGATTTAAAGTAGAACAAATATTCAGGCCGAAGATTGCAACTCTCTAATCCAAACTTAAAAAGACAGAAATCAAATCTCAGATCTACAAAAGTACCACTCGAGAAGATAGAAAACTATTACTTAAACCCTGTGAATCCTAAGAACTAAAAAGAAGGAAAGAGAAACTAAACTAAAGAAAAGGAAAAACTCTAATACTATGGTCCCCTCCTTTATACTCTCCAAAGTGATTTTCCATTTTGGGTTCGCTTTACTTTGATACTCGCATGGATTGAATTCGGACACCTCCCAAAGCTATAGTCCACCTAGACTTTTAAGTCCCACCTGGGCAGGAGTCGTCAACGCCACTCTTTCCAAAGAAGTGCTACCCAGAAGACTTAAGTCCTACCCTGAGGGACTTGTCCACCGCTAGCTTTTCACGAAGTTCCACCCGATAGACTTTAAGTCCTACTCCCAGGACTTGGGTTCCTAAGGCTTTCCTTGCTTCTCTGGGTTCCCGAGACTTCTCGCACCGTCACCCAACATCTACATTGTGCTTCATATTAGCTTCCCGAGCTTACATCCTCGTGCACTTACGCTTTTAAACCTAAAAGACCCAAGACAAGTCCGAAAACACGTAAGAGGTTATACTTGCTCTTATGCCAAATGTGAGTACATCATTTAAATGTGTCTACTTTATAATTATCACTCGTGATGTGTATTCATCACACTCCCCTTAACCTCGCATTCCTCATAATTCTCAAGAAGATTTCAATGAAACTACCCACTGTGCATGAACCTAAACAAGCGCCTAAGATAATATAGCTTTGCAAAATCTCAAACAACACTATGAACAAAGAATTTCACCCACGTTGGTACACACATCAGCATGACTCCAACTGGGCTTCAACCACATTCTTACACACAATGAGTATTATAACATGCAACACAAAATTGACATTAAATCAGGGATTTAAGAGCAGATAGTCATGCTTAAAATGAACCTTAATAGATCAAAATTAGTACACAATCATATAGCATAAAACATGTAACCATCATGCATAGAGTCTAAAGGAACAAAACACAAGTCGAATCAAAGAGGTCTTAACAAATAGAATGACCATGGGTTTAATGAAAGAAAAGGGAATCAAACTAAAATAAGATGACACGGCGGCGTCTACTACCCATCAGCTAACACCACCCTAGTAATAAATTTTTAAATACAGCCTATGCAAAGGTCATCCTCATCCTCATCAGAGGAGAACGCGTCCCGTCCACGCAGCCGGTCTAATCCTCTCCGCCTCCCCAAACCGAGGTAGAATCCGTCATCACTGTCAACATGGAAGATGGCTTCCGTTCCAAAGAGACGTCATTCCCACTGCCAGTTCCCAAGATACATACCTGAACCACCCCTGATCCGCCGCCCATCCTTCAAAGGCGATGTGCCCATAGGTGCTGGAACTGTGGAAGAAGTGGTCCCAAGAGTGTGGGGCTCGAGGTGATCGGTGGTCGCGGGCTCAAGAGAGGTCATTTCGACTCTTCACTGAAGGTCTAATGTGATCCGCTCCCGCTCGAGGTATCACTCTCTTTCTTTAATCGTTCCTCTCATCCCCGCTTCTTCTACAAATACCGGTCACAAGCGCAGGAACCACATTCCGCTTGAACGCCGATCAATGTAAAACTCTCTCATCGCAAGCACTACATGACTAAAGGCATAATCAATAAGCTTCTAGTCATAACCCCGTATAACAACCGAACTGCTCGACCGAAGCTTCTCACAAACTATTCTACTAAACACGATCAGGATGATCTTGTTCATCGCATGATTCGCCTAACTTTCCAGGATAAATTCTCATTCTGTTGAATCCACTCATGGCACAGATGGGTGCACATGGCCCTCAAAGAAAGTCGGCATCGAGACTTAATGGCCCCGTGAGTGGATATGGCTTCTGGCCTCGATGCTGGGTCAGTGATCTAACATAATGTAAGGCATGTGCTATCGAGTCGGAGCACTGACGGGGTTTCGCCCTCATCACCGAGGTTTCAACACAAACGACCCGCCGACACTTCAAATCGAGAACCCCAACAACCGAAGGTAAATACCCTCTATCTCCCGAAAGTACAAAGTGCATATTTCGCTTCCTCAGATAGTCACCTGACGTATATAAAATGTTTCTAGATTTACGCCTCTCAGACTGAACCCCATTTCATACAATCAATAACCCATTTCGCTCACCCTAATTCAGAACATAGCCTCACTTCCTATCACACTCTCGATAGATCCTCACTTTTCCAAGAGGATATAACCCGTTTTCCTTCTTCACTGGCCGGGTGGCATCGCTTTCTTTCTTCACCGGGGCTGCTCCATGTGAGAACCTCGATGCCTTCCCTTCCCCGTATTCTTCGAACGTGCCATGGAGATGGCGATGATACGATAACGCCCCATGGCCCAAGCAATAATCATATCCCAAAGATTCTCGCCCGATCAAGATCATCGTCTCGTGTACATCTAACAGTAGTCTCCTGCCCATATGGAGAGCATAACCTCCCATCCAACAATCACAAAGTGACAAAGTGCCAAAACTAACCAAATAAACTGGTATCTTACCCAGTAAAACAACAAGGTGAGAGTGGTACACTGTCAATACAATAATCACTCAAAAATTTAATCAATCCCAATCTGAACCCCGCGCAGAGTAACTGAGCTTGGAAACGTCAGGTGAGGAGCAATACTTCGCCAGTGGCTCTCTGGGCTGGATGTTAAAAAACAAAAGTGGATATGAAGGGGTGCTAAGATTTTTGTGCTAAAAAGCTCCTTTTGTAATACTCGTCGATCCTAATGGTGAGGATTCTAAAGTCCACGGTAGACTTCACATCGCCCACTTTTTGTCAAGTCCTACCGGTAGGACTTAAAGTCCGACCGGTAGGACTTTGCTACTGGTTTTTTTTTTTTTTTTTTTTTTTTTTTGAATATAGAATATATATATATATATTTCCACTTTTGGAATGGTGGGTGCAAACATGATCTTGACTTGCTCAACCCGCCATTCATCCAAGTTTTCCTCGTATAAGCCATTTTCTCGTCTTGGGCCCCACAACCGACTGCATTCAGAAATCCTAGCACTGATTCATTCTCGGGATGCCCTCAAACTCTCCATGAGAATCACTGTCGCTCTCCATGAATCCGGATCTCCTAAGGTTCAATCAACTTTGACAACTTAAAGCTCAAAATGGGTGCAGCAATAAGACACTACAAATCCACGCATGCACGTAAATGATGAGCCTCACCCATTTTCCACTATATAAGGTGTTCCGTAAAGACTATAATGCATGAGATTAATATGACTAGCTAGAATTGACGCACAATGGAAACTGTGTAATGGGTGAGAAGAAACAAATGTGAAATGCAAGGTGAAATGTAGCCACGTAAGAATACGCAGGCTCGTTGTGTGTGCTTGTTAAGATGCACATGCTGCTAAGATGATGGAGTATATGAGATCAAGTATGTACAAAGATAGGTAAAACATAATATTCCAAAAGGCAAATTTTGAAAAATTGACCCACTCGAACATATAACGAGCGCATAGTTACATTCAAGAATCAAAGGTACACTCTACCCCTACAGCGTGACAAAGCATCGCTCCCAATGCGCTGAACTAAGGTACCCTCTATTAACAAGATTGGAGGACCTACAGAAACAAGAGCCCTTAATTTTATCCTGAGAATTTTTTTATATGTGATGGAAAAAGAAAAGGAAATAACAAACAGAAGTAAAAATAATAAACAAAAAGCAAGAAATAAAATAAAGCAAAACGCATTACAACACCCCGAAGAGTGATGTTACTGAAGAGAGAGCTTTGGGTGCAGCCGGTCTACCAAATCTTCACCGCGCTCTCGAGGATCAAAATGTTCAAGGAACGGTTCGAAAGCGCTGGGCCATTCACCAAGGAGCGTCCATCGTCCTCGATTTTCACTTCCACCGCCCCATACGGATGTAATTACCCGCACAAATGAAAGGGCCAAACATCGGAGCGAGCTCAGGAAATGTATGTAATCTGGAACCGTATTAGTGTATGCACTTTCTCCATCGGGCCCAAAAGATTTCGGCAATGGACGGTCGTGGAATGAATGGAGCCGCCCCGTAAATTCCGGAGCTTCACGACTCCTCCGCAACTCTTCAAGTTCATTTAATCGTAATAAACGCTTGCTTACTCGGCTAGATCGTGAGCCAAAAGTCTCGAATAGCCCAATAAGCCCGTGTTCCATTCCTATCGCAAATGGCAAGCCTCACTTATAAACTAAATGCATAGTGGAGACAGCAATGCTATTACGCTTAAAGCAAGACGGTATGCCCATAGATACTGAAGACCTGAGACCACCCATTTTAAAACTGCCTTTTCTAAAATGCGTTTTATCTCCCTATCAAGAGCTACCGACTATTTGTCCTGTGGGGTGGTGTCGAGATATTTATGGTGACTCCATATTTAGCAGATTTTCAAAAGATCGATTGCAAAAGGAGTCTACCATTTACCACACGCCGAGGCGCCAAAACGAAAATAGTGTTCCGTGAGTAAATTTCAAAACAACCTTATGGTCATTGTCTTCGCTGGGAACCATCAACCCACTTAGATACATAGTCAATGCATACAATAAAATGCAGAGATAGCCAAGAAGGAAAAGGCCCCATAAACAATACTCCTAAACAATCTCAAAGATTTCAATGACCGGGACTGGGGTAAGAGGCATCATGTTTCGCTTGTGACCCTCCCAATTGTCGGCATGACACACGTTTTCAGTAGTAAATCAAAAAACAATCTTAAATAGAGTGGCCAATAAAACCCAGCTTCGCAAAACCCGGTTCGCTGTTTTTCAAGTGAGAAATGTCCTCCGCAAAGCTTCACGGCAAAAGTTAGAATTCGCATCGTCATCATCTCGTACATCTTCCATTATTTGATCTCGGGATGTAGATTTAAATAGATATGGATCATCAAAATAGTATTTCTTAACATCACAAAAATTTCTTTTCCGCCGGTAGTCCACGAGCCGAAATTCCACAAAGCGACGCCAAAGCGCAATTCACGCACAGGTCGTAAGCCAGGCACCACCGCAATGCACAGAGCAAAAAGTTGCTCATCAGAAAGCTATCACCTATGGTATGTTACGGAGCTCCGATTGAACTAATCGAGACAGTGGTCCGCGCTCACGCTCTCAACCCTTATCTTGATGGTCAGGTTGAATTCTCGCCGCAGTAAAATCCACTCAGTCAACCCTGGCTCTCGCATCCCCGCCAGAGATGCATCAAAGCCGCATGATCTCGTGAAAGACATCACAGAGAGCCAATAATATATGACCCGAATTTTTCTGCAGCAAAGACAACTGCTAGAAACTTCTTTTCTTTTTTTCTAGTTGCATAGTCGGGCCCGCCTAGTCTCAGTGTCTTATTTAGCATAGTAAATGACAAAAGCCTTTGTCCTCCCTCCCACCGTAACATACCTTCCTATGCGTATAATCGCTAGCATCGTACATGATCTCAAATGGAGGTCCCAATTAGAGACCGGGCATGATCGGGGGCAGATACTAAGACGGTCACAGCCATAAAGAGTGTCACTGCTTGTGACCATGAAAGGGACATCTTGAAAAGTAAAGTACATAAGGGTCAGGGGCTATAGTAATCTAAAATCTTTTGTAAACCTTTCATAAAAACCAGCATGGCCCAGAATGACCTTACAGTCTCTAACACACTTGGGAGCAGTGGGAGGCTGAATCAGTTCAACTTTGGGCCTTATCAACTTCGATCTTCCATCTTTTGATACAATGTGCCTAAACAATCTCTTAAAGTTACTATTAGCTTATCTTCCAATTTCAATTGACAAGATTTTTTCTTCTCGACACCTCCAAAACCTTTACTAGGTTCTCTAAATAAATGTTAAAATGAGTCAATTAAAACTGAAGAAATCATCCATGAAAATCTCCAATATGATTTCTATCATGTCAACAAAATACTCCATCATACAATCGCTGAAAGTCCGCAGTACTGCACAACCTAAAAGGTATTTTCCAAAGGCGAAGGTACTGGGTACAGCAAGTAAATGTAGTTTTTTCTTGGATCTTCTAAAGCTATCTCACTCTTGATCAGCACTCGAGCAACGCATCAAGAAAACAATAAAATTCATGCCCCGCAACTCGCCAACATCCGTCCACAAAACGGAAGTGATAGGAAAATGGTCTTTCCTAGTACCCGCATTAAGTTTCGCAGTCTTATGCACACCCCATCCCGAGGTGACACAAAGAGCAGGAATAAGCTCATTATTTCATCAACCACCTGAGGACTCACTCTTAGAACTAATTGTGGTCAGGGGACTAACCAGACTCACATCCTACAATAAATAAATCCCGAACATCCAAGAGTTTTAACACTCCTTTCACCACTCTTCACATCGTTCAATCGTCTCCCATGGTTGCCTGTAGCATTTAATACTCTCTTTCTAAAGTGGAATTCTATGCAGCAACCGGTACACCCTTAATATCTCGCAATCATCCAACTCAAAGCTCGTGTGTTTCAATATTTCCAAAAAGTTGAGTTTCTGAGTCAGCCGTCTAAGGAAGAAGATACAGATTACACGGGAAAGTGTCCCGCCTCCCCAAGAACGTACATTTAAGATGTGTCGTAAAGGTTTTAGCTTCTAGTTTAGTGCGTAGTTTCTTCCTCCAAGGCAATGTCTTATCCTCATTCATGCAAAGGTTCAAATTTAGGTACCACCTATTAACTTCAAATACATCTGAAGCCTAATTATAGAGTGAGAAATTCGACTCCAGTGGTCACTTCTCATCCACCGGGCCGACTGTACATGACTCTAAGAGGATCATCACAGTGAGACATTATCCAGCATTTCAGACGCTACTGAGTCAACTAAAAGTTAATTTCATCACAATATCTTCATTTCCATTCCTGAGTACATTGAAAATATTCAGATTATCAAACATGTTCCAAATGCATTGGCCAGGCTCACAAATGCATTTACGGCATTAGCGCTGCCAAGAAATGGTCGACTAAGAATTACCGAACCGTAGTTCCTGTCACTACCGGCTGAGTGTCAAGCACCTCACAAAATCGACAGGAAGTAAAATCGGCCTTACTCGACCACATCCTTCACTATTCCCCAGGAACCTTGACACTGCCACCAATCGGGAGGGTGATATTGGCTGGCTCTAATTCCTCCTAACCCTAGGTCCAGATATACCGAGCAAGGCAACAGATTAACACTCGCCCTAAGTCCACCAAAGCAGCACGCCCCAACTTGGAATTTCCAACTACCAGAAACAGTGACCACCGGTCTCTTGTATTTTAAAGGTTGTTCCTAATTAGGGACGTAGATTGTTCGGCCATGAATGCCTCTTTGTCGACACTCTAGTTTCCTTTACTGCAATAAACGTAAATTTAGCATATGATGGGATTTGTTACCATCTACCAAGGGAATGTTCAGTTTCGTACCCGCTGAACAACTCATAAATTTCAGCATGGTTATTCACTTTATTTGGTGCCTAGCCTTCATGAGGTATGAGTCGAGGATATGGTTAGACTTGTCTTCCTCCGGTTGCTTATCTTTCCTGCAGTTGCCTAGATTAGTGACACAGAGGTGTGTCTGATTTTTCATCCTCTAATCAATTCACTATGAGACTCTTGTGATGGTTCCTTTGGTTGGAAATAGCCTTTATTGGGATTACCTTACTACTCAAGGGCAGTGACCGCCTATTGAATGCTCAAAGGCACCACCGGAACCTTAAACTTCCTATTAATCGTTCACCAGGGGTTTTGGATGGGTCAGATGCAGTTTCTTTTCTTGCCAGTTGCCACTATAGACAGAGGTTAACTTATTATCCGGACCTCACAATCATCCGCAGCGCCGACCATGTTTGTAGTCGTTAGCTGGCTCGCAGTACGAATCAGGTGACGCTATGTCCTCCGCACTTCTCTACGCATATCGTGCAGGCCGTGAGTTTCGATTCCCTTGTCTCGCGGATGATGACTTGATTGGAATTTCCTTGAAATCCTCAAATGATCAAAATGGAGGAATGAATTTGGGAAAACCTTTGGTCTGATAGTGAGGGCCTTGTTGTTCAAAGGTGTTAGGTGGTCCTCCTCATTTCTCCAAACTAAAATTAGATGCTTACCCCAAACTGTACTGTAAGTTTCAGAGTATGGGGAGCGAAAGGTTTCTGTACCATGGGCCATTTGTGTTCAATTTGAATGGCTCTAATCTTCTGAGGAAGATTTGGGCAGCGCACAGTCGAGTGCAGGGCCATATAATACATGGCCTTCTACTCTGTAGTCCATTTGGTACGAGGGTAGTCGAGGCACACGTTGCTACTCCTCATTCACCTTTTTCATCTCTCTATGGCCTCTAGTTTGTTAAATCATAATTTTGGCCCCAACTCAACACATTCTCTAGTGGTGGACTCCGCCGCCACCGTGGATGTGTTGTGCATTCAAAGCAGTTGTCTATGGATGCTACCCCAAGTTCGGTGCATTCTCCGCGACATATCACAAGAGTCGATCAGGTTTCTCAGCACCTTTCATAGAACTCGCACACATCATCCGGATACCGCATTATTCAGACAATCCTCTGATGAAAGTATGCACATATTTGTCCTACATCCAATCCATGGTGAGGATAGCATGGAGGAGATCCCTTATATCTTCCCATACCGCAGCAAACTACCCTGTGCCTTTCGTAAAGTTCCCGACCAGTCTTGGGAGCATTAGTTCGGCAAAAAGGGAAATAAATTTAAGCTGAGGAAACTCATTTCGCATATTTTCCCATAAAGATCAATTAGGTGCCATGAATGAAACCAAATTCTTAGCTTTCCTTAAAGCAAAAAGGGAAAGAACTAAACAGACATGGAGAGGTGAACTATGAGAGGAATGCACCGTGCATATCCTCGAAATCCCTCATAAATGAGTAAGGACTTATCTAACCCTTTGGTATACAGTAGAAGACTATCATTTCCGACTTCATCAGAATTGTCAGCTCATCGTAGCGAATACAAGAATTTGTGGTGGTCCTCTGAGGCTGCACTCTCGAAGGGTTCTTTCTACATCGGGCAAAGGAGCAGTGAGGAACTCTATATTGATTTGCGGTCAAGGTTACCATTTCCTAACACGGGGGTTTATCGAGCCGTAGAGTATGGCCCCTATGTCAGGGAGGCTCATACAGTCCTCACGATTCTCGTGGATTATCCATCGGAGGTGGGAAATGTTATCTCGAGACACTGGGTTTATAATGGATTTCAAGGTTTCTGTGAGATGTAACTCACCACCTGCTTCTCGCTATGGCTCTGTATTGACATGCACTACACTTACTCCTCGTCCAAGAAACACCATCGAGATTTCAACAAAACAAAACAAAATAAAAAGAAAAGCGGAGAACTGGTGATCGACCGTAAATGCAATTGCACTTCACTCCCAGCCTTCCATCAACCCGCCATCGCCACCCCCTGCAAGAACGGCGCCCAAAATGCTTCTCTGCCCCGATGGTATGCCTAATTCTAATATTCCTGCCGTAGGAATTATACTGCCTAGCATTGTAATACTCGTGAACCACAGTCATCTCCACAGGAGTGGTCTGATCTTGCTTGATCATCAGGAGCTATTCTCCACTAAAGTATGGTTTTAAAGAAAACTGTATTGCCAGGTTGTTTGGATTGGAATGGTTGATTGGTTTGAATGTTTTAAAATAGAAAGACAATTGCCGGGATTTTTAGGGTTCCACTACTTTCGACGTAAGTCCCACCTTCATTTTATAAACTCATCTAGGAACCATCGAGAAACTGTCGTCGATGGAGGATTTATCTTTGAATGCCTTTGAAAATAAAGATGATCGAGAAATACTAAACACTTGTTCTCAATTAAAAATCAACCCTTAGTCAGGCATTATGATCAAGCACAACGTGTACCGAAATATCCGCTAACACGTTGTCAAGAATTTGCCCAACTAATGGTTTAAACCTCTACACAAGTGATCAATACATTACACAATCCGCTTAAAATCAATAGAGGAATCGAAATTTTAATTATCTAGGTGAGTTTCCGCATGATTCCAAATAGTAGGGCTTGTAACTCCATAAAATTTATATGAATGATTAAAGTTGAAGAACAATTAATCATAACAACAGATCTTGAAGAAATCAAAGACCTAAACCAATATGAAACATATAACATGTAAGATTTAAAGTAGAACAAATATTCAGGCTGAAGATTGCAAACTCTCTAATCCGAAACTTCTAAAAAGACAGGAAATCTGAAATCTGGATCTACAAAGTACCACTCGAGAAGATGGAGAAAAACTATTATTACTTAAAACCCTAGAATTGAAGAACTAAAAAGAAGGAAAGAGAAAACTAAAACTAAAGGAAAAGGAAAAAAACTCTCGAATACTTGTGTCCTCCTTTATAGCCCCCTCCAAAGTGATTTTTCCATTTCGTTCGCTACTAAGTGCCCTCACGTATGGATTGAATTCTCGACAATTCCCAAGAAAGACAGTCTCACTCTAGGACTTTAAGTCCTACTCAGAGAGCTGCCACCGCCACTTTTCCAAAGAAGTGCTACCAGAGGACTTTAAGTCCCACGGCAGGACTCATCTAATCGCGCCGCTTTCAAATAGGTTCTACCTATGACTTTAAGTCCTACCTAGGACTTGTCCTCTATGCTTCGCTTCTCTCGTTCCCGAGACTTCGCAATTGCTCACCCACATCTACACGCTTTCCATATTAGCCTCGAGCTTACATCCTCAGGCACTTACGCTTTTAAACCTAAAAGACCATGTCTCAAACACGAAGAGGTTAGGAAGCACTGCTCTTATGCCAAATGTGAGTACATCGGTTTAAATGTGTTCATCTTCTTATAATTACTACCTCGATGTGTATCTTCATCAAAGTATGTCAAAGACATATGTATGAACGAAGCCGATCCCTTATTCATCAATGCATGCATAACAAAGATCAAAGATAGTAAAAATTTACCGATCATCAAGACTTATGCCACATATCTTCCACTCCGTTTCTATTGCATATGCTCTAGTCGAGCATGACCATCTCGCTTCACTCAGCTCAGGTCCTCGGCTCCTAACAACACTCCGATGCAACACTATTGCCTTTGTAACACTAAAGCCGTACCCACCGTGGTTCAGAACGAACCCAGCCTTCTTCTTCCAGACAATCTCTCGTCTATGCTCTTCGATCCATAAATCAAACAAGCACCCGTGGTCTCAACATTCTCCTTTATGATTTCTCCCACAACGGGGGCACGGGGGAGCACCTAGCCCTTCAGAAGGGACCTCCCGGTGTGTACTGCACCGATGTGGTGCCGTAGAGTAGTATTCCTACGGTAGCTCCAGGTTATAGCCGATTGGAACCTCAGCGTCCCCTTAATTTCTTCCTCATTAAGCCATATGAAATGGATCGACTCGATTTTTCTTTCCCTTTCTTTATCCTTTCTCTTTCCTTTCTTTACTCTTTTCCACATTCAATGCACATGTCACAATTTCGAGAAACCATGGAAAATGCCGTGACATGGGCCTCGAATATGGTCATTAAGGCCGCCTTCAAACCTACAGACTTTTCTTCCTCATCACAAGTATATCTCGAGCATACTTGCTCAACCGCAGGAATTCTTTGATATTCGCCACACTCATCCTGTCTTGCTTCGCGATTATGAAACTCTGCCTCATGTTGTTCGATAAATGCGACCCACATAATGTTTCTTGAATCATCCAAGAAGAACTCCCATGTCACTCTCTCCGATGGTGCGGTCCTCGGGTCACGGAACCCACCACCGATAAGCCCCAACTCGCAGGTAATGAGGTCGTACATTCCCAACTTCTCTTCAGTTGTGCAATTCATTTGCATAAGCATTCATTTCTGGCTCTTCCATTCAATTTTCTGCCATGGAGGCCTATCCTCTTCTTTCCCATAAAATCTACTGACGCAGACTCATTCTCTCAATGGCGATCGCTTGAGCAATCAAGTACTGGGTTGTCTTACTTTTGCAATACTCCGATCTAGTCAGTTGAGGATACCCAAAGTACTTCCCACACTTGTCTCCTCGTTCATTCATTGGGCGGGCATGGGATGCTGGCCCACCTTCCACACTAGCAGGATCAAGCCACGAGTCCCCCGTCATCCCTCGACCCTAAGGGAAGCCGAATCGCCCATGCCTATCCTATTAAGCACAAGAAGATCCGTGTCGAAATATGTCATCCTTTAAATGCAAATGAAATCTATGTTAAACACAATTTCAAAATCATTTACAAACAATTTAAAATCACTAGAGAACCGCCTAAACCTAGGCCTGATATCAATAAATTCAGACGCCCTCAATTCGACCCGAATTCGGGCTGGCTGATCCGAACCGAGTCCTGATGACACTAAAATCACTCAAAATCACTCAAAATCATATCTTCGCGAAGCGACATAAATTGGCAAGCCTATAAACATTTACATTTAACAAAATCAATTTACAATGTGCATCCAAGCCTTTTCTAAAATGATTTACAAAATAGATGTTCAGAGATTCAAATTGTTCATACAAAATATCCATATCAAAAAACACATGAAATGAGTGCACACATGCTCTGAAAGATACCCGAGATTTCTTCTTTATGACTCGACGCTCCTCGATCTCGGGTCCGCCATCGATCACTATCATCACTCTGATAATATCCCGAAATATACCCTAGCAATGACTTGTTTAGTATAATATAAGCCAACATGAATTTTCTAAATAAAATTTGAGACCGTGAAGTTACAAAACTTAAGGACAATTTTGAAATTGGTCTAAAAGAGGGGTATAAAAAGTCATAGTTGACAAAATTAGAGGCCAAAGTATAATATGACATAAATTGCTTTATAAATAGAATGAGTTATGGCTTAAAAGCAAATACAAACTTGACCCAAAAATGGTTATTTTTGGGAAGGCCAAATACGGCCTTAACTAAAAAGATGGATTTAAGACCAAATTGGTCTCCAAAAGAGAGAAAAGAAAAACGTAGAGAGAGAGGGGAAGAACAAAAGAAGAAGAAGAAGAGGAAGAGAAGAAGAAGAGGAGAAGAGAAAGGAGCCAAGATCAAAGCCAAACTAAGGTATGGAATTTGGATTTTGTATGGATCACATGGAATTTAAGGCTTGATATGCTTAAATGCTTGTCTCCAAATCTAGGGTTTTGATTAAATTGCATCTTAACCTTGGATTCTTGAAAATAGGGTTGATAAAACCTCATATGGTACAAGATAAACAAAGAATCCTCTCTCAGATGATTCATGGTTAATTTAGCACCGAGTTGGGTTTAGAATAAATTCCTAACTAATCATCATGGTTGGTTCAGATGGATCATAATCCATATTTGAATGATTTTGGGAGAAATTCATGGAAAGATTTTGAAAGAAGATAAGAAATGAAAGAGAAATTGAATAGAAAAGTGATTCCAAGGTGAATTGGAAAAGGATTAGATGTGTGTTTGAGGTATAGGAGTGATATATGGATGATAAAGCATGAAAAATGGGAGAAATTAACCATTTGGGAACTTTTCGGAGAGTTCTACCGGTAGAACTCAAGTCCACCGGCAGAACTTCGATTCGTCATTTTTGGCCAAGTCCCACGGTATAGTTAAGTCCTACTCTAGAACTTGTTCTGCTTCCAATTCCTGACCAGTTTTAAAGAGATTTTGCCATAAATTACTCCATTTCTTATCCGATTTGGGTGATTCAAGTGGCCAATTAAAATAGACTTCAAGGAAAATAATAAAACTAAAGAGAAGGCATTGCCAAATTATGACTCTAGATAGCTTAAAATTCACTCAAAGTGGGATATGTGCAAGCCCATCGCACTTCATTGAACATAGAGTAAATCTCGAAATAAGCTTCTGACGCACTTGAGTCTGTTCGAATTGGGTGATTCCAGTTGAATAGGAACCCCTTAGCACCTTATATTTAATGATTATAAGGATAGTAGCCGCCAAAATATGAAGTTAAGATAATGTGGAAAATTAGTGTACTTGCCAAATCACTGTAGCAATTCCAGAATGACTAGTTGGCATGAAAATGCCATAACTTTAGCTCGATGATCCAATGGGATTGATTCCAATTCCTAAGTAAACTAATTACAAATAATAAGAATATACAGAATGAGGTGTGATTCCTGATAGACATCATAATTTCATAAGTATATGAAGCTGGGCCATATGTACAGCCATGAAAAACAAGAAAATATAGAAAATGCAATATGCATGTATATGTTCATAAAACATGAATATGATAGGTATAAGTCAAATGATATGAATATGATATGAATATAGGATATGTCATAAGATATGATAGTCTAAAGCATACAAATGATAGGAATACGTAAATGATATGAATATATTTATATGATATGATCAAAAGGATGTATATAACGAAAGAAATAAGATGCAACACGATGGGTGAACATACGACAGAAAAGACATAAATGATAGAACGATAGAGATGGTTGTAAGACGGAGCAAAGCATAGAATGAGAATACTGTACATAAACGTATAGGTACATATAGGAATATATGAATGAGTAAAAGCCTACATGATAGGAATATAGAAAGTACAAGAATAGCTAAAACATGATAGAAATGTATAAATGATATAAAGAGATATGAATATAGGAAACTATATATGAATATATGATTACAAGAGTGCATAGATGCATTCATGAAATATGATAGACAAAACTAAATGATAGAAAAAGATATGAATATATGTATTATATAGATATATGAGAACCGAAACGCTAAAACTACGCTATAGAATTAATACAGAGTAAAGTAATGATAGATATATGCATAAGCAAATTATGATACAAGAGTTATTCATGCTTATGAGATATGTAATAAAAATGTAATAAAGCTGATTATTCGCTTAGGACTGGTAGAGGGATAGATAGGCATGCCTATAGGGAAGATACAGTTGCTGCAGCATATTCATAGACAGATATCGAGGCCCCGTTCTCAATGACATATGTATCCTGCTTTCGATCAGCACGCAGCGTGTCACCACAATGCATGTGCAGAGATCACCGCCTCGTACAATGATAGTACCTTCCTAGTACCGATAAAGATACGACATGTGTCACCGTCTCGCATGCTGATGATACCTTCGGTATAAATAGACAGAGATCACCGCCTCGCATACCGAGTAGTAATTCTTCAAGTACACATAGTTTCTCGTGATCTCGCTTCTAAGGTATTTGCAGACATGAAACCAAAAAGGAACTGATATGTATAGAAGATATGACCTGATATGAGAAGCATAGCACTGCTATGCGATGAAAATACAGACAGTTACAAGAACAAGAAGTACATTATAACTGGATATGAAAATAAGTATATGAACACAAGAAAAGTAATAAAAGTATACAAAAGCACAAAGTATATGATAGATAGAATATGAATGTTCGATAGTGTAAGCATGAATATGTATGTATGAAAAGTATATGTAATATATGTCAAAGACATAGAATAGAGACCGACTTACAACATGAAAAAGACTAGAGACAAAAAGATATATGAAAGAAGGAACAAAGATATAAAAAGTATAAGAATGTAGATAAAAACGTACGTGATAAGATAAGATAGGTTATATGAAAGTATACGAGACATGAAAGCATAGAAACTTGCAAAGAATATGATAAGAAATAAGATGAAATAGATCATGATGATATAAGCAAGTGACAAGAAATAAGCCAAGTATTTGTGATAGATAAAGAATGATATGATATACTTAAGGTTATTAAAGAATGCAATAAATCATAGAACCGAAGATGAAAAGACAGGACTGTAGACATGCTATGTAACTCAATAATAAAAGAATAAGAACATTGAAAAGACATATAACAAGCGTGAAAGATAAAACACAAGGACAAGTATAGGAATATGCAATGGTAAATAGGAATATAAAGAAAAGTATAGATAAGAGATAGGCCAAAGTCATGTATCATGTACGTAAAAGATTATAAATATAAATGTGTATAGATAGATAATATGCATACGTATAAGCTCAGGATACGCTATCGTGGTTGTCCATGTTTATGTTCCCACTTGCCGCAAAGCTTAGCGACGTGTTCAATCCGCGGTAGTACGTATGTAAGACAAGGATAGAGGATGTGATATCTCCACATCAAAGCAGCTGTGCCGACTGTAGATAGGTGCTCACCGCCACGCTCCAATCTCCTCGATGTGTTTGCATAGAAAATTTTAAAATGTATAAGTAACGGGACTCGTGATATGTATATAAATTGTGATGACACCACTCCTGGTAGTTCCTTTCTATATGCGGCCAAATGATTTCATATTACCGAAATTGCTTCTGCGCACTAATAGGCACAGGTGCACACCGAGTAAGAACATGTCAATGAGAGTCCTAAAGAAAGTATATAGCATAAGATGATAGCATCACGCCCGACGCCTGGATCCGCCTAACGGCCTGTATGGATACTGTGACTACGCATTGGTAAACAATACGCTAAGCATTTCATGCTTAGTGGTTCACAACCATCTCGCCCAAACTTAAATCAATCAAGGCAATTTAATAATCTCGTAATCCTCAATCATTCGATGATCAATATAAATACATTATACTTCGTTATATATATACAATAAATTATAGTTCATCGATCATCCCATAAATACATTTTCATAATCAATATTTCACAATCTCAAATCAATTCAAATTGTCACAAATTCAATTTAATTCGACATTCAATTCAATTAAAAATCAATTCGCCTTAAAATAAATTCGCTTATGCCAATCAATCTCAGGTCAATCACTGCATGCCAATCAATCTCAGATATGCCTTAACGAATTAACTTATGTCTTCGATATACAGATATCGAGTCACCAGACGGCCCTCCGGGTCGCGGTGCCGCATCAAAATGGTTTTATAACACAAGACGTCCTCCGGCCGCTGATCAAGAATAATCAACAGTGAACACTACCGACTACGGCCGCCGACGGAGTGACACATCAATAGTTCGCAAGATCGCTTATTCGAATTTACCGTATACCAATCTATCCTTAATGCGAAATAAATCCAAGTAATAATTCTATTAAGGGCGTTTCAAATCCTTTATAGCAAAATATAGTACAATATGTACGCCAGATAAAATGCTTATTTCAATAATCATGCAATTTTTATGGCAAACATTTCAGCAACGCTTCTCAAATCAATTAAATCAATTCAATATGCTTTTAGAACAAACATGCAAAACTTGAAACGAGAATAGATTGCAGTAACAAACTCCATAAAATATTTGCACTTTGATTTCAATCCTCGAACTTCAATCACAAGCCATTTTCCTCCTTTCACCCTATTCCAAAACCATTAAAGAATAATATTATTCATGCGCATTCAGTAGTTTTGATTATGATGATTTTCAGAGTTTAATATGAGTTCCAATTTAAACATTCTATATGTGAAGACGGATTCTCGACTAACGGGCTTCCATGTAGCTGCAAGAACACTCGAACTCCGAAATCTCTGACGCAGGAGTTAGAACCTTCCGAAGCTCGAGGTCATACACAACAAATCCCGAATCGATGAGCAGACCTGAACCGGAGGAATGTCTACCACCTTGGTCAAACATCTCTATACTCCTCAGAATATTAATGCATTCTCGACTCAATGGGCTTCCATAAGAGTCCAAGCACCCAAATCGGAGTTCAAACGATGAGATATGACCTTCCAAGTCGGGAGGCTGGCGCGTAGTCAATTTTTGACGAAGCACCTAAATCGACGAGCTGCACCGGCGACGAGCCTGGTCAAACACCTCGGTCTGACATCTAACATCCTCCTCGTGCATATATGAATATTCTTGACTCCATGGGCTCTAAGGAGTCCAAAACACCTAAATCGGAGCTTCAAACGGGCGAGATAATACCTTCCGGGTTGATACCGCGCGTAGTCAACCCTCGAACAGCCGACTAACCGACGAAAGCACCGCTTGATGACCACCGCCGACGACCACCGCTGGACGGCACTAACGTTGGATGACCACCGCCATCAATTAACGCTTGACGACACCGCCACCATCAACGCTCACCACTCACCGTCACGACACCGCTTGACGCACCAACGCTCGACGACACCGCTTCGACGACCACCGCTTGACACAATCGCTCGACGACCACCGCTTTGACGACTCGCTTGACAAAACCATCGCTGACGACACCACATTTACCATCGCCGACGGACACCGCTTCGACGACACCGCTTGACGACCACCATTGACGACCCCGCTTGACGACCGGCCTGACGGCACCACCGACCCATTCGACTGCTCAGAAAGAAAGACCATAACTGGCCCGCTGTCCGAATTAAGAAATTCAAAAGCCTAACATCAAGTTCACGATGGCTACAATTTCACAGAAGGACTTACTACCAAATTCCTCTCTTTATTTCCTGATCCAAAAACCCGTCGGTTGCGCTTACTTAACTAACCGGGATAAACCGGACCACGCCCGCACGGTCAATGAATTTCAAGAGGGGTGCCGACTTATAACTTCTTAGTCTACGAGGTCCAAATTGAGAAATTCAAAGCCTAACATCAAGTAAATTGATGTGGCTACAATTTACTAGAAGGACACACTACTAATTCCCTCTACTGCACTAAAATCAGCTCTTAAGGTTCATTAGCTACGCACTACCACAATGTGCAATTTTCCATGGTTTAAAATGCAACCAAACTTTCCCCTATACGATAACTACCCAACAATCCTTGGGTAGAAGAAGACCAAGCAGAAGACCACCTCATGGAGTTTATCTAAATCCCTGCTCCTGGCCTCTACTTGTAGCTCTTTGGTCACTAGGAAGGACTTCCTTCTGCTTCACGGAGACCTATGGTCCGATCGTCGAAAATCTGCAGTATGGTGGTTCTCCTCTAACTTTCCCTTTCTATTTTTCTTTCTATGATCATCTTTGAATTTATTTTTTTGGGTAAAAGGAGTGAAGCTTCTCCCTCTTCATATATGCCACATGTCATTTCCTCGATTTTTTTCCTTTTACTCATTTATTTCTCCCAATATCACTTGCACATATAAACTTATTTACAATTGACCTTGGGCCCCCATTTTACACCTCCCTATATTTTCTTTTCACTGGGTTCATTTCTGATTCAACAATCATCTAATATATAAAAATGCAAAATACTCCAAGTTGGCCTCACTATACCCTAATATATACAATTTTTATTATAAAATTTTGTTACTAAAAGTTACATAATAATGTCCAGATATCGACCAAGTCTCAAATACCTATAAAAGTAAATGTTGTCAAAGAAAACGTTAAATCCCATGGTCTTAGGGTGGTCTTATGACACGGACCGTAATGTAGGTTTAGGGTGATAAGGTAAAATAAATGAAGGGAAACTAGGCTCAAACACCCAATGATCAACCCTATGCCCTCGTGTGTGGAATGCCACATGCATAAGAAGTCTCATGAACTATGGACACAAGAACATCCAATGGAAGTGCTAATAAACAATGATGTATCGCAAAAAGTGTAACATGTGGTGATAGGTGGGTGAGGAAAATGATGTAAAAGTAAAACATCAAACTCAAACCCAAAATATATGAGGGTGATAAATGTGAAAATGAGAGGTATGAAGTCGAGAAGATAAATACCAAAGATGGAAAAACTGACATGATGATATGATGAATCTACCCAAATCATCGCATGGGGAAGACATGTCAGTCGGATAAATCGGATGATGAGTATGACACTAACTCTGAGCCCTAGAGAGGATCTACTATCTCATATACCACTAATAAAATCTCAAAGTAAACACATGATATTAGGATCTCAAGAAACCCACATACAAACTCCCCACAAGTAATACATACACTAAAAATAATGATCCTCATAAATCCACATACGAACTCAAGGAATATCATATCGACTGCATATATCGTGCGCATTTATTTATTTATTTATTTTCTTTTCTTTTTTTCTTTTGTTTTTGTTTTTGTTTTTGTTTTTTTGTTTTTTTTTTTTTTCGCAAGACAAATAATGAAACAAAGGAGAGACAAAACTAATATGGCAATAAATGAACATATTCCAAGCATGAAGGTACACAAAACAACTCCAATGAAATGACATAAGCCTCTCAAACTAAAAAGTCTCTTAATAAATGTCTACGGAATGAGCGGCGGATGACATGTGACAAACCTCATGCAAGAAATGAATAGATCACCAATCTAAGTGGGAAAGAATGAGATAGAACGAGAAGTCAGATAGAAAGAAAGTGGTGAAAACATAGAAACAATGAAATGAGACGGATACAAGGAAGTGAATGTGGTAAGGCAATATAAAGAACATGTCAATGTGTCCATAACTTAGAAGATCCCTAAACTAAGGCATCCACACACCAAAGGGCCCCTATCCTGTGCATGAAAAGGTAAGGTGGCTATAAGAGAAAAAATAGGCCAAAATGCCGTGTGAGGCCCAATGGCCAGCAAAGGTAAAAATGCAGAGTCACGGGCGATAAGGTATATGGCTAACCTAAATGATGGCCACTCCATCCCGCGACCAAGGTCTCAAACGTGAACTTTTTCTACTGATCCACACTGCTGGCTCGAGAATTGGTCATCTAAGTCCATCAACCATGCGCTTCAATAACTCTCTAATAATGTAAGGTCCGCCTCCAATAGGGGTCTAAACTTCTCAGGGCTGCTGACTAATCCTCTAAGGAATCTCAAACCAAATTGTCAGAGCGGTGTTCAGTCGACCTGGGCTTTTTGAAAAAGCTGCCATCTTCCTTGGTAAACCCGAATATGGTCGCAGCCTCTCAATCTCCTCTCATCTAACAAAGGTCGATCGGCTTCAAGGATCGAACCCACTCCGCCTCCGAACTCCGTCTGTGGCTACTCTCAAGGATCCCATCTCTATCTAAACGGGCAAAACTACCTCCATGCCATAAACTAGAGAGTAAGGTGTGGCTCCTGTAGAAGTGCGAAAGGAGGTGTGATACGCCCATAATGCAAAAGGAAGCTTCACCCGGGCCCGAAGTCTCAATCATCTGCATCCTCTTAATATTCCTGCTCACCCGCCTCATCAAGCCCCATTTGTCTGCGCCATACCTGCACATCCGTGATGCCGGGATGCCATATCTCCGCACAAAGGTCAACCTCACCCCTAAAATGCACACCTCTATCCGATATCAACTCATGAGGAACCCCATATCTACAGATAATGTGCGATCTGATAAAGGTGGCCACTTTGGCCGCATTTAGCTTTGCATAAGAAGTGGCCTCCACCCACTTCGTGAAATAATCAATAGCGACTAGAATGAATTCATGACCACTAGAAGACTTCGGCGAAATCTTCCCAATAATATCTATGCCCCGCACTAAAACAAGGTGAGTCAATGCATGCAACTTCCGATGGTGGAACGCGGTATGAGATCTCCATGCATCCGACACTCTATACATCTCTCGAACAACCGACAACAATCGCTTCCATAGTCAACCAAAATATCCAAATTCTCATAATCTTATTTAGCCAACATATGTCTCCCAATGCAAATTCACAACCCCAGATGGACCTCTCATCGCTTCGATCACCGACCCCGGAATCTAAGACAACAATAACACACCATCACCAGACGCCTATATAAATTAGCCTCCATGTATCACAGCTGGTGGCCAACTCGCTCTCAAAGCCTTCTTTGTCCTTAGGCCATCACTTAATTTCAAGGTATGTGCCATATCTAAGAAACTCGATAACATCATGATACCAATTGTACTCATCATCAAAACCCCGACTCAATTAAGCAACAATAAGCCTAACACTTCTAGTCTCAACTGCCAGGGCTTAACTACTACACTCTCTTCAGAATGTCAATCATGGTAGGCCAAAGTAGCCAGAAAGACTACGAACCGATTTTGGCGTCAGTAGGTGATGAGCTCAAGTCATCAAACCTCCCTAATATAACTCTAAATAAGCATAGAGAGGCCTAAGCTTCACATTCGTCTTCCACTCACCCCTCGATCTCTTAATCACTAGATTAGAATCACCGACATTCTATCCTTCTAATCCCGAGCTCAAGTGCGCCTCTAACCCAAGGATTCATGCCTCATACTCAACAATATTTATTGTTCATGGCCTAGATAATAATCCGTAGTGTTAATCTACGATCTCTGATACGACGCTATGTGGAGAAATCAATAGAACACCTATCCCATATCCGCACGGTTAGCCGCGACCATCAAAGCACACGCCCAACCGTACAAACTAGTCACCCCGCGATCTCTCATCCGAAAATCATCATCAATCACTCTATCACAAGAATCGGCGAGGCTGCTGATCCGCTTAACACACTCCCTTTTATGACTTTCGAAAGTGACATAATCGAATATCAAACTCACAAAAGTACAAGCTATCTAATAAGTCCGTCATTAAAATCGGTCTCACAAATGTGATATCCTTCAAAGGATCTAAAACGAGAAACAAGCCGCATGGAATACTCATATAATGTCTCAATCTCCGAGCGGCCCAAACTAAAGCCAAGGTGTTACCAATCATAATGTACTCCCGTCTCACTCTGGGCCATCCTCTTACTCGGGATAAGGAGGCTTTCCGCTCCCTCGTCACCATCAAAGCTCAGCTAGTATGCACCCTAAAGCGAAGATCCTCAAATTGAAAATATAATAAGAGAGGTCAGTCTGTACGAGGTACCCAAAACAAGAGTGGAAAGCAAATACTCTAATCCGCCTCAAATGCCTCACTGGCACATCATCCCAAACCTAGGCCGTTTTCTTCCTGAAGCCTAAGACAGTCCCGCGCATCCGTCGCCTAACAATAAACCTCGCTAATATATTGCAATCCCGCCCAAGAAACCCTGATCTCGCCCCTGCCCCAGGCCGGAGACATGTCAAGGATACCGATCTTATCAGATCTACCTCCTAAGATTCTCCTTCACTAATCACGAAATTCTGCTTCCCGTATCACCCAAAGTGCACTTCCTCGGGATCTCAGCCTCACCCAAAGCATCCGATCCTCCGGAAAAGCGCCTAGAGCACCCTTGATCTCGCCCCTACTACGGACTTCATAATCATATCATCCACATAGACCTCTAACATCCCCGTGCATCATGTCATGAAACAAAGGTAGTAGCCGCTTCTCTCGACAGGTAGCACCCGCGCTCTTCACCCCAAACATGACTCCCATAACAAAGAGGTGCCCCACTCCGCAAGATGAAAGGATGTCTTCTCCTCGTCCCTGAGCCATCATAATCGACTATAAACTGCAGAATCCATCCATAAAAGACAACATCACATGCCCCGCAGTGCACTATCAACCAACATGTCAATATGTGGAGAGGAAAATCATCCTCAAGCAAATTTCTTTATCAGATTTCTAAAGTCCACACAAAACTCTTAACCTTTGCCTGGCCCTGGGAACAGGATCTACATTAGCCAGCCACTGGGGTATCGGGACTGGAGCATGAAGCCAACACTAAGTTGCTTTGACCTCCTCCTTCACCCGAACTCCATCGAGGGCACTCGCTCAATTTTTGGCTTAACCTGGCCTGAAGATGTGGCACAAGTGGTAGATGATGCTGGAACTATAGAAGGTCAAGGCCTGGCATGTCCTCATAGCGACCATGCAAAAACATCCAAGTATGATCCGAGTAACCCGAGCAACCATCCCTATCATCCGCACAAAGTGGTACCGGGACCCTCATCTCTTCTAGGCTGGGTCCGCTTGCACTAAGGCCAACCGCCTCAAGGTCATCAAAAGGAGGTGAAACTCACTCACGCAAAGCCATGTTCGGAGTTGCACTCAGAGCTATCATCAAAATCGTGCCAGCGGCTCATCATCAATATCATGAATCTGTAATGTGGGTGAATGAGGTGCACATGCATCAATATCATCAATAAAAGAGATTGTGTGAATACTAAAATGCTCAACCATAGATGAAAGCAAGTACATCATCTAACGTGAGACAACCTTACAAAACATCAAAAGAAAGTATGGTCCACGTAGATCGACTTTACAACATGTCCTAGAATACTGGCATAAGAGATGTAACATCAACAATAACATCACCCGTAATCGCATCATCATCTAGAGTAAGAGAAGCATCCTCATCATCTCTCAAAGCAAGCACATAAAAATCACTAAGTGCAAAATCTGGCTCAGGCTTACTAATAACCATCTTGAATAGCTCCTCATCATAATCGTTAGACGACATAACCCATCAATACCCCCATAATCAGCTATCTCATCAGGAAAGCATATAGTGAGCACACTAGACTACCCAGGGGAAGGAGGAGCGATCAAGGTGGTAGAAGTGTCAGGAGCCCCACCACGAATCGGCCGTGAAAAAGTTGGATGCGTACCAACATGCCGGATACGCAGTTCATCAATCGATCCAATGACGCCGAGCACGGCTCTAAAGCCTCTACAAAATAGCCGCCCAACCTCAAACTCGTAAGGACAAAGAGGATAGCCAAATGGAATGTGACGGTCGCAGATCCGACCTCTCCCCGGCGCAGCTCGTACATGCATCAAAATCTGCCTCACGAGCACAAATCCTAAACCAAAGGTGGGTCATCATTCAAAACCGATAAATTCGCTACGCCATGCCGACGACGCCTAAACCCAAAACCGTGCATGTATGACATGCCCTCATCACGCGCCCAAACGACCGTACAAGCGTCGATCAAATGACATGGGTAATTCATCTCCACAAAATCCCTACCACTTGGCCTCAGATCTCATCAAAAGCGAACTGATCATAAGCAAATCATCACCCCATGGCTAATCTCTCCAATACCGGCCGTATCAAACGCGTCCCTCCCGTAGATGAAAATAGCAACGACTATCATGAATAAACTTCACCTTCAAATGAAGGGAAGATGGGATAGTGCTGCCACTATGGATCCATGGGCGTTTGCAGCAAAAAGTTAAAGGATACAGGATCCTCAAAATCAAAATTAACCTAAAAACGACCGCCCAATCATCAAACAGGAGTCAAGGAGCCTGACTCACCTCTCTAACATGCAGCACCGCCATAAGCTCACCGTCTCGTGATGGCTCAAAATCGTTGGCCCATATCCTAGAGCAATCGCAGCTGGCAAGTGGACATACACTAGTAAGGCATCCATCTGCCTCAAGAGGATGATGAACACTACCACCCAAACAACCAACTGATATATGAAGGTCAGTGTGGTCCGAACCTTCCTGGAGGTAAGTCATCCTCGGGAGGAAACAATGCAACTGCCTGACCAGCAGAGCAGGCGTATCAGGCCCTGAGATATGGCCGTGTCAACTCGAACTGCCTTATGCCCTTAATCAGCCCCATGGGTGGTAGAGGAAGCCAACAAACTCCAAATAGAGATACGAGTATGCATCAGAACATTGATGATCTCATCATCCTCTCTCATTGTCTCGCCCTGTGAGTACGGATCACGCCGAGATGGAACCGGAGGCCGCTGTCTCACCACTCTACCTCCGATAACATACCGGATCTCCGCAGTATCAACCGGCTCCTGTGGTCAAAATTAAAGAAATCAACCATAACAAGGCAAAGTCACCGCCCTGGGCAAGGATCCAAACTCGGGTAATGCTCGCGCCAAACGACATGTGAGTGAATCCACCGCCCGAAACACCTCATGAACCCCATCATCGCCATAACCATCATCAAATGCTATGGGCCCGACCGATCATCCCATGGCCAGCATATGGATGCTGATCCTGACTCAACAAAATCAATGGAATGAATAACTCTAATGATAGAGGAACCAGATGTGTAGAATACAGGAAGGGGTTAGAATCGATGTTAGGTCAGTCTCCAACTACACAATACCTAGTCAATCAAATCTTAAACATCGTGGTCTCAAAGCAAAGGCACTGGATCCGTAGTATGTCCAGTACCTCATGATAAGCACAATGTAGGTCCATCCGAAACGAGGCGAACAACCGGTAATGGCTCCTGTACATCGGACTAAGCAACTGCACACAGCCTTCAATGTCCTGTAAGACTCAACCAAAGGCATGCCTAGTGGGCGAGCGTCCGAGTTGTCTAGGATCGGGCCGTAGAATTGTGGGCACTCTGGGTCTAAGATGAGCACAAAGGTGGTCTCTCCACAACCCCGTGCGTACTTAAACCGAGCGTGGTGGAGCATAATGGAGTCAACCTGCTGGCCGAGGTAGTGCGGAAGGTCTACACCGAACCGAACTCTAGCGAGGGTCCCGTGGGCGGCCGTGATAGATGCTGCATAAGGCCCGGGTGCCCCATGCTCAAAGGAACCGATGGCTCCTACCTCCCGGTCTACATGATCCAGATGGCTTCTTTCCTACTATCGGGCAGGAAGAATCCGACCATAAACCGCGCCATACCATCCTCGACATACTCATACAATGCCTCTATCAGCCTCGAATCCATAATCTATGACGCCCATAAGACGCTCCAGCGAATCTAGGGCTGTAAACTCCTCATGATCATGCTAATCAGCTTCTCTCTCTAATGACGATCAATCATTCCGACAACCTTCTCCTCCAACGGAGATGAAAGCATGTATAGCCTCACGACCTCCCCGTCGATACCACAAGCCTCCCAGTGACACATCTATGACGCGAATAGAACTGCTGCAACTCATGGGAAAGATTCTCCTAAGTCATCACAATGGCTAATTCAAGGTGGCAAAACCACATGCCACACTACTTTAAATATTGAACAACATGACTAACCCAGCCCCATCTAAACCCATGCCTCATCAATCGACTACAGTCTCAAATGAGCACGTGACATCCTTCATCAGATACTGCCCATGTCGCATCCAAATTTTAGGCTAATGGGGTCAAGGTGTGCACTATCAATCCATCCCACAATATCCATACCCTCAAGAACTCTTTCAACTGCCTACATCTCGCTTTTACTTCAGACGCTGATCCTCGTAAGCACCGAGGCCTAATCGAATAGTCGATGTGGCTAGATCACCTCAGAGACTCGACAACAAACAGAGTGCCCCGAGGGATAAAGCAGTGGTGCTAGCTCTGAGCTTACTGATGGAGGTGGAGGTGAGGTGGTGCCCCATGTCAACCGAAATATCCGATGTGAAGCGCCTCCAAACACTATATTATACTTCAAGGCTACCTACATTTTAACATCGTTTATTTTAGAGTAATTTTATAGTTTTGCGACTGTAATATCGGTAGGATGCTCGGTGGAATGCAGAGCATCGGTGTGTGAAAGAGCAAAGAACGAGAAGCGCATTTCGGGAGCAAATGGGAACAAGGCGATGGAGCTCGTCACGCCGCGACGTCCCTGACGCCAGAGACGCCTTTCACGTCAGCGACGCCCCCACGCCGCTGACATTACCACGTCGCGACGCCGCCACTTCGCGACGCCGCCCTCGAAAATCGGGCTTCCCCATTAAAAGCAAAATTAGGGCCTGTAAATCATGAGACGGAAGGGCACGAACGCAGGCACCGTTTCTCGAGAGCAGAGTGACACTCGATTTCAGGAAGTGCCCTGAATTGTAATGCTTTTCATTTTTCGTATATTTTCTTATCTAGAACAATGTTTTCATTATTAAATACTTTCATCTTTCTTCCATTATGTTCTAGATCTTTTTCTAGGTTACATCAAACCTCACATACGATATATGGATTAAGGATCGATCTTTATGTTATTCAATTCAAGTTTATAAATCATCGAATCTACTTATAATTGTAGTTAAATTATATGATAATGTCATTGTACATTAGGCATAGCTTCGCACTCCAAGATCCGAGATTCGAGAGATGAGGGTATTCAGGATCTCAGAGTAGCTCTCTGGCCGATCGCTAATAGAGATATTTCTTAATCCAAGGGTGGTATCTGTGTGGGTAGAACATCATATTTGAATACCGAGTCGTAGATAGAGATATACTGACTGTATTTGCAGATAAAGTGGACATACCCTCGAGAGAGGATATTCGCCAGATAAGATCACCTCATCACATAAAGTGTGACATAAATGTATTGAATAACACTCTCTTTAGAAAAACAATCCATCGAATGACAGGGGGAGATATAACCTCTAGGCTTTAAACAACACTTTAATTAAATCAACAGCTGTTAGTTTTACATAATTAAACTCCTTTAAAGTCATTCTTCGATATTGTCTCAAAAGCATAATCTCCGTGAGTCAATTTGCCTTTCCCTCGTGATCGAGACCGCACGCTAAGTACACTATATTACTGTGGCTACGCGCACTCGCGCACTTAAAGTATTCATTTTATACACCGCTTACCGTCAAGTTTTCAAGCGTCATTGGCCGTAAAAGGTTTATGAATGGATAGAGAAGTGAGCATATAGATAATATTCTCAATTTTTCTTTATTTTACATTTTACAAGTACCGGTAATCGGGTTTTGTTAGTCGGGTGTTATCATGAAGACAGTTTTAATGCGAGTACACGCGATAAAGAAACCGAATTAATCAACACTTCAGGTGATCCGACCGTAAAGACTTCGCATGTGATTGGCGCCGAGAATGCAGAATGTAATTGTAGAACTCCAATAGTCATGGAAAACACTAAAGAACAAGATTTTCGCGTGGAACAACCTGAACTACGTAGTTTAACTAGAAATCTGCGCCAGCTATTCATACAAATTCGACGATCCGTACATGCTATTGGGATGAGTTCGTCACTCCAATACTTGTTCGTATTAAATGATCAGACGGCCATCCGCTAAACAACTTCGAATTGGAAGTCGTACCACAAAGCGCGTATGCTTCTCCGTAACATCTTATCTATGGATTCACCTCATGAGAACCCAAACATGCATTTTGTAATTTTCTCGAGTTTGCGATACTATCAAATTATAGCGAGATCACTTTGAAGAAGCGCTAAGGCTAGTACATTTCCCATTGTCACTCGGGAGTTAGAGCAAACATTGGCGTAACCGATCGACCACCCGGATTCCATTACTACATGGAGCGAATTGGTCTGAGTTCGACCAAGTTCTTTCCACCTTCGAAGGTGCACAGCTGGTGCAAGAGATCAATACACGTTCGATCAATTAGAGGAGAGCACGGC
This sequence comes from Tetrastigma voinierianum, assembly GCA_016808115.1. NCBI lineage: Eukaryota > Viridiplantae > Streptophyta > Magnoliopsida > Vitales > Vitaceae > Tetrastigma > Tetrastigma voinierianum. Next base: position 69,815 of record JAEQBH010007356.1, on the reverse strand, counting down.
GAAGCGTAGGTTGAGGTTCCATGGTGTGCGGAAGTGTCCTCTGCCGACTAACAGGATGGATGCAAGTCCACATACACAATAGTGCAAATCTGAGCCCAGAACAATGATAGATGCCTCGGTGGAGGATCATTGATGAAGAAAACCCACGGACCGGGCGTATGGGATATTGGAGAATCTTTGCAACCAAGCACTAATCAGGTGGCCTAGAGAAGGCTACACCGATAAACACGAGTGGGTGGCACGAGACGATGAAGTCTCGACAATCACGGTAAATCATGTGGCTCAGTGACTAAGAAACATCTAAATAGGCGACGAGGAGCGGCACATACTATCTGAGACCACTCCATGGGAGTTGTGTGCATTACATGGAGGGCCGACATAGTAGTGTAGAATGTCAATCAAGAACCTTCCCGATTAGACAAGCTCGATGCGTATCGAGGTTTAATCAGAATCAATCACGGCCCGAAGGGCTAGTATGGGGGTATGACTACAGGTAAGGGATGGCCGGGGACAAGGATGGGCGTAACAATCGGAGCAGAATAAATCAAAACAACCAAGGGTATGGATGGAGGAACAATCGGAACAATACGCAATCAAGCCAGGAGCCTAATGAACCACACGAAAGAAAAATTGGTTAGAGCAAGCTACACACGGATGTTAACCGCGTGCGTTCATATGAATGAGACTAAGGCGAACATGCGGCGTGAAGCAACCCCGAGTTAAACAATCAAAGCGGCCTGACTAAGGAGTTTGGAGGCACAAATAGGGCAAATGGCAAACACTTTCGAAGGCAATAGGGTTCTTTGCCTGAGTAGTTCGAGGAAGGCAAACCACAGAGGAGAAGGGAAAGAATATTGCAAGATGCATCACTCACAGAGTGGAGAATTGGAGAACTTGGGGCCACAACCCGGTGTCACGAGAACTTGAAAATAAAGGAATGAAGACTAAAAGCATCCCAAAGGACGATGCAAGATGAGCAACCTCAGATCTGAGAAGCGGTCGAATAATAAAGTCGGGGAAGGAACAGCGAAGCGGACAAAAAACGGATGAAGACACAATGTACCAATTCCGTATCCTCGGGGAGGTTGAAGAAAGGCAAGTTAGAGAAGCAATTTGCAAAGTTTCTTGGCGTCTTGAAGCTACATATTAATATACCCTTTTTGGAGGCCTTCGGAGAACATGCGAGTTATGTGAAATTCATGAAAAGATCTTGGCAAGTAAGAAGAAGTGGAAAGTCGGACCATTGCTTTAGCGGGAATGCGGTGCCATCTCTTTTAAAGCTTCCCGAAACTTGAAGATCGAATTAAATTTATATCTGGATTCTACATAGGGAGAATCGGGTATGGGAAAAGCCTTATGCGACTTGGGAGGCGAGCATCAACTGATGCCACTCGATGTTAAAGGCTAAAGTTAAGGAGAGGCAGAAATCAACCACAATCAGTCTACAACTGGCGGATAGGTCATACCAACACCCTCGAAGTATAGTCGAAAATGTGCTCATTAAAAGTTGGTAAGTCGATCGCTTCCGGCGAGACTTTGTCATTACGGACATGGAAGAAGGCATTTCGGTCCCCATCATACTTAGTAGACCTTTCCTAGCCACGACTCAAATTAATGTAGAAGGTGAACTCAAACTAAAGTCCAAGGAGACGAGATCACTTTCATGTTTTCCACCCCACGAAGCACCCCAGACGGCGATCGAATAAGAGATATCTGAGAACTTGATATCACGAGATTAATGCGAGCGATGAGAAAAATTCGAGGATAAAGCGGCTTATTGCACGGAAGACAACGCGAGAAGGAGCAAGGGCATGTACGAGAAAAGTATTTCATCCACCTTGAGCATTAGGTGTGAGCACTATAAGGATGCGCATAGAATTTCGAGTTTATCCCAAGTATCGTGCCGTTAAGTTCGAGTCGTCGATTACTGACATTAAACATAGCGCTTCTTGGGAGCGACCAGTTTTCTAAAACTTTGTTTTTTAAGTTCTGATTCTATTGTTGTTTCGAAATTTTGAATTTTAAGTGTGTGTCGGTGTTTACGCTTTGTTGGTTTAATTTCAGGAGACGGAGGTGTAGGTACGAGGCTTGCAGAGTGTTCAAAGTCCGAAAGGGAAGTTTACAAGTGGAGAGTTCTCGAAAAATTGAGGTTTTGGTATATAAATTATCTTGGGAGACCTTCTCTGCCACGTCGCGGCGTGGATTTTCCGCGTCGGCGGCGTCATTTTTTGAAGCTCTGCGCCCGCGTCGCTGACGTGAGTTTGCGTCAGCGACTGATCATTTTGAAGCTCTGATAAGTGGCGGCGTTGGATTTCACGTCATGACGTCATTTTTGAAGCTCTCATCGCGTCGGCGACGTGAAGTTTCCGTCGGCGTCATTTTGAAGCTCGTGCGTGGCGTGAGATTTCCGCGTCGGCGGCGTCATTTTAACCTCCTACGTCGCGTGCAGCGGCGTGTATTCTCCGCGTCAGCGACATCGATTTATGAAGCCCTCGTCGCGTCGGCGGCGTGGATTTCTCAACGTCGCTGACGTCATTGGAGTCATTAACTCTACCGCGTCGCGGCTGGTCCCATGCGTCGCGGCGTCATTTGGTGTTGTCCTGCGCCACGTCGCGGCGTGGTCACTTTGCTCCTTGACGTGACTGTTTTTAGCCAGAATGGTTCACTTTCCACATTCTTGCGTCTGACTCTCTGCTGCGAAACCTAGAGCCCCTGCATCCACAGCCTTCAGGACTGTTGGAGCTCTGCCACCTTGGTCGGAGATACCTCTTGCTCGCAGACCCTTTGTAGTCACCCCTCATGCCAGTTTTGGGTCATAGGCATCCTGCCACTATGTACCAGGTCAACCCAGTGCGATGATCTGGGATTCGGTTGTTGCTTTAAATGAACTAGAGTTCTAGTTTTGAGTCACAGTAGTCTGTTTGGGTTAGTAGGTTCCATTAGGGTTTTGAGTCTCATTTAGATGTTTTTTGAGTCCTTAGGTAGTTATTAGTTGTTTGGTTTGTGGTGCATTGAGTGTTGAATTTTTGTACCTAGGTCGAGATGTAGGTAGAGCGAAGTTACTGCCAGTGGTCGGCCAGCGAGGACCCGACTCCCATTAATCCTCTGGTTTGTAAATGAGTGCCGCGAGCGGTTTGGCCTGATTGCCAGCAAGCTCATTCATTGGAGAAGGGTTTCATCACCCAGTGATTTCTTCGAACATTGAAGGCTAAGAGTGGCGTCTTTATGCCGACCCCTGCGTCCAGCTGGCGATGTAGGCGTAGTCTTGTAATTTTCGCCAACCTCGTTCCCATGTCCTCGAGGTCGAGGTGCGAGGTGTATTGGTCGACCGGTAGCGGTCGATCAATAGTTTCTATGGCACAGAGCATGTCCCGCGTTCGCTGATCAGCTCGCGAGCATCAGAGCTACCGTGAGGTCATCGCGTAAATGACCAAGGGCCGGGGCGAAGTGGAGGATCAATAGTCGCAGACGTGCGGTCGATTTGAGCCCGAGCATTTGGCTGCATTCCCAGTTTGGCCGTTCATCGCCGGCGTCTTATCCCGACTGACGAATGTGTGTGAGTGGCCAGCCAGATTCCACAGCCTTTGCCGTGTACGGGACGGCCGCCGCCGTTCGATGTAAGGGCAGGATTATAGAAGGCTAGCGATCCTCCACAGCCAGAGATGCGAAAATGAACTGGGCTTATACCACGATGTTGAAGCATGCGAAACAAAGCGGGGTATATGGATAATAAATGACACTTGGCTCCACCCGATAAAAGCCATTTATCCAGCGGGACACACACAGTGTCCGCGGCTGAGACCTATGATTCAGTCCATGACCACCGGACGGAATGAGCTTTATAGTGTCAGGCTGATTATGGATCCTGAAATGTCCCAGGGTGCCCGGCGGTCTACGTCCCGACCACCTCCACCACTATCGGCCACCTCCATCCCTATCGGCCCGGCTCCACCACCTACTCGGTGCCGCATGCGCCTCCTCCTAGTCCTTCCCGGATCTTGAGGACCGGTGCTCGCTCAGCGGCGTTTTGGCGCTATGCAGGATGAGACCGGGAGCCGCGAGTCCTCGTTACCGCGAACGTGGGCGTTGCGTCTTGATATGCCGGCCATACGGCGATCGGGGCCATCATTCTGGCGGCGGCGGTCTATGCGAGCCCGGCTCGCCCGACTCTTGGCTTTTCCCCATCAGCCTGCCACCGCCCGCAGCCGTGATATTCCAGAATTTCCGCACCCTCTGCGTTTTATCTTGCCAGTGGGGACACTGGATATTTTGTTTGGGGGGAGGGGTGTGATGATTGGGTATTATGTTTTTGTGTTTTGTTTATTATGTTTTGGTTTTAGTTGTGTGTCGTATTTTTATTGTGTTTCGTATATTAGTGTGTTTTGTTTTTAGTTTATTTTACATCGCACTTTCATATTTATGAGTCATGTGTTAGTTATTTGATTATATTTTAGGACATTTTTGCATGTAGTAATTGCATACATTGTGCCATGTTGAAATTGAGGATCAATTTTAGATTGAGTTCACTATAAACTTGTTCAAATGCATACATTTGCTTGATTCTCGGTAATTAGATTGAATAGTTGAAAAGGGTTAGTGAATCAATCGGGTAGTCAGCTCAGTTCTCAAAACTCATCTTTTCGCACACTAGTGACTTTCGAGTATGCATAAGTCTTAGAGACCAACTACTAAGTTGATCCAACCTAGGGAGATTGAACCATTTGAGTGATAGGACACACCTAATCAAAGAGGATTGCCATTGAGCCCCAACCAAAGAAAATACAAAAACAATAGAAAAAGGAAAAATAAAAGAAATACTTAACAAAAACTAGGTATATGCATAGGAATAAAGCGGGATCATCGATCGAATCCGGAGCGCGATCTGAGGGCCTATCAAAGCCTAATGCTACTGAGCAATGTAGGGAGTCATTGACTTCCTTTGCCCATCTCTTTGAATGAAAGATGGGTCGTCACGCAACCTAGGGCCGTTGAGTTTGGACGAGTGTTCGAATTGAAGTTTGAAGGAATTGAATGCACAGTGCCCTTAACCAGGCGGGTGGGGAGTCACCAATGGATCCTTCTGAGAACACTCGGCTAAAACTTCTTGGCACTAGAGTCTTCTTCCATTTTGTTTTGGTACGAGGACATTTCTAGGTATGTGAACATAAATAATGGGTGCGTTCCTATCCTTGTCTAGTTCGCTTCTTCCTAATAGGTGGGTTGAGCTTAAGTTTGGGGGTATCGGGACCTAGGCATATCCTGGAGGTCATTCACTATAAGCACATAGGGATTTTGGGAAGGCTATTGAACACCATGGGATTTGATGCAAGTCGAGTTTCACCTATCTCGATCAGATTTACCGAAAGTCAAATATATATGTCTTGATGAACATCGAGCAAAACAGTGGGTATGTGAGTCAGTCCAATTTGATCCCCTACTTTTCAGCATGTGCACCACCGTCGTAGTGTTAGTTGCATGGTGTCGGGTGTGTGTCCTGTCTAGAGTCGGTTCTTGCTTGAGGACAAGCAAGAAACTAAGTTTGGGGGTGTGATGAGTGCCTTAAACACTCATATTATACTCGCGTCAGTCTACATTTTACTGTTTATTTTAGAGTAATTTTATAGTTTTTGTGACTAGAATATTGAGTAGATGCCTTTTGTGAATGCAGGAGCATTGAGGTGAAAAGAGCAGCAACGAGAAGCAGATTTTGGAGCAAATGGGAACAAGGCGATGAAATACCTGTCACGTCGCGACGTCCCCACGTCGTGGCGATCCTCCTGTCAGCGACGATCCCCACGTCGTGGCGTCACCACTTGTCAGCGGCGTCGCCACGTCATGACGTCGGCTAAAATACGCTCTCCTCATTAAAAAGCAAATTGAACCGGAAATCAAGAGGTCGGAAGGGCAAACGAGCGCGGGTTTCGAAGCGAGTGACAAATGATTTCGAGTGCTAGAATTATGCGCTTTCATTTTCGTATATTTTCGGATCTTAGAACAATGTTTTCATTATTAAACAGTTTCATCTTTTCTTCCATTATGTTCTAGATCTTTTTTTTAGGGTTACATCAAACCCTGTCATACGATATGGATTAAGGATTGATCTTTTATATTTATTGATTGTTTATAAATTATCGAATCTACTCTATACGTAGTTAAATTATATGATAATGTTGGCGGCGTTAGCATAAGCGCCTTGAAGATCAAGATTCGAGAGATGAGGGTATTCGAGGATAATTAAATGTATGGTGATTCGATCCGATAGAATGTCGGACTGAAGGTGGTATCTAGGAATTAGAACATTTAAGCATTTCGAATCTTAGGTCGAGATAGAGATATACTCGATTCTATTTTGCGAGATAGGCGGATATACCTCGAGAGGATATCTAGTAGAGTAATCACCTCACCGTAGGCGGATTATATAAATGTATTGAATAACACTCTCTTTAGAAAAAACAATCCATTGAATGTAATGAGGAATGTAACCTAGGCTTTAAACAACACTTTAATTAAATCAACAGTTAAGTTAGTTTTTACATAATTGAACTCCCTTTTAAAGTCATTGAGATGTTATGCGAAAAGCATAATCTACAGCAAATCCGATTTGCCTTTCTGTGGATCGATATCACATGCACGATTAAGTACACTATATTGCAGAGACTCTGCAGTGCACTTGCGCGCCGACATTCATTTATACAGCGTTTTTCGACTGTCGGTATCCTCTGTGCTGAAAGTTGTAATGAGTCTGGCACACTTTATCAATCCTCGGCCAAGAGGCCATGTCTTTGTATCTGGAGCGCGATAACCAATGCCATTCAGCCGCCGTGCATGTTGATCCATATTTGTTTGATCTGATGCTCGTACCCAGTCTACCCTCGACTCTAACCCACGAAAGATGGTCGATGCGTGTCATTGAATCCACGAAAGTATAAGCGTAACAAATAAAGTGGAGTCCATGTCGAACCAAAAGAAACGATGCTATAATAATGACTAAATAAGCAATCCATCTATACAAAATTGCCCCAGAAGCTCAATACTCAGATCAATCTCTATATACCCTGAAGGAAACCAAAATAGAGGGAATCTGGATCCATATCATGACAAAGCCGTACGAAGGCTCACGAGATGCACCCAGCGTAGGATGGGAGTCTAATCGATGTAGGATCTAAACTCAACCTAGAAGGTCAATGGTGGCTCACAAAAAGATAAGGGTAGAGTAGTCTTTTAAAGGGCTCCCTAGTAGGGCGAGTGTACCTCCCGATTAGTGTGACCTCCTACACGTTCCAGAAGAACGGGCGCTTCCATGCAAGGTGGTCATCAACTCCACACATGCACTTCCTCGACATCCCAGGGGGTAACCTATGGTAAAGGCTCCCACTGCTCTCAACGCTCAAGAATGAACTAAGTGTACAATGTATGTGTGGGTGCATCCATCTAAACCAGAAAATGCACACAGGTCACAAAAGTATCCTAAAATCTAGCTCTGGGCTATACAAGTCTTCGAAGATCGGACTCCTCAGCATCAATATGTCGGCCACCTCCAAAATGCTCACAAACATGAATGGCCCATCGCTGGAAGCGCCTCTAGTCAGCTCGGTCGAAAAGCAAGCGAAGGCAATGAGTCTCCAGCGGCAAACACAAAAACAAGAGACACAAAGTCGATCGAGACTAGAGGTTTGGAGATAAGGGGATACATGTGTGCCCCACATAGACATATGACAAGCAATCATGCAGGAGAAAGGTAGTCATGCAACAGACAGTCATGCAAAGCGCAGGTATATCATCCATATCTACACATAATCTAAGTAAGAGTATAAGATGAACATGATGTGTATATAACAAACAATGAAAAACAAGTGACATAACAAGATGAACAGAAGAATCGACCGACGAAGTCAGCCGACCAATACTAATGATACAACAATTAGACATATGAAAGATACGATATTTAGTCAAAATTCTCGATGTATGTTATACCACGAAAACCGCAAAAAAAAAGTATCTATCCAATCGACCAATCAAACTCCACATTTTTAATTTGTATTCAAGCTTGTGCTCCACGATTCCCGATTAGGTCGTCATTTGTGGACCACTTCATTTTTACTATGACACTAAAAAGTAGCTACGTATTTTATTTTAAAAAAAACCATTTTAGAAAAGCATTTGGGTCGCACGCTTTTTTTTTAAAGGAAAACAAAATAAGAAGAAAAAACCACACAAATGTGACTCATATTAAGAAAAGGCGGTCTAGGAAAAGCAGGAGTCTAGGTCGGGGTCGGGGTTACTTATCGGAAGATGCACGATGGAGCGTGCTTGGCATACAAGCACTGAAGTCGGGTTTCTATTAAACAAACTAAATAAAATATGTCTTTTGACTAATCCCAACTAATGAATCTAGAAGATAAGCAATAACAATATAAAAGCATACAAGACATATATAAATAATCCAAGCAAAGTCGTATAGAGAAAAAATGTGTACTGGGCGGCATGTTAGACGTATCAATTGGAAATAATGTTGGTCTTGATATAGTATAAATTTATTCGCATTCGATTAAATTGGTTATAAATCAATATGTCAAAATTATTTATTAAAATGGAATGTAGGCCCCATAGGAAGCCCGTTTATATGTTACGCAGAGTGGGCTCATCGAGATTCCATTTTATTGGAATTGTGGGTGCAGTGTGTTTGAAATTTTTAAGTTTGGTTTGAAATTGAAGTTTTGAAAATTGGAAGTTTGAAGTTGAAATTTGAAGGATTTTTTTAGGAGCTTGAAATTTAGAAGTATGAATTTTCAAAGATTTAAGAATAGGACAGCAGATGAAATTGAGATTTTGGAAATTTAAGGTGATCGCTTGAATTTGAAATTATGAATTTTGTAAAATTTGAAATTATAAACTTTAAAATTGGAAATTGGAAGTGTGGAACTTGATTTTGAAATTATGACACTTGATTTTGAAATTAGGGTGCAATTTTAAGTGAAGCTGTGAAATTTTGAAATTTGAGATTTTGAGGACTTGAATTTTAAAATAGAAAATTTGAATTTTAGAAAATGAGAAATTTGGAATTTGAATTTTAAAATTTGGACACTTAAAAATTAAGAAATGAAAATTTAGAACTTGAATTTTTTTACTTTTTTAAATTTGGGGATTTTATTAAATTAAGGGTGGGTGATAGATCATATGTTAAGGAAAAATAAATTGAATGTAAAAAATAAAAAAAATAAAAAATAAAAACAACCAATTTGATTAAATAAGCAAAAGCAATAATATATTTACAAGAAAATAAAATAATAAATTATAAATTAAATAGTAATATATACAAGACAATTAAAATAAAATAAAAAAAATTAAGTATATAAAAGAATAAAAGTCGAAAAAAAATGCACAGTAGATGGGTATTTCAGAATGACAAGCGCTCTCAAAATGAAATTGCCTCCAAGCAGTATTGTCTCCCAAAATTCCCTTTAGGCGAGATTCATAAAGACCTCAAGCGCTTTTAAACTTTGAGACCGCTTGGGCCACTCATTCCGATATGGGGGAAGACACATAGTCTCCTTAAGAAAAAAAAAAAATTTAAGAACTATTATGGCTAAATTATATGAAATTTCGTACCTTAATTCTCCAAAAAATATTTAATGAAGGAATTAGGTAGGGTCTGCAATGGCTTTTTTTATTAAGGCAATGCATGGTTTCATTTTTACTCTCACCTCTCAAATCAAGGGGAGATGGCTAACATAGAGAAAGGGAGACTCTATAAGCGTAAATTCCGATGATTGCGCGAGGAAAAAATCTGTATAAAATTTAGAGCCTGCATGAGGGTGATTTTTTTGTTTAGCTTAAAATCACCCATTCCTTTGTTTATTCCCCATATTTGGGTTTTATTTTTCCAATAAAATGATGTCTTCCACACTTATATGAGTTTGCTTTTTACCTTGTTTTTTCTTGTTTTTATACATTGACACATTTAATAACGTGTTTTGTTGTCGGTACTATTCACGATATGTTTTGTCGTGATGATTAGTTTCTTCATGGGGTTTTCACTTTGATAGTTCGGATGACAAAATTCAATTTGATCGAGTCATCATATCAAATAATCTTCGTTACATATTTAGAATTATCAAATATTTTAGGTATTTTTGAATTATTTGGTGCGTCATCTTGTCAAATTTTTAATAATTTTTATTATGTGTTTTTATAGATTGTATTGCTAATTTGAATAAATAAATTTATTTATTTTCAAAAACTAATCTTAATTTATTTGTAAGAAAATTATTAATTGTAATATTTGCAAAATAATATTATTTGCAATAATCCGTAGTAAAATAATTAGAAAGGAGGGAATTCTTCATAAAATAGTATGAAAATTCTTATATATAAATTTCTTTTAATATATCTCTTGTTAAATTTTCAATAAAAACACAAACGCTCCTTCAGCCAGGACGATGACGTGGCGATGGAAAAGCGGCAAAATATTTAAAGCCACGTGGACCGAGGATTGACTCAGTGAAACCAGGATCAAATCCGAGCCGACTCACCTTCACATTTCATCCCCGAAAAGCCCTACCAACAACCTTAAAATTTCGAAAGTACGAGAAATGGTGAGAAACTCCGTCAGCTAAACACCTCTTTAATTACTCTTGCAGTCGGTCTTCTTCTTTGATCGAGACCATAGCTTCATCTCCGATTGCAGTTCCATCGCATCCGATTCATACAATGTCGTCCTCGTTTTCCACCGCCACCGCTAACTCTCAGTTCTCACGGCCCTCTTTCAATTTCCGCTCACTTTGCTCTTCCTCAGGTATCTCTCAATTGCCCGTATTTTTTCCGTTTCCGTTTTCGTCGTTATCTGTCTAGTTGCCATTGCTTTGTTTGGGAAAATTATGATACTAGGTTTGTTTTTCGAAATACAACGAGCAATTTTCGATTTAGGGTTTGTATTCTTTCTATAAATCGCAGCTTTTAAATTTATTCAGGCTCAATTGTTTGAATTTGACCGGTATTTGACAGACAAATGATATAATTTCTATTTGCACTATAGTTATGAATGAACAATTCAATTCCCAGGTGAATCAAAATTGCACTGATTAAATCAGAAGAAAGAGTTTAATACTGCATAGCAAGGTTCAAGGTATTTTTTCTTGTCTTATATTTTCTCTGCTTCACAGCACTTCACGTGAATTAGATGCGTGTTTAATTTCATTGTGATAGATGAATCTTTGCCTGCAATCTTCTACTTCACTGCTGTATGGTGTGGGCCTTGTAAGTTTACAGATTCTTTTGTTTTGTACTTCATTGATAAGAAGGGTTTTGTTTAATCCATTTTATGGCATATTTGTTTTGTGTAGGCAGGTTTATAGCTCCTATCATAGCAGAGTTGAGTGGGAAGTACCATCATGTCACCACATACAAGATTGACATTGATCAGGTAAGGAAAGATTATGTTTTCCAGTTCAGCTCTCACATTCGTTAGTTATAATCACATTGAATTTGTTCTTGTGAATCACCTTTGTATGCTGTTTAAACAGACAATTAAGATTGAATTTGAAAAAAAATTTATTATTGGTATTTTAGAATAAGAAATTTGACATTTTCTTGTGTGATTTGTGATTTCAAATCTTGTTTGGCTGTTAACTGATATCCTAAAAATTATAATAGTTGTAGTTTTTAGTTGATAGGGTTAACATTCCAGAGATAACATAAAACATCATGACAAAGTTGGGAATTTGGTGTTTTTTATAAGAAAGGAATACCAAGAGTACTTGTAAAAAATTCATATTGAGTTACATTGAGAACACAGTGTTTTGAAATTTCTATTCAAAACGTTTTATGTTCTCTAGAACATTAATCAATTTTTTGACTCAATAAAACTGTTTGACAAACTTCTAACAAAAAAATAGTTTTCTGAGAATTTGTTATGAAATAGGTTGTTTCTTATTGACAAATTTAAAGTATTACCCTTGAGGCATTACTCAAGTGGTAAAGGGGTTTCAGATTCAAGTTTCAACGGGGACAAAAATTTATCTTTGAAAAAAAAATTTATTTTTTTCTTAATTTTTTAAAATAATGTTTTGAGCAATAACTGAAATTGTGGAGAATACTTTAGGAACTTTACATTGTATATAAATGTCGAAGAATGAGCAAGAAATTGTTCCTCTCATTTAAGTTCCCAAATAAAATTTTTGTTCTGAAAAAACAAGTGAGAACTGTTCTAGGAAGATGTTTCTAAGCAGGCTTAGAGAAACTTCATTTTCCAAGAAGTGTGGTTTCAGAGTTGTATGGCCAGATATATATAGGTAGACTTGTATGGACCGATATTGGAGTGGTGCTTGCATCACATTTAGCCTTGAATAACTGCTTGATTGTTGAGTTGTTTCTATAAAATTTACTGTTAGCTGGTATTTCCGTTGGACTTATTTATTTAACCTATTTGCAGGATGGGCTTCAAAACGCCCTAAGAACATTAAATATTACCTCTGTGGTAAGGCTATTTGATCCCTTCTCTTCCTTTAAGAATTGTTTTAAGCTTGGCTGTGTTGATTTATGATTGATGGAGCAAAGTGGTTATCTATTTCTTTCATCTCTGAATTAAATATCCATTTTATGAATTTTTTCTATGAGCAAAACGAGCAAAATATATTAATTTGGATGAGTATGTTTTGCATATTTTCGTTTCTGATCCAAAAAAGAAGAAGAAAGTTTTGCATATTTACACTAAAGTAGACATTAGTATCAGAACTTTAATTCGTTTGCTTTGTTTATAAAATGGTGTCTATTGTTACAATTTTATACCAGTTATTGTGACGCCCCGATCCCGGGGGTCACGTTGTCCATCAACTACTTGAAACACAGTGTGTCGATATCATGAGACCAATACATGAGTAAAATGACCCGTCGGTCCATTTATATATTCATCAAAATGTATATTTTATGCGAAAAGGAATTTATTTACAATTTGTTTTATTTACAAATTATCAAAAGCGGGTCTTTGCAGTTTTACAAAAATACATAATAAAGCCACATATGGCCATCTCTTGCGTCTCTAAGACCTCGGACGTCCCATCCCACAGTGCGCCTTCGATTACTGAAATAATTTTCCTTGATAGGGTGGCTTGTCTAAGTAGTTGAATTCCACCACATGGGTTACTCGCCTTTAAGTGCGCGTGTATTAAAGCTGACCCAGTACGTTTAAGCGAATGTGATCACTGCTTTAAATGTCTAAATCTACTGTCGATGACCAAGTGCCATGAACTCTCGCACGTAACTTGTCATGTATAAGAATTTATTTTCAAAACAAAAATATTTGTCTTACAATTAAAATCCTTTGGACATCCTCCGAAACCTAGGACTACACTGGAATACGCATGAAACCTCAGAACCTTTGGACACCACGAACATTGGACAATTCCTAATAAAACTTTTATCTTTACATTGGACGTTTTCCGATTACTTTAAAATCATACGCTCGGCTTGGACGATGTCTCCGTACTCACCACGAACCACCATCGACACGACGATGTCGATCTTACCATGTCAACCTTGATTTATCAGACACGAACACGGTCTTGGGTTACCATGGTCGACACTAAATCTGGGAATGCGACCCAAACCATACACTCGCTTGATGTCATGCGATGTTCTTGTGCATACAAATGCATGATGCCCGATGCATTTATTTTATGTCACATGAATATTTATAAACTACGTGCAACATAAACAATTCACGGATGGTTATACCTCCACACAATTTGCATGTTATTCAAATATCAATGGCAATAACATGAATTAAGCACAAGGACCATTTTTAGTCAGGAATTTGTCCAAAATGGGTCTAAAAATTCAAGCGGTCGGTCGAGGATTTTGGGACGGCCGGCTGAACCATTTCAGCGACCTCATACAAATTAATGCATTTTAAATGACTCTTGGCGAAAATATGAGTAGGAAAACCGCCTCCGGGTTTGTCGAAACTCCCTTGTCTGTGCCCGCGTGTAGGCTCTTGCAGTGGAACCCCGGCTGCTTCTTGCCTCGTGGGAGTTTGACGGTCGATCACTTGGGAAAATTTAGAGAGAAGTTGAATCTCTCTTTAAAATCTCTCTTTCTCTCTTTTCTCGGTTTGTTCCCCTCTCTCCTTCACTCCCCCCTAACCAGCTTGGTCAAGATGCGTTCAAGAGGACTTGTCCTCTTCTTGCCACATGTCAGCCTATCATTGGTTCCTAGGATTTTCTTTACCCCTTTGTATCCATCTACTTTAGTTTCATCAATCCCATGGTGCCACATGTCTCCTATGGGCCCACTTAGGCTCATTTGTTTGACTCATCCAACACTTGACACGTGGCGCCTCTTGGGCTACCCAAAATGTGCTAAGTGTCCCGCACCCGTCTCGGTGCCTCGGCTTGATGAAATTCGGTGTCTGGAATTCGACGAGTCGACGTAGTAGGCCCCAGATTTCGTGGTGATTCCAACGGTGAAATCCGTTTGTCGTCAGAGATCTGAAAAATTCCGGATTTTCTACGAAATTACGTTTTATCCTTCTTGAGTGCAGTTTTAGGGTTTTCATGGTTCATCTTGCTCTGCATTTGCATGAGGGGTTGTTGGGATGCAAAGAGACTTATTATTATCTACTCATTTGTCGAACTCAATTAAGTGTAGAAAATATTTCCAAACAATTAAAAATATTAATAAGTTTTGGATAATTCATTGCGCAATTCAAAATTCATGATATGTAATTATTTTTATCACTCTAATCATATTAGAGCTTGCTTAAGAAATTATTTATAAAAAGTGATGATTAATTAGATTTGATATGTGCCTAAATTTCTTACATCTATTCACGTTGTAATATTATGTTTTTACAAGGATTCAGAGTTTGGAACCTTCCGTTCATCTCACCCCATTACCACTTGAATCAAGCCTCAAGAACACCTTATCTTATATATATGATGTTATTCATTTATATCTTAATATCTTTGTTTTCCCACTTTTGCTATATTCATAAACTATTCATTTTGTTGTAATACCATCATTCGACGGTTGAATTGGTCTGATTGATTGATTCAATTTGATTTTAATAGCATTAGGCTTTCTCTACTTAAGTTAATTATGTGCTTTGCTTGTGTTGCAGCCAACACTCCACTTCTTTCAAAATGGGAAAAAGGCAACTGAAATCATCGGTGCTGATGTTGCCCGCTTGAAGGATACCATGGATAAACTCTACAAGTAATTCCCTTGTGGTTTGCCTATTCGCATTGTGTATACTTTTGCATGGATTTTCATTTTTTTTCTTTGAACAGTGGCTTCCATAGTTGACATCAGGGCTATAAATGGTTTGCATCGGAGTCATTCTTGTCAATCTTGAATCACTATTTATCTGTAATTTTCAATTTGGTTATGCTTTTTAGATTCATTCATCAATGCATCTAAATACATATTCATCTCATTAGATTATGAGTTGATAATGTTACCACAACACATTTCACCAAGTTATGTTTTTTGCTCCTTGAAAGTTCTTTCTTTTATTCTGTAGAGTTGATTGGTCTAAGTTGTTGGGACCTTGGGTCCTAGATATAGAATTAACTGAGTGAATTCTGATCTTTCCTAATTTTTGTGGGATCAATTCATACCATGGATAGGAACAAACAAATAAAACAATATCCAGAGTGTTTATGGGCTTCAATGTTTGAGTTGGCCCTGCAGCTAGCAAGTTGTTGTGTCTTCTTTGCTCTGTGTGATGGGTTGGGTGCTGGTTGACACATGTGCTCCTGTATACAAAACAACAGGACAGTTATAGTGGGTGACTAGTTAGGCCTACCTTCTGTGATGGTGAAGTCAATAATGGCACTTGCAAGAGGAGGCAACAAATAATAAGAATTAGGAGAGATAAGAGTGTCTTTGATCACCCCTTAGAGGAAGGTTAAGGTCCATATATGTAAGACTTTAATTCAATACTATCAAAGCCTTTTCTTGAGTGCATAGGCCTAACAGAGAAGCAAAACCAGGGCAGGCTGGTGGAAAGATGTGTGTGCATCACTACATCTTTGAACTGAACGATATCAGATGAGAGTTGGGTCGATTACGTTCTAGGCCAGTGTAGTTTGATCTCTAGTTAGAGATTGTCATCTTTAGTGAGGATATTTGAGCTGAGGAATAGATTGTGGTGTCATAAGCTAGAGAGAAGGTTAAGGTCGTATATGTGAGGCTTAACTCAGCACCATCGAGGCACTGGGGATAGGCCCAACAAAGAAGCAAAACCGGGGAGGGCAGGTGGGAAGCCGTGTGTGCACCACTGCAGCCCTGAACCGGACAATATTAGGTGAAGAGTTGGGTCGTTACAGGATGCCTATGTATTTTTTTTAAAGGAATGGGTTAAATTGGTTAGGATTGATGGCTATGGTGAAGGTTGCATACTGCATGTCATCCATGCCTTTTTCAATGGTCTGATTTATATAGATCATAATTACCAGGAATTGTCTAATCCCAGTTAAATTCATCATGTCTAATTAAACCTTCCTTAGCCATTGCCTGTTGGAGGAGGGTTAAGACATGTCTACAATTCAGAATATAATCGAATAATTTGATTCTCAGACTTGAATCTGGATCAGTTATTTCATATTTGCCTTGTCTTGTAATTGATTGACATACTTTGTATGCAGTTTAAAGTCAATGGCTATAAATGCAATTTCAACTTAAGTAATTTCCCATTGTGCTCATTGTTTTTATTTGCAGGAAGGAGTGATGGAAAAGATTTGCACCTCAAGAAGGAAAGGGTAAAGGGGAAAGGGCGTGTCATCAATGTTGAGACTGAGAGTTTAGTTGGGATTGTCTGAGCTTTGAACCCATGAGATGACCTTTAACACAACGTAAATTGCACTTACAAACCTGATAATCCATTCAAATGATATGAAAACCTCAGCATAAGCTTTCTGTTTTTGCTTCCAAATCTATGGAAGTCAGTTGTAATGTTTATCAGTTCATTGTCATGCAAAGGTTTATTTGTTGATTGCTGTTTATGCTCTTAATTTGTGTATATGCTTTTCCTGTGTTTAAATGGAAATGATGAAAAGTTTAATCATTCTTGCACTACAATCGGATATATTTTCAACATGCGAATCGCGAAAAAAGCGGAAATAAATATTGTGCGATGATGATAAGAAAGTAGCTTAGTCTTGAGATGTGTGATAAATGTCCTTTGCAAAACAATAATAATCACACGCACACAAAGACGACAATCACACATATACCAAGACGACGATTCACGAAAAAAAACATATAAAAACCTAAATTTGTGTGAAATAACCGTTTTATTGATAAATAAAAATATGGAAAAATGTGTAAATTGGTGATTTTAGTTGCTTGAAAAATGTTAGTAAATAAAAAAGTTTAGAAAATAGGTTAGTTTTTTTTTTTAATGAAATTTACTTAAAAATAAAAAATTGAAAAAACACTATAGTTACACTGTAAAAGTTATTTTGGAAAGAAATAATAGGGTAAAAATAAAAATGGGAAAAATGAATTTTATAAATTATTATCAATAAATTATAATATTATTAGTAGTAAAGGATAATGTTTAATAAAATATTAATAAATGGTAATAAATAAATAATTATTTTGAAATTAAAAAAGAAAACTATAGGGAAACAAAATATTTTACAACGGAAAGGATTTTCTTACAAAATATTCAAATTTAAAAATAATATGATAATAAATTAATATTATAATGTTAATATTAATAATTATATCAATGGATCAGATATACACAAATTATGGCTTAAGTTTTAATGAATCCGTTGCACGATTAAATTTGCAATTTACTCGGAATATGTGAGCGTGGAAAAAGTGTAAAAAGATGTTATATTGATCTTGTAAGAATATTTAAGAAATTAAAATGTCCACAAATTATTAATATTGATTAACGTTATAAGTATATATATAGGGCTGCAACTTGGGCGGCTCTGATCGGGTTGAGAGTCAACCCAAGTCAAATCCAAACTTCAAGTTGATTTTATGTTGGTTGGATCGAGTTGAGAGTCAATCCAAGCTAAACTTGAACATTAAATATTTAAACCCAAATATAACCTACCCCGACTTCCAACTTGATGAACTCAACCCAAACTTAACCTGTATCGAAATTATGAAATTCAAGTTGATTTTATGTTGATTGGATCAAGTTGAGAGTCAACCCAAATTAAACCCGAACATTAAATATTTAAACCTAAATATAATCTATCCCAACTTCCAACCTGATGAGCTCATCCAACCTTAACCTTAACCGAAATTATAAAGCTCAAATTGATTTTATATTGGTTGGTTAATAGGGTTATGTTGGGTTGAGGTAGGTTGAGTTAAAAATTTGAAGAAGGGATTAGAGTTAGAATCATCATGGGGATAATTTCTGCATTCAGAAGCCAATAATATACATTGGAATCTAGCCAAATCTCAATTTTCAACTCAAAATTGGTATATTCTCCGTATTTGAAGATAATGGAACCCACTTTTTGGAGTTTCAACTATAACCAATAATTTCAATTTTCAACTCCAAATCACTATTTATTTCTCAAATATTTATTTATTGAAATTAGAATATAATAAGAATATGACATATGAAACACTTTTATCTTTATTGAAATGTAAATACAAATATAAAATTATATTAAATAAATAAAAATATATTAAAAATACAAAATGTATTTTAAGCATATACGCATTAGAAAATAAGAAAGCAACATTAATAAGGTATATAATAAAGTACATTAGCAAATGATGAAAATATAATATAACAACTAATACAATGTTAATTATTTAAATGTTATTAATTATTGAATTAATTAATTAAAATTTAATACTTTATATTAAATTATAAATAAAAAAAATGTATTATATCAATAATTTACTCTAAATTTGTTATTAAATTTATTTATTTTAAGAAATAATATTATAAATTAATACCAAAATGAATATATTAAAATCATTATGCTATATTGTGTATATAAAAATAATTCAAAATTAATAAATAGTATATAATGAAAATAAATGTCAAAAAAATAATAAATGTTCTAAAATATTATTAAAATAATTATTTTATTATCGCAGAATAAAATAATAAGAGAAAAATAATATAATATTAAATAATAAGATAATATTAGTTACTCTTATTCATATCTCCAAATTTAGCGATCTTTTGATATGCACTGTAACAAAAGTGGTGGTTGGAGGTAGCCTAACCTAAATGATATTAAGATATGTTTATTTTGATTATAAACTTAAATACTTGTCTTGTTTTTCTTTTTGTTTTGGCTTTGAAGTAAAAAACTTCAAAACCTTTTAAACCTAAATTCTCTTTCTTTTCGTTAAAATAAACTTAAGAATGTAAATAGAGAAGACACAAACGATGAAAAGAGAAAAACTATCCTTACATAGAGTACAAATAAAAGCAATTTATAAAACAATCGATGGAAGTAATAGATGACATAACTAAATATTGTACTTGAAACACGACCTATAAATTAAGAAGAAATGCAAGGAAATCGTTCTGAAAAATTTGAAAGCTAGTCATTGAAGTGCTTGATTTAGTACTTGAAAATACTACTACACAAGTAAGAGTGGGCAAAAGCCTAAAAATCGAATTGACGAGAAAAACTAAGCGCAAATGAATTAAAAGCCAAAAAATAAGTTAATCGAACTTGGTGGTTTGACTTTATTTGTTTTACACAAATCTCAATTTCGGTTTACAAATTATAAACACAATTAACTACATTAACCAACCGAAAATATATATATATATATATATATATATATATATATATATATATATATATATATATAAGCATTTTGTGATTTATTTGGATTAGTTTATTTTCTATACTAAGTTATTAAAAAATGTAGTTGATTAAAAATCATGATTAAATATATAATCTTATGTGTTTCATATAATGTTATGAATATAATATAAATGTGTATTATAAATATTTTACAAATGTCTGAAAACTACAAATGAATAGATTGTATTCATTTTTTCTTTGCATATTTTATTGTATTTATAATAATAATTACTAATTTGAATTTTAATATACGTTATGAAATTAAAATTTATTTTTAATTATGGTCAACTAAAAAACCGATATATGATTAATCGAACAAATGGTTAATCAAATATTTGATTAACTATATTAATGATTAAGTTTTTGGTTTATATCAATAAAAAACTAAAAATTAACAATTGATTTTTATTTTGTATTATCGTTCGATTCAATTAACCGAACCATGCCGACACCTAGACACAAGGACATATAAGTAGAATTTGAAATTTTACTTCGATCGTTCTAATTCTGCTCCTATGTTTTTTGGAAGCTTTACTTTGGCAAAGTGTAAAAGCAGTTCTTAATATTTTATATATATATATATTATAGTCATCATGTTTAGTTAAAGTGAACAATTTATTATAGGCATAGGATTATGAAATGGTCTCGAACAATTTATTATCTTGAAACAAAAATGTATTAAAAAAAAAAATCATTAAAGTAACCATTTTAATTATCAATTGTTTAATAATGTAATGTCAATTTAAAAATACCCATTTGAAAAAAAAAAATAAATGGAAGCTAAAAAAGAGCGGTAAAAAGTGCAAGAGTGGTTGAGCAAACTGCTGTATGAGCATCTCAGTGGCCATCTCATTCTTCCCCAACATCTTTCAACAGAAATGGAGTTAGGAGCTTGCTGAAGTCAATATCAGTAAAAGATAGTAAAATGGGTACCCTTCAATTCTGCTTTTCACCTACTGGGTTTCCCTATTTTCTGCCGCTGGAATTCATTTACTGGGTTCGCATTTTGATTACGATTATGATTTGGAATTTTCAAGCCGATCTTGTGATTTGCTTTTTCAGCATATGCGTCGGTTGAATTTTTTAATGTTTCAGTTGTAGCTTTCCGGTTCTTGGTGTAATTGGAATTCATGTCAGAAGTTAGTATCTTATTTAAAAAAAAAATCGGATAATAGGGTTTTATAGGGACGATCCAACAAATAATGTTCTGATTATTGTTGTATTATTGTATTATTTTCTCTCAGGACTGCAATTTTGAATTCCTGTTCTGTCTATTTCTGGGCTTCTTGAATGCCGTCCGATGTATTGATATTTTGGTTTGTAAATTGATGAGGAATGATCTCACAAGCAACTATGTTATTTTCCTTTTATTTTGGGATGCAACTTTACAAAGAGGGATCAACATCCCATTTGTATTCTGTAGAAACCTCAACCAGACTCGGAAACCCGATAATATTTGATCAATTGTTTCTGTAAAAGAGATGCCACCATGAGTTCAGTACAAACCGCTATTCTGTTATGAGTTTCTATTTCTCATACAGTTGTGTATTTATCAATTTGAGGAGATGGTGTTTGATATTTTTGCTTTGCCTTTTTGTTGCTTAGTGATTAAAGCGGGAACGATTAAAGTTTGCAGATGACTTTGTTTTATTCTCTTGAGGAGAGGAAGCTGGAATCTGAAAGTCAACTGAGGATTTCAGTTTATGATGATATTTGGTAAGGCCTGGCTGATTTTCTGCAGCTTTATCCTGCTTCATTATTCAGTTTTTTCCTCCATGTATACCGAAGGAGAATTTGTCTCTGGATAAATAAAACACTCTGTACATAATTTTGAAGAAAATTTCTTTGGATAAATGCCCTATGCTGAAAATGACCCTTGTGCAATAAAGCTGGCTTGAATGAAGCTTTTGTGAGTAAAAATAAAATGTCTAAGAAAAGTCTTAGGTGTTTTTTGTTTTTTTTTTTTAACTTAATGCTCAATAGAACTTTTTTTCAACTTAATTATAATTGTACTTAATAGTATTAAGTATTAAGTTGTTTGTTTTTTAACATTGTGTAGTGAGTGCTAGCTAGCTCTCCTCCTTGTTGGGCAAGGGTGGTGTTTTTTGTTTTGAAAGATGAGCTTACAAAATAGAAAAAGCGTGGCCTCAGAATTTTTTAGAGAGCTCAGCAACAAGTCATTAAAAGGACAAAAACAAACAAATTAAATCTTTGAAAGCTATTTAGCTTTAACAAAAACCAAAAACAAACGCCGCCTAGTGTTTACCTTTTAAAACCATGGTGTAAGTACTTTCTTATCTTATGTATGCCTTCTGATGTATGGTTTAGATGGGATACACATAAACAGCCTCTAATTTCTGGTGAGATCTATTCAGTTTTGTTTAATTTTCACAATTCGTTGTAATTTTATAGACAATAAATTATTGAGTTGTCACATGAATGAAAGCGGAAGTATGCATTCGAGGATTTTAGTACCTTTTTCTTTTAAGTACTTTTTGTCACCTTTGCGAAATTAACCTTTGGTATAAAGAAAAGTCTTGAATAATCAAAAAACAAATTTCTGTGCTAGGGATTGTGCTTTAATCTGTGAATCTTTCTAAAAAAACATATATGTATCTTCCCATCTGAGAGGTTATTCATGTTCATATTTTTATATTTACTCGTCTCACAATAATAAAAACTTTGAGATAGATTTTCCAGATTTTGGTTGCTTTTGAACATATGAGAGCTGCATCAATGGAGTAGTACTTGTACTTTTAGAAATTAGTAGATTTATGATTGCCTTTGGTGCTCAGTTAACGAGTTTTATTTTATGATGGTAAATAGTTATGCAGTGTCAATTAGTACTTAGGAATCTATATTTATAACTTGAAATTGTTTTGCTAGCAAGCCATCATTGTAGTATTGCATTTGTATTTTTTTTAGTGGGAGTGCATGTAATTCTGCATCCAATCTCCAATGATTTGTCACGGGAAATGGCTAGAAGTTTTGGGTTGTGTGTGGTGAAAAAAGCGGGAAATATGAAGAAGCATGAGTAGACAAATAATGTTTAGTGAGCTTACGCTAGATATTTTACTTTTACGATTGCTAATCTATCAACTAACCTAAAAGTTTAAGTTGTTCGTTAATGGACCAATAATGTATATTATACCAATTTTCACTTAGTCTAAGGTGGTGTTTGTTTTGGCCTTTAAGAAAGCTAAATAACTTTCAACATTCAACTTGTTTGGTTTTATAACTTTTTCATGACTTATTGCTGAAATTTCTAAAAAAAATTATGAATAGAAAAAGGCAAAATATTAAGCTTTTTCTATTAAGAAAAAGTCATATTCCAAAACAAGAAACACCACCCTTACCCAATAAGGAGGAGAGCTAGCAGTACTCACTACCCAATGTTAAAAAACAAACAACTTAATACTTAATACTATTAAGTACTATTTAGCATTGTTGAAAGTTATATTTAACATTATGAAAAACAAACACCACCTAAAACTGTAACATCCCTCCTCATGGTCCTTATTTAGTGATTAGGATTAGCTTAGACGCACCATGTGCTGTATATTAGACATGGGTGAGGCTCTAATCTTGACCCACATTAAGTTGTTAATAAACCTAAAAGCTCATGTTAGAGCTTTAACTCCAAGTATAAACTGCCATGATATACTTATCAAAAGATAATTGCCAAGATATACTTATCAAAAAGATAAATTGCCATGATATACTGAGTTGGCATCTAATCTAACATTTAGAACTTTAAGGCTCTGTTTGGAACCCAGAAAATGGTAGGAAAAGAAAAAAAATACAAAGGAAAATGATTTTCTCATGTTTGGTTTCACTGTGGAAAATATAAAAGAAAATAAAATTTAGTCAAAATTCCTCAAAGTTTTACATATTTTTAAATTTATTAGTCCTTATATAATAGTGAGAAACAATTAAAAATGACTTTGAACATATAGAATTAATTTATTTGTCAATAGACATTGTTGGTCCACTACATATTGTAGTGCTGCCTATACGAGATGGGCTGTACTGAATAAGCTTAATATATATTGTTGATGTACTACCTCGTAAGGTTTATTGGGCGGTATAAGCTAATAGCTTAATTTTTAGTTATTTGTTTTCTCCTCCTTGTGTGTATGCCTAATGTATTTTGATTAATCATTTTGAAAATTGGAATACCTCAGAAAAATCACTGGTGATCAAAATTGACATTTTTTTTCTAATTTGTAGAGCACCTGAATGAACTTTTTGTTTGCATTTTTCCAGGAATGAGCTTTTGAGTTCATTCTGAAAGATATTAATTGTGTAGTTTTGCCAATATTATATTATCTTTGAGGCCCAAATATTATTGAAGTACTACATAGGTTTTCCATAGGAGCAGTTTTGTGAGTTTACAATCTTAAGTGTTAGTATAACAAAGTCCTTGAGATGAATTTTCTTTATACTTTTTTCATCAAAAGGTTTATTTGGATGCATTTATTAACTAGGTTTCTAGACATAGCCACTAGAACTGAGCCATTAGTTTTAATATTAATAAATCATCCCTGAAATAATTCATTTGAACTTGCCACAGAAATTTCAGATCTTGCTGAGTAGACATGTTGGACAAGTTCTCCCAAGGAATTTTAATGTAGTTTTATAGCAGAGTTTCTTCAAATCAGTTTTGGAATAGGTTATTGAAGGTATGCTTGGGTATCGCATCATCTTCTCTTCTCTTTTTAGCTATTGATGTGAGGTTAGCTTCCATATTCACTGTGTTGATAAATTTGCAGTGGCTTCACGCCTGTGGAGCTCTGAAAGCTAATTATGGATCACTTAGTTCTCCCGTTTGGTCATTTTTTGTTACTTTTAATTTCAACTCTTCAATTTTAGTTTTCTGTGGTGATGATATCCTTTTCTGTAAATTCACTAGTCTAGACTTATGTTGCACCGTCATAAACTAAAACCTAAAATACGTTCACTGGCTAATGTTAAAAGGTCAACAGCTAGAAGTGAACTGTCAGCAACATGTCATCTGTTCTAGGTCTAAATAAGTTGATGTATGCATACATGGAACTTAGAATTCTGAATAATAATCTTTTCTCAAGCTGGTTTGTTTCTACACTCTTTCCTTTGAATCTGACCTTAATTTTTCCTGTGAGAAATTGAGGAGGTTTTCGTAAAATCTCCTTAAATTGAAAGAGGTTAAATGTCAATTTCTGTTGTTATTGAAGTGGCTAGTCAGTAAAGGGTGTACAAAAATATATCTTGATGGTTAACCTTTTTTTTTTTTTTTGCGTGTGTCCTACCTGACTTGAGTCAATGTACAAGGATGTGCAGAACTTGTTGCTGTTTTTTCCTTGTGAGATACTCTGCCGCTTCAATTAGGATTTGATTTTTCCGAAGGTTTTTAAGGTTCCTGATGTTTGATTGCAGGAACCCAATATTACCCATTTCTCCTAGTGGGTTTGAACTATTAGGTTGTGTTTGGTACATTGGAATAAGGATTGATAATAAAAAATCTCTTTCCATTCTTATTTCTCATGGAATGAAATCAATAATTTGATTCAATTCCTGTGTTTGGATTAGTTTAGGAATCTTACATGGAAATGATTGTTTATTTTCATTCCAATGTTTGGTAATACTAGGAATTTGAATGAAAAAGATACAAATTGATAATGATACCCTATCACATGATTTTAAGTAATTTTTATTTCATTTTAAATAATGAACTTCTATGCTTTTTTACTAAATAATAAGATTAAACGAAATAATCTATAATTTTAAAAAAAATCATAAAAATATTGGGTATGAGAAGTAAATATGAAACTAAAATAGTAAATTGAAGTTATTTTACATTATCTCTTTAGAAGTAAATTGATCAAACCCTATGGATGAAGAAGATCTCCGCTGATCCCATGATTTATCACCCAAATGCCTGGTCAGTAACCTCTGTAAGGATAAATCATCATACCTGTGTGATAATAAATCATCATAGCCACTCAAACTTATACATTTCTTTCTTTCTTTCTTTTTTCATCAGTTTATTTCCCTATGCTAAATGAAAGTCAGATGAACAATAGATGTTAAGGTCTATCCATCTTGTTTTTTGTCCATTCTACCCTCAGATCTGTGCATTATTGGTTGATTGTAAATCATGCAGCTATGAAGAAACAGTGTTGGAGAAACATTATAATTGGAAACTGGGTTTATAATAAACTAGTTTATCTATTTTATCTTTATGTTTCTGCAATCTGCTGTTTCAGATTATGTCTCAGATCTTATGCCCACCTACTATCTACATTCTGAGTTTTTTATGCAATTGGGTTTTGATTCTGAACTTAATTCCTGCATTAGTCTTTACTTATTTGTTAGTTACTTTTATGCTGTTTCTGTACCTTTGATATTTCTACATTTATTTAGTCTTTATACTTGGTCCTGTGGAGGATGTTCAAAATTCTTTTATAAAAAAACCCTAATAATCACTTCAAATAATACTCAAACTAGTCTTTTATTGTCACATCACTAAGATCGTAATTGGTGACTACGGTTTTAAATTTTTTTCAAAAAGTTAAAGTCATAGTCACCAACCGTGTTTTTAACTTAAAACTTAAAACTGTAGTCATCAATTACGATTTTAATAATATGACAATAAGAGACTAGTTTGGACATTATTCTGAAACATGTGTTAATTTGGAATTTTGTTTTCTGAAAAAGATTATTTTGGGACAAAGCTCCAATGTGGGCTGGGCCGGATCTTGCTAGACCAGATCCCATCTTAAGCCCAGTTTAGGCAAAGGTTCAGATTTAATATGAACATAAAGATTCAGATTTAACAAATGAGAGGAAATCTTAAGATAGATTCAACAACTGGGAGTATGACCCAGTAGTTAAGATCATCTGAAATGGAGATAGAACCAGGTGGGCGCTATAGGCAAATTTCCTAATAAATGAAGCATGGCTCAATAAACTGATGTTTGGACAGTAGGAAAAAGGAAAGAAAATACAACCCAGATATGGGAATTTCAACAAATGTAAAAGGTGGGAGTTTTAGGGGCTGTTTGGTTCTTGTTTTTGAAAACTGTTTTCTGTTCTTAAAAACAAGGAGAGCAAACAAAATAGGAAGAACATGCTTGGTTCTTGGTTTTTTTTGTTTTGAAACATGTTAACAAAGAAAATACTAAATCTGGGAATAATAAAGAATCGCTTTGTAGTAATATCGTAGCGTAGCTTTCCGCTGCTAAAATCGTTTTAACGGTTTTCGAAAACAGTGAACTACCTGCCCTCATATCCTTGATCAGATCTTTTTCTTTTTCAACAAATCCCAGTCTTGTTTATCTGAAAGGGCAACAACTCAACAGGTAGAGAATATTAGAGCATGTTTGATTATTGTTTTTGAAAACTATTCTTGAGAATAGTTTTTGAAAAACAGAGAACATCATTTTGGTGTTCTTTAAAAACTATTTTTGTTCTTTGAAATTAGTATTTTTTATGTTTTTTTGTTTTTTCAGAGCAAAGAAACTAAGAAACAAACATATTCTCATTGTTTTTCTTCTTCTCCTAATTTTTGAGAACATAAAACAGTATTAAAAAACCGTAACCAAAAAAGCCCTTTCTCCTTTCATCCAAGTATTTGTCACCCTTGTCCTGCTGTCTAGTATCTTAAAGCCTTTACATAAACATTCAGCTCGGAGTTGAGACAATGATAGAATTATGACTTAGAGAGTATAAAGGAAAACGACTAGAAAATATGAGAGTTTGTTAGATCATTTGTGTTTTTATTGCATCATAAAAACAAAGAGAAGAAAAAGAAAACAAAAGAGGGGAGGGGGGAGAGAGAGAGAGAATGTAGCATCCGTCATCATGATTAGATACTGTGTGTGGATAGCAGAGGGTAGAAATTAAAGATGCTATCAGGGCTAGTGGGGTAGTAGTAGATAGTAGGGGGGGCAGAGAGAGTAGGGTTAGGGATGAGTGAGTGAGTGAGTGAGTAGGGTCAAAAGAAGAAGGATAGGAACGAAGACCAGCGGTCAAAGGGTTGGACAATGATAGGGGTCTGGAATATCTGAGATGTTGGGTCCATTCCCTCCCCAGTACCCACCCACTCAAAGAATGACTTGCATGTCCCCCATCGTCTGCATCTTCTTTTACATTCAATACAAAAACAAACAAACCTCCCTCTCTTCCCTGCTGGGACCAACCCACCATCTCTCTCTTTCTCTCTCTCTCTCTCTTCCATACCTATGCAGTGGTAGTAGCTGTTGTTGTGTTGGAAGAATTAACCACTGTACTAACACCCAAACAGTTACATCAATGCCCCAACAATACCACCACCCCACACAGGTGCGTGCCTGAGTCTCCACTGCTACCTCCTCCCACACTCCATTTTCCAGCTCCTCTTACACAACTTTTTGATTTTTTTTTTCACCCCCTTCCCCCTTGAATCTTGATATCATATCACCTCTAGGAAATAGAAATTCTTGATGAACGGGCAGGCTGAAAGTTGAAAGATGAAATATGATGAAGTTGGAAAAAGAGTAGTAGCTTTTGCAAAGACACATTGGTCAAAAGAAGGGGACACAAGAAGCCGCCAAGTCAGAGAGAGAGGGTTAGGGCTGTATCATACTACTTGTATGCCAATGGTAAATGCCAAGGGCAATGACAAAGGACTGCGAGCTTACAAAAGGCTGACAAGGTAAGAGCATGATAGGATGGGGTGATATATGTAATTAGATGGGACTAAGCCAATTTCTCCCACCCCCCCTCTCTCTCTCTCTTTCCTTTCTCATATATATTTAAATGACAACATATTAGATGGGTGTCTCCCAAGTCCCATCCCACTCCCAACCACTCAGATTCTGCAGGCTTGACGGAGCTCTGCTTTTTGTTGCTTTTTGCAAACATATCAATCATTGGGAACTTGAACAAACCCTTGATGCCTGTCTTTTTACCAATCCCCATTTATGTTTCCTCTTAATTTCTCCCCACCTAACCAACTCTCTTACTGCCTCCCCACCTCCATACATTTCCATTTAACGTTACTCCCTACACTCCTTCATTCCTGGTTCCCTAAAACCTTTCTTATATTCAGTGTTTTATGAATTATGATTGATCTCTTATAACATTGCAGTCAGAGCTCCACATCCTTCAAAAGTTTTCCCCATTTTCTTTCCTTGTTAGTAGACCTTCTTCATTTTATATTGATCTACAAGGTAAAAAGATATCAACGAGTTTATCATGCCTAGTTCAAGTGATAAAGCCTTTACCATTAAAACATGCAAAAGACATAAAGGGGCTCTCAGGTTCAACTGTTCAAGTCCCAATAAGGATAATTTACTACTTTGAAATTATAGTGTATTTTAACAAAAAAAGATATCAGTTTAGTTCGTTGCTTTTTATTACATTTCATCAAATGATTATAGGGAAAAAATTTTAAGATATATAATTAAATATAACTTGATGAATTAAGATATAGACGAATAAGACACACAAATCTGATGAAATGGGAACCTTTTTGGGTGTGTGGTTGTTCTGATTCAGTTGATTGATGTCACTAGCACCTTGTGTTACCACTTCATCTTAACTTAAGAGTTTATGCATGTTACTGACAGCACTGCTTGTACCAACACCCAACTAAGGAATACTCAATTCTAGTTAGGTTTGAAAAAGCATTACTTTAGGACCTATTTTTTCTAGAAAAGAATCTTCAATGATTGTACTGGAGGCTGAAGTGTTTCTAAAGAACATCTTTAGGAAAAGGGTTTGTGATTAGGAGGGCACATGAGTCAAATGTAAACCCACACCTTAAACTAGCTTATGAAAAAAAAAAAAAATTGTGGGAGAAAATTAGGTTTTAAAATGCATGAATTTGCTCTTGATTTCATCTTTTATGGGCTAAAAGGGTAAAAACCAAGTACTGTTTCTTGCAGATTTGGTCAAAATTGTGTTGCTCTCTGCTGGTTCCCTCAAATACTTGAGAGAGACACTGTAGAAGCTGAAGGGATATAGTATCAGAGAATTTTAGTATGATGAGGAGTTGAACAAAGTACATACATAGCATCTATGGAACAAAAAAAAAAAAAAAGAACCAAGTACTAATATATCATGGATGATAAAAGTTTTGCGCTTTTCTATCTTTTTTCTTCCTACTCTTTCCATCTCTAATAATATTCTTACTACTCTAATAACATTCTTTTTCTTCCTACTCTTTTCCATCTCTAATAATATTCTTCCTACTCTAATAACATTCTTTTTCTTTCGGTTATATTTTTACAGCTAAATATTTTAATTACAATATAGTAAATTATCTCTACCGGTGACTCAACTCAAATCCTTCCCGTCCTTCTACTTTAATCACATTCTTTTCTTTCAGTTATATTTTTACCTCAAATATATGTATTTTCTTTTTACAACTAAACACTTTAACTAGAATGTAAGAACTTTCTCCACGGGTCTCTAACCTAGAGACCCGCCTTGCTCCTTCTCTAATCACATTCTTTTTCTTTGCTATATTTTTACCTCAACATATGTTTTTTTTTTTTTACAATTAAAACACTTTAGTTGCAATTTAGTAAATTGTCTCCATCGACTCGGTAACCCGGACCTCCTTATTCCTACTCTTATCACATTCTTTTTCTTTCGATTATATTTTTACCTCAAATATATATTTTTTGTTTACAGCTAAACTCTTTAATTACAATGTTGTAAATTGTCTCCATTAGAACTTGAACATAAGACTCTCCCCTTCTTCCTACTCTAATCGCATTCTTTTTCTTTCAATTATATTTTTACCTCAAATATATGTTTTTTTTTATAGCTAAACACAATGTAGTAAACTGATTCCCACTGGGACTCGAACCTAAGACCCCCCCTTCTTTCTACTCTAATCACATTCTTTTTCTTTCGCTTATATTTTTACCTCAAATATATGTATTTCTTTTTTTTTACAACTAAACAATTTTAGTTACAATGTAATATACTGTCCCCATCGTATCTCGAACCCAGGACCCTCCCTTTGTTCCTACTCTAATCACATTATTTTTCTTTCGGTTATGCTTTTTACCTCAAATATATGTTTTTTTTTTTCCTTTTGACAGCTAAACACTTTAGTTACAATGTATTAAACCGGTCCAACTAAGACTCGAAACCAGTAACTTCCCTTCTTCTACTCTAATCACATTCTTTCTTTCTGCTATATTTTCAGCTTAAACACTTTGCATAACATAAGAACCTGGTCCTCACCGGGACTCAAACCCGGAACCCTCCTCTTGTTCCTACTCTAATCACATTCTTTTTCTTTCGGTTATACTTTTACATCAAATAAATGTTTTTTTTACTACTAAATACTTTAGTTATTATGTAGTAAACAATCCTCACTGGGACTCGAACCCGGGACCCTTCCCCTTCTTATGTATTGCATACAAATGATCTGAAATAGAGCATCAAAACAACAATGAGGTGTAAACAAGAATAGTTGTTTCATAGATGGGACAATTTGGAGGCAACAGAAAGCCATTGCTCTAGTTTGGATGTTGTTGCAGATTTATCTTTTTTTCTTCCTTCCCATATGTGATATGTCATGTGTGTGTGAAACATTGGGTACTCTGTATATCTTAACACTGGCACGTGATCTAGACTTTTTTATTTTGACTTATTTGTAGCTAGTGAGTTGTGATTAATGATATGGGTACTTTGGATGGGCCTAGCCTCGCCTGGCCATTGATTTCAAGTAGCCTCACTTCCTTCCTTCCTGTGTCCTGTGTCCTGTGTCACTTTTTTTTTTCCTTCTTACCATACTATGAATATCATAGGAAAATATCACATGTATCATTGATAAATTCAGAACTAAAAAAAAAAACAGAGTAGATATATGACTTGTATGAACTTGATTCCAAAACTCGTTTTGATGCTCTTAAAATAACCGCAATGAAACAATTTAATACGTTTGGGCCTCGCTTTATTTGTTATAAAAACACAAAAAACATTACCTTAAAAGAAAAATAACAGTTTTAAAAAAAGGAACCGTATAGGCCCTAAGACTCGACTTCTTACAATTCATTGCCTTTGATTTAGATATATCTTCTTTTTTTTTCTTACAATTCATTGTCTTTGATTTAGATATCTGTATTTTGTTTTGCTTTTTTTACATCTTTTACTTTGTATTAAATCATTATAGTATTCTCTTTTTCGTACACCATCCCTTTCGTTTACTAATGGTCAGGGCTTGTGGCTAGATATCCGTTTTTGGTTTGCTCATTCATACAGTGTTAAGATGTACTTTTCTTATGACTAGTAGAAAGGCATATGAGAATGTGAAAGGGAGATTGATACAAACCCTAATGAGTAGGTGAGTCCTTTTTTTGGCCCTTTAAAATAATGAAAATTATAACGTTGATATCTCAAAATAAAATCCTGATCCGTCATTGCTGACAACATTATATGTGTTTTTGCAGACAAAGTTTATAAATCTCGCTTTTATATAAGCTAAAAGAAGCAGAATCCACCTAGACAGCCGTGAAATCCATCTCGTCTTGTTGGGATTTAGAGGTAATTCAGCACCATACTGCATTATTGCTCACTCAGCCTACAGTAATGCCTTGGATTTTCTTATTGCTTTTGTATGTGTTATGAAATATTAGCTAATAATGTTTTCCAAATAAATAAAAATGAAACACTGCTTATGACTTGTTTTTACTAATTTTACTTTAAAATAGTTTTTAGGGTTTGTTTGATTCCTCGTTTTTGAAAATTATTTTAAGAACGGTTTTAAAAAACATTGAGAATGTCATTTTAGAAATTGTGTTCTTTGTAAAGTGTAAATTGTTTTTGTTATTTGAATTTAGTGTTGTTTATTTTTTTTTTTTGGTAAAAAAAAAAAAAGGACCAAACAAGTTCTCATTGTTTTGGTTCTGTTTTTTTAAATTGTATGAAAATATATTTGGTTTCCTGTTTTTTTATTTTTTATGTTTAAAATTTAAAAAACAAAGAAGAGTTTTTAGACAATGCCTTTTTAATCTTCTTTGTGTTTTCAAAAATAATTTTAAAAAATAGAAATCAAACATGTCCCTTAAACTTACTTGTGAGAAACTCCAAAATTAAGAAAGGGATATTACTTTGAAGAGAAGCACCCTCCTTTATTTTTTCAAATATTCAAGAAAAAAATGATGAAGGAGGTTTCATTTGATCGATACAAGTATATATATGGTTAAAAAAAAGAAAATGAATATTCCCTTTTCATAAAGTAGGGCCCTTTTGGGCAAGGGGCTTGACCTAAATAAATGACATGAGAAGAGACTGATATAGATAAAACACACTATGAGCACCAACTTCCCATCGTTTCCTTCCCTTCTCCACCGCCACCTCCTATGTTTTCGTTTGAATTTCTCATCTCTCTATCTATATATATAAATTAGAAAAAAAATGAAAAATAAAAATAAAAAATTGAATAAATAAATCAGTTCCCTTAAATACATAGCTAGAATGAGTATAGTAGTAGTAGTATATGGGAAGTGAATAAATAAAGATTTAAAATATAAAAAGTTAGCATTCATTCAAAATTCAGTCCAATGTTTTGATTGGAGGAAGGAGAGAGCCCTTTTCAGGAGCTGACGGAATCATAATAAAACCAAATAACAACATCTAACCCAATCACACTATGATTCCCACCTCCCAACTTTTTTAGATTTCCTCGAAATTATTCCACCTTGAAAGGCGAGGTCTCTCTCTCCTCTCTCTCTCTCTCTCTCTTCTTTCCCTCCCATTTTCTGTTTCTTTCACCTTCTCTTTATTTCTTTCTTTCTCTCTTTCTATCTTTCTATCTTTCTATCTTTCTTTCAAGATGATGTCTTATAAAGTTATAATAAAACCATCTATATATATATATATATAAATAAAAATTTTAATACCTTGGAATGCTCATTTTAGCCCATAATATGCTCTAGTAAACTCTGCATGGGGAAATTCGTGGAGCCCATGTTTCTATTTCCAAGCCCATTGGGCCCTGTCCTTCCCTCTCTTTTTTTTTTTTGAATAAGAATAATGAGAAATAGTAATGATGTTGCCACTTTTGCCAGCTTACTTACTTTGTTTTTACTAGGTGGCCCGCAAGAAAAGTCACTTGTGCCTCGCCGACAATGCTTGGTAACCGTGTAGTAATAAGTAAATTAGTTGCCTAACACGTTGTTCTAAATGCAAATTATTTGTCTACAAATTGTTAGGAGTTTAATTAATGATTTAATAGGCCTGGTTGGGAATGGTTCCTGCATTAAACTGTCATTTTTTTTATCTATTTATTTTATAATATAATGTTATAGTATTATATTTTACCAAAACTTAAATTTACTGTTTAATCTCTTTACTACTTAGTCAAGTCTTACTGGCTTTTCAAAATATACTTTAAAACAGTCTTTTCACAATAAAGGAAGATCGGTTTGAGAAAAACATTTAACATTGAATTTTCGCCTTATTTTAATAACTATTAAAAATCAATAAAAATGATAAATTATTCGTAATGGTTCAAGTAAAGTTTTAGTGGAACACTAAAAAATGACATGGATTGTTAAACTAAATATAGACTAGTAAAATATGATACGATTAGACAAGAATTTGACATATATTTTGAGTAGGGTTGAGTTGAAAGATAAATGGATATTTGGGTTAGCACCGATTGAGTATAATATATAGTACTGGGTCAAATTCATATTGACTCAAAACATTTTATTCGCAAGTAATCCTCATAATACAAAATATAAACCATATTGATATAATTATTTTGTTAATTATTATTTAAATAAGTTATTTAGCAAATATTAATGTTATACTTATTATGTTATCTAATTATTAATCATGTTGTTTTTGAATTCGTTACTTTTTACTTGATTATTATTTATGTCGTGTTCACGTTATTGTATACAACGAAATATTTATATATTGATATGGCCCAAACACGAGACGCCACACGAATTGCTGCCCCTAGGCTAAATACATAAATAAGAAATTATGATTTCGTAAGAGTCATTTATCGCAAATAGTTTTTCTATACGTAGATTTAATGAACTTTTATCATTATATAGTTACAGGGTCGTCAGAGATGGTTATATCATGGTAAGTATTTAGAGTAATTATATGGCTGTGTGTATGGAAAAAAAAATAAAGGAGAGGATGTATTTTTGTTATGCAGTAGAGTTTTATTGTATTATCAGCTTGTATGGAGATTAATTTGAGTGTAACATAGTTTAAATGCGTTTTTTGTGTTTGTATGAGCCCGTTTAAGACACCTCATGGTCTAATAAAAAAAATAAGAAAGAGAATAAAAAATATGACATAAAAAAGAGAGGGATACAATTGTGTTTTGTGGTGGAGTTTTATCGTTTTTATGATCCTTGTCCGTTTGTTTGAGGATTAATCTGAATGTGATATGGTTTAAAGATCATTTCGTGTGGTAATGCGGAGTTCGAGCAGCAAGATATCAATATAGGAAGCCGTCGGCGGATCTCGTATGTTTGTTACGCGATGCTGCCATGCGTTATTGAAATAGGCGTAAATAAAAATAAATAAAGCCTGATATGGGGGTCGAGATGCGGGAAGTTCTGGAGATGCATAGTGATGAGGACATCAGACGGGATTTCTGCCTCGTGCCTCTGCCATCTATCTGTTCTCTGCCTCCGTCTTCTCCTTTTCTGCAATCCACTCTTCCTCTCACCTCTTCTGTTCCTACTCTGTAGTGTTCTTCTTCTAAAGGTTTTTTTATTTAAATTGTTTTAACAAAATATAAATTCGTAAATATTTAGATATAATTTTTCTTGATAATTAAACATTATAATATAATAATTAAATTATTTTAATTAAGATTTGAACCTGAGATCTTTTTTTTCTCTTGATGTTATATCTTTTTAAACTTGGAACAATTTATCAACTAAATTAGACATATGGACATGAATGATATAAATTTATGATTTCATCAAAACTACTAAAAAGAATATTATCAATAGGAGTCTTCAAAAATATCATTTTTGATTTAAAAATAAAAGGTAAAACAAATTTTAATAATGTAGTTTTTTATTTTTTTATAATTAAATATTTTAGTTATAATATAATAGAATTATTCTTTTCTAAGTCAAAACAGGGACTTTTTTTTCTTATATCCTATTTTTCTTAAACTTTGAACGTCATAATATATAAGCTAGGTATGATGGGTAAAATTAGTGTAGCCTTATTATCTACGGTGGTGTTGAAAAAGGAATAATGAAAACAATAATTTAAAATAAGTTTTGGCCAATAAGACTTAACTTAAATTGTTAAAAGCTTATTGGGAAGGAAGGACCTTTAGTCATAATAAGATATATTTGTGAGAAAAAAAATAATAATATAATGTAAGAGTGAATAGATATAAGATTATTTTATACTTTTAAAAAATAAAGTTTATGGGATGCTAAAATTAAATTTATATTATTTTATTAATTTATTTAATATTAGTAAGGTAGCTGCATGAAGATTTTTCCTTGAAAAGATTAAATAAAAGGGAATAATCAATCAAAAAATTGGATAAATATTGGGTGAAACTAACGAGAAACCAGAAGGCGACTCATCCAGAAGGCATATTTCAGAGCACAAAATTAATTCTAAATTAAAGCCAAAAAAGAAATGGCACGGAGGACAATGACCTCCACTCTGCCCTCTTGTGAGTTGTGACCTTCTTCTCTCTTTGACACTTTAAAAAATCACCGTACCACCCGCACTAGGACCCTAGCTATCATGCGCCATGTTACCCTCAAAAATGCAGTTATATTCCCAATGAATTTTAACTTATAGTCATCTTAATTATATATTCGATAATATATGTTTTATCAAACCATTAAGTATATATTAAAAAACACCTTTGCCATGTAGCCTTAGCTTAATATTCATCTCGGTGGGATCGCAGACGATAAATTACATCGTATAGCAGCATTATATTTAAGCTTGGCTGATCTGATTGATTAAGTTATGAAGAGCAATAATCTTATCGTAGTATCACAATATCTGTTAAACATTTTTGTCGACATGAGGTTTCCTGAATTGGCTCGTATGCGCTGATAAAGTTTTTAAGTATCGTAGCCAGTATCATTTATCTTGATCGCAGAAAGAGCCAGCGAGGACCGTTAAAGGCTGCATAGCATGTCTGACTTCACGTTCACAAAACTCGAGCATTAAAATGTTGATTAAGAAGTTAGAAGAAACCCTAATCATCTCAACTGCATGATCGTAGTCTACGCATATACACTAAACATGTAGATAGTACAAGAAATTAAATAAAATAAAAAATAACACCTACTATATATTATACGACATTACATAAATTATATATATACGTGCAAGTTCCATTACAATAGAAACAAAATTGGCAGATTGAGAGAAACCAATTAGCCTTCAAATACAAGTCTTATCTCTCTACACCCGCCGCGGGTCAGTAACGGAAATGCCATTTCAAGAGAAACACCAAATACTACTCGCCTCCCCAGTCCCCACCTAACATTAAATTTAAAACCATTCACCAATCTTCTTCATATATAAATAACAAACTCTAGTTTTTGTAAGAAAGGAGACCTATGAGGAGCACCCTTCCTTCTGCTGCTCAGGGACAGAGCATCTATCTCTGGGAGAAAACAATTGATATTCGACTTCTTCTTCTTCCTCACCTTGTGGCTGCCGCACTCAGTGTCTTGCGAAATTCGGAATTGCCCATGGTCTCATTGTGGAGGAGCAAGGCAGAGATGAACTGTAATGGGTCCTCCATCTCCAGGATGGAGTTAGGGGTAATTTGACCCTCATCGTCTTCCATCCTTAAACCTTCGAATTGGGAATAAGCAAAGTCGGATTCGTCAAACCTGTATATGATGCTAGACAAATCTTCCCCTTGACACACCATGTAATCAACCTACATTCACTCGCAAGGGTAAATTAGTCATTTCTATTTGGAATTTATCGTAATTATTAGGGTTTTAAAAACCGGATCTGATCAGTGACCTTAGGTCTAGGTTCGATCACAATTTGTGCCAAACCATAAATCGATAGCTTTTTCGATTCGATTATCGATAAGTTTTTTTTTTGGCATTGTCCCCATAACAAAGAAAAAAGAACATATCTCATATATCTCGCATGCAGACCTTGCATGAAATGGAACAGAAGCGGAATGGAGAATCCTGTCTAGAAGTGAAGCAAATATTGGCAGAACCTTTGCAAGACCTTGACGCTGTGGTCTGATTCAAGAAGAATATAACTTTGGCACTGTTTATAGTATGGGCTGCATAATATTTCCAAATAATTAATTAATTAATTAATTAATTAATTCAATAACTATTTGAAATTTATTTCAAAAATAAAAATTAATTAATTACCTGAATATAAGAACAGTTGATGAGCTTCTCAAGATCATCAATCTGACATCCCATGGTACCTTTGCAACTCACCTGTCACATGGGAGGAAAAACCAAAATTTAAAAATATGTATATATTAAATTAACACTTTCTGGTTTGAAATTTAGATGAGAAAATAAACAACCCAAATCCTTTAATTATCTTGGTATAAATGAATGAATAAGGAATTTAACAAGAGGAAGTTGTCTTTCACTCTCTGGAAGCTACAGTGAGGTGGAAGCTTTTACCAGAAAAATGGATAAAGAAAAGTTCCAAATATATAAGGAAAGAAACCAAATCTAAAAAGTGAGATTCAAGGAAGAAATAATGAACCCTTTATGGAATATACAGTATTCATTAATGTAAAAATACATGTATATGTTGTTTCTCATGTGGAGAGAATTACGAATCAGTGATTTTTTATTTTTTATTTTTAATTTTGCGAGAAAACAAAATCACGAGAAACAAACACCGTCCGGAGGAATTTTTCGGGAAAACGAAAGAAAAAGAAAGCATCAACCAGACAGAATTTGAAAGAAAGAAAATTTTAAATTTCCGAATTAAGAGCCTGGAGGAGAGGATGAGAGCGATGAGAAGGAAGACAGTGAGGGCAGACCTTTGACAACACTCCAAGCAAAAAACGTTCTTCTCGTTCTTCCTACGATTCTCGTGGACCCCACAACCAGCAAAGAATGTTTCCGCCATTAGACCGTCCAGCCATGCAGGCTTCATTACCATATCTCCGCCGCCGCCTCCTCCGCCGGATGATGATTCTCTCACCATCTTCTTCTTCTTCTTTTTTTTTTTTTTCTTGTTTCCTGATATTCTTCTCCAAAGGTTCTCTTTTTCAACTCTTTATTACGCCTTTTTCCTACTCCACAAGTTGAAGTGAGACTCAGTATTTATCGCTACTCAGTCATGGTGGAAGGAGAGGAGAGGGAAGACGATGTGTGAATTAGCTTTCATGTGCTTTTGTGAAAACCCTAACTAGCCAACTGTCCTTCTTCATTTATACTGTCTTTTCCACCTATTTTTTTTTTTAATTTCCAGAAAATAAAAAAAAACACCCGCAAATTAAAATTTTCAAAAACAATTCAAATTTATTCCTAAAATATTTTCTTTAAAAGTGGTTTTTAGAAAATCCATGTTGTTTGACCCATTATAATAAAATAAGAAAGTCAGGTTTTTCACAAACTAAGAATAGCATCTTTGGACTCCAATCGTGACTCCTATTCTTTATATTCACCTGTTGTTAATGTTGAGAGTGTTGAGACGAGCAAATAAGAAATTGATGTTTGATAAGAAAAAAAACCTGTTTTTGTTTTTAAAATTAAAATTATATTATGTTTATGCATAAGACACCTCTTTATTCACTTTTAAACATTTTGAGATTATAGATAAATATTTAAATTTTACTGAATAAATAAGGTCATATTCTTAGTATATTTTAAAATTTTAGTTTAAATCATTATATAATACTAAAAGCTAGCATATAAACTATAATAAAAAATTGTCCAAAATAGTCTTAAAATAATTAAGGATATTTTAAATTTAGTGGGAAACAACAACTTATGTTAAAATTTTCACAAGTTTAATTTCTTTCGAGCAGGTCACAGATATTTATTTAAATTTTATTTTAAAATTTAAATTGAAAAAAATTTATTAAAGATAGAAGAAAATAGGAATATTGCTGTGTTTATGGCAGGAAGACAGACCAATGAGTGTACTTTTTTCTGCTGCGAATACAAATCCTTTTCCAGACAGTGATTTGGGCACCCCTCTTTATGATTCATCCACTTCTCTGTTTTTATATCGTATTTACGAAATTGCCCTCCCACCGGCTTTCACTTTCACCGTCGGGTAAATAAATTTTTAACTATTTCACGCCCGTTAAATACTTAAATATGAGGGAGAGGAGTGGCTCGGATTTTTACTGGGAAGCGTTTATTTAATGTTTTTACTTTTTATTGTTATGATTTGTCTCTTTTAGGGCTAGCGGTAGCTATACCTCGGTTAGAAAGCTGTGATATGACAAAAATGTCCTTTATTTTTGTATATTAGGGAGGTTTTTAATTTAAAATTCTTTATTCTCATCGAATGCCTAAAATAATTATATTTTGTGTGTTGAATGACTCAAAACCATAGAAATATTATTGTCTTGCTGTATTATAATTTTTAGGACGTGTGTACTTTAATTAAAATACCCTAATCTTTATTTTACCGAGTCTTGTTACTACTTACTACTACTATTAATATGATTACTGTGCTATTGTTTTTTTGAAATTATTTGTTTGGGCTATTTTTAAATATTGAAAAGAAAAAAATTCATAAGCCTAAAATTATTTTTCGTTTATCGCTTACTTGTATAGATAAGATGGGTTGGGTTACGTATAAGCTTGTCCCGATGATCACCGAGTTCGAGGAACGATAATGCGTATGTGTTATACGGTAAAGGCTTTCTGACCTTTATGGTCATAGGTTTATGAAGATTAGTGCATTATATAAAGTATGAGTTAAAAAACCCAGCTTTTTATGTGTCATGCGTATTCGTTGAGGCACCGACCGGACAAAAAAAAATTATTTTTCTTATTCTTTTTAATTTATCATATATTCAATGGTTTAAATTCATGGCCAGGCTGAGCTTGAATGTGTATCATCTAGGTCAATCAGAAAAGTGCTGGCGTCGCTTTCAGGCCAAGTGGATGTGTTACACTGACCAAGCCACTTGGCCCATGGGACCATATTGAATAAGGGCTCTGGCCTTCAGTTGGCTTGAGATTGTAATTAAAGCAAGCCCAAGGTTTTGGAGGCTTGAACCGCTCAGTGTCTAGATACAAAATTTTATTAGGTTGATTGAGCCCATTCATAATTTTTTTTTTAAATCAGAATCTAAATTAAAAAAAACAAACAAATAAGTCCATATTTTCAAAACAATTGTAAAAGGAAGTTTATAGGACTCTTTAGTTCTTATTTTTTAAAATTGTTCTTATTGTCTAAATTTAATATTTTCTATATTTTTTGTGTTTTTTTGAACAAAAACAAATTGAGAACCAAACGTATTTTCTTTGTTATCTTTTTGTTTTTAAAAACAAAAACCAAACATAAATTTTTTTTTAATACACACTAATAAACTATTCTCATCGGGACTCAAACTTTAGACAGTTATGCATGATGGGCAACATTTATAATAAAGTGTAATAGTACATAAAGTTGTATAATTTGGTGCTTTCTCGAGTTCAAATATTAATAAAATAAATAAAATCCAATTAATCTTTACCGAAATCGAATTTTATTAAATCCGAACAAACTTGTACAAATTTCACAGCCGGAATGTGCTGCTAGAAAACAATGATGAGCCAATGGTACACTGCATGTGCTGACTTTTGAAGCTCATAATCTCACATCCCAAATGATTTAAAAAATGGTCACAACTCAAATATCG
The DNA here is from genome assembly GCA_016808115.1 of Tetrastigma voinierianum. NCBI lineage: Eukaryota > Viridiplantae > Streptophyta > Magnoliopsida > Vitales > Vitaceae > Tetrastigma > Tetrastigma voinierianum. Next base: position 28,193 of record JAEQBH010007356.1, on the reverse strand, counting down.
AAAACACTTTCAAAAAACAAACAATAAAATAAAAGAGGGATATAATCTATTGCCTGCTTTCCGTGACATCAACATTGGCAGAAGGGTACCAAGAAAAGGCACAAATCATAGACCTCGCTATTCAAAAACATCCGCAGCTAAAAAGGTCAAAAGTGAGACATGGGCCTCTCTGGCCCATAATAATATAGGCCCACAAAACTTGATTGTACTAGCTCTTCTCAAGCCTACTTTATATGGGCCATTTTAGTCATAAAGGCCCATGTGAATAGTGGGCCCTGTGAAAGTAATATATAGGGTTTTTTAATAGTTCATAACTTTATTCTGATATATTAGTAAATTGTTTGATTAGGCTTTTAAATCCGAGGCCTTTTCATGTATCTTGCTATCAGCGTAGGTTAAAGCGTGATGAAAAAATAAGACTTTTAGGGCTTGTTTGTTTACTGTTTTTAAAACTATTTTATGTTTTTAAAAACAAAGATAACAAGAAAAATAGAAAAAGCAATGTTGATTTTGATTTATTTTTAACACAAAAAATAATGCAGATAAGGTTTTAGCAACTTAATTTTTCTTTATTTTTTAAAAACAAAAACAAAAAAAAAAATCCTTAGATTTGTAATTTGTGAAAGGTTGAATGCCTTATTGCTTCATAAGGAAGGTGCTTGAGTTGCACGCATGGAATATGTCTCTCTGACTCCCATCAAATTGCACTCAACTTATGTCATGTGTGAGAAAAATTAAAGTTTCAATGTCAATTTTCAATTAAATACTTTTCCTTTTTAGCGTGGGTTGTTTGTTAGCTAAGAAAATTTCGTAGTAGGAAAGTACGATTAGTCCAAATAAGAGTCTTTGTTTAATGATGTGATTCAATTTTTTTTGCGTACACTTTATAAACATAATTCATTACTAATAAGTCCTCTCACCTTTTTCTATTCATTAGATTATTATTATATTAGACATTATGTCGGCACAGGCTTTTTAACTTCTTTTCTTTTTTTTATCTTCATTGAATTTCCATAACTACCCCCATGATAACCAACTTTAGGTTAAAAGGCCTTGTAGACATAAAATAATTTTGAACACTTTTGGTGTTTTGTCCTATTTGAGATTAAATTTAGATTCAACACGTAGGATTAATATTTATAAATTTACAAGCCAATTTTTGGTAGCGGGCATATGAGATTTGGATCTAGATCTCATAACATCCCAAAAGTCTCTATATCGGCCCCACATGAAGGGGCATATACCTTCACGTGGGTTGAAGATGTTTCCCATGATTAGTAAATTTTCTATGTTTCAGGATTTATGAAAATAAACCATATTTTGAACATCTTCTAAAGTTGATTCATAATGATTAAAACATTTTTAGAAGTTGTCTTTAAAACTCAAAGAAGACTGTTTGTAAAATGATTGTCTCAAGATTAATTAAAAATCCATGACATGGTTTCAAATATTAAGCAACACTTTAATGTTCTTTAGATACACTGAGATATTATAAAAGTGGTTTCTTTTTGAGTTTTCATTCAATTTTTCTTTGTTTTTTATGTTGTTATAATCGATTTGTTACGTCGTATGGTTATGTCGTCGTACGACGATTTATTTATTCATTGATTTTCGTATGAGTGATTCAGACGGAATAACTATTTCGATAAAATAGAAAAGTTATATCAAATTTATGTTCATCAGTATGTATTATCATATCTGAAATCTTAAATATTTTAAGCATCTTAGGAATATCGATTATATAGGTCTTTAGCTGTTTGTTCCTTTCTTAAAAAAAAAAAAACTGTTTATTCCTACTATAAACATTGATGTTATATCATATTTTAATGTTTTTAATATTTTGGTTTAGGGTTTATCTTTATTAAAAAAAAAAAAAAAACATTGACATGAATATAAGCATAACTTTTTTTATGACTGATCATAAATTTTCAACTACACATAAAAGTAATATATTAAATTTTTAAAAATTTTAATTATTTGTACAAATATTAAAAGTAAACAATTTATATTAAGTAAAAAACAAAACACCAACTTACTAATATCTTGAACATATTAAAGTTTTAATTTTTATTATAAAACACTCTTAAATAATAGAGTTAGGTGGATTTATGGTGTGATGATTGAAATGAAGTTGAGTTAATGATAAGGCAAAGGGGTCTTCTCTGTATTTAGTAGCATCAAAAGAAACCATAATATTGATTATAATTTGGTGAAATGTCACAAGGGGTAAGATAGAACCTTCTGTACAAACAAATAAATTAAATAAATGGGGTTATGCCCATCAATTTATGATGCAATGTGACCTAAAAGTCATGGGGTCATTGAGATCCCAATTCACCATTTTTGTTGGGTTGGAGGCATGCACATTGGGTATATATTGTTCCATGAGTTTTGAACATATAATTTTTTGAATTTTTTATATAGGTTGAAAATCAAAAATAATGAAGCCATTGTCTGTTAATAATAATGATAACCAAAGTTATTGATTACGGTATTTTAATTTCTTTTATCTTAATGCCGTAGTCACTAACTATGGTATTGAAAATATTTTAAATTTTTTTTAATTTAATATCATAATTAAAAAGTTTTCAAAGTGAGAGACGCAATAACTTGAGCATTATTTCAAAATTTAACCTCTTTTGATAATTTTTTTAAAATAACCTAAATATGTTCGAAACTCTGGGTCCATTTGCCCCTATTGAATGGCCCAATGACTAGCTTTATCATTATATTTCTGCATACATGGAAGTTTTTATCCAAAGTGGTAGATGCAATCATGTAAATCAAGACAAACAATAATAGTCAATTCCCAAGCTCATTCAATATTTGTTTATTACTACCTTTTAATTCATATAAAATTATCTTATCTTTGAGTTGGTCGGGACTCGAGTTTGCTTCATAACGATCATCAGTTCAAGTTTTTTCAGAGCTATTGAAAAATCTATCATGTTGTTAACGAGTCAAGCTACTCAAACTCGACTCGTAGAATGTTTGAATTTGATTCATAGTTAATCAAGTCGAGCTCAAGGCTGAGTAGCTTGCTGGTCAGTGTTATAATACCGGCAGTGTTCGATGGATTTAATCGGGGCTTTCTTGTTTGTGTCGAATGAATTGATTTAGTCGAGTTGAGTATAATTATTTATTATTATTTAATTGATTTGAGTTTTATCGAGTCAAGTTCGGATAGCTTGTTTATTTTTCAAGTTCGAGTTTTTAATTGGTCGGCCTCGAGAACTGTCTTTATGTCAGCTTTCTTTCGATTGATTAAGTCAGCATGGGGAAGCGGGAAATAAGAAGAGGAGATGTCCATAATTCGAATAAATTTGTGAATAAACAAAATATTATTTAGTAATACAAAATGAATAAATGTAAAAAAAAAAAAAAAAAAGTGCCGGTGAGGTTAGCTATATAAACTGGTTGGAACATTAAAGATTATTATTATTATTATTAATTTTAAAAAAAGTGTAAATCTCATTCGAATAAAGGGTGTTTTGGTAAATTCAGGTCCAAGTAGTTGCTAGTTGGTGGTTCACTGATTGAATTCTCTATTAAGCTGAGGTCCTGCGTGTGCCCAAACAGAAAGCAGGCTTCAATGAGATCTGTGTAGAGAGAGAAACCTAGAGAGAGAGAGAGAGCATGAGACCATTCGGCCGACGGTAACGCGGCTCCTGCAAGCTCTTCTGGAGAGGCTCAAGGATTACGGCCAGGAGGACGCTTTTGCCCTTTGGGACGAACTCACGGCCGAGGAGCGAGACCTTCTCGTCAAGGACATCGAGGTCATTCTCTTTATTTTTTTATTTCTCCGTTTGGCGGCCGAGAAAGCTAGATTTTGAGTGATTTGATCAATATGCGGTGACAGGGGTTCATGATTTATGCCTTTTTGTTTATTTGCTTTTGTTCGCCACCTTTATCGTCGGCGAAATGGAGAATTGGCGCCAATCTTGTTTAAATTGGTTTCATGATTTGTATTTTATGATTAGCGATTTTTGTTCAATTCGAATTCAATGATTTCTATGGTTTTGCATTGTAAAGTGTGATTTGGTCATCAAGTGTGTGTGTTTTTTTTCTACAGAGTTTAGATCTTTCAAGGATAGATCGGATCATTCGGTGTTCATTTCGATCTCAAGGCAAACATCTCTCTCCTTTTCAAGACATGCATAACAATGATTTTTAATTAAATTTTCTTCTGAAGTTGGAATTATATCTTGTTCGGAGTTGGCGTAGGTGTGTGGTGAAAATGTTATGATTTTCTTTTGGAGTTCCAGGGCTTCCAACGGCTGCAATTGAGCCGGTTCCAGAGAGTTGTGTGTCCACCGTAGAAGAGAGAACGCTTCAAGAAAGAGAGAGATGGTGGAAAATGGGTTTGAAAGCTATCTCTGAAGGGAAGTTGGCGGTGGTTCTCTTATCTGGTGGACAGGTAGAACTCTTTCTTATGATAATTGATTTGGACTAACGAGCATATTTTCTATGTGGTCTTCTTGAATCAATCAATTGATTCTTATGAGATTATGTGGATTAACATGCTTACTTAATAAATGAACCACGAAATTGGTTTGTTCTATTCAGGTTTATACTGCAAAAATATTGCTTGCAATGAAATAATGTAATTATACGCTCATCTCATTTGGAATATATACGTGTAGGAAGATCCTGATGCTTATGGTATTGACACCTGGTGTTGTGATGAAACATTAGAAATAAATAATAGAAATGCTCATCATTATGTTATCTAAAGCCCTAAAATCATTCCTGTGCCACCTAACAAGCATCAACATTTTAAATCATCCAATGCAGAATTCAATCAACAAATCAATATGTGCATAGTTTGACTGAGAGAACAATTGTGAAGTTGGGCACATCCCTGAGGACAAATTAGTTTTATGATTTACTGTCAAGTTCTGTTTTTTATAGATGCCCAGCTGACAGAACAATCTGTTTAGCTGTTCCAGTTCTACACCTGATTTGACCATTGTTCTTTTTATTCATTGGAAAATATGTATAATGGGAATTGGCTTAAAGGATCAGGCTATCAATTTTTTTTGTGAGGATTTGAGGTCATTGTAAATTAACTCAGGATAACTTCTAAGACATGGCAAGTATGCACAGAAGAACTGGCTTGAGTCCACTTAGATACATCTAGCGTAATTCTTTACTTGGTAAAAAGATCTTTGTATTGATGGAAGTTTTTGACATTAATCAAATTCATTGCCCTTGAGGCCGGCTCAAGTGGCAAAGAGTAGGGGAGGGTTTGTGGGAGGTTCCAGGTTCAAGTCCCAATGAGAATAAAATTTACCTATCACAAGAAAATATATTAATCAAATCCTGCACCATGTTCTTCTCTGTTACCATCAACAGCCACCAAGGTTGTCATGGAGCTCTATTTAGCAACATATTTAAAGTGTTGGTAGCATTCCAACCTTCCATACCTTGTTTATGTTACAGAAATTTGAGCATCCTTGTCATTCACATCGTTTCGACATGTTGCTACTTCCCCAAGCATATCTATGGTGGGTGCGATGCTAACTTTGAACTACTGCAAACGAGTTGGCACTTGATCTCTTTCTCTGTGGCACTTCTGGACAATGTTCATGCTACATCAATTTGAATTTTGAACTTGTTCATTCTTTTTCTACTATATTCTATATCATAACTTGAGTATGAAGCTTGTACTGAAGATGGACTAGGCATGGAGTCTATGAGAGGTTAAGTTAGTATAATTTTATGTTTAACAAACTTGTAAAAAAATATATTTTTAGGGTCAAGTAGATTATAAACCATGAGTCGTGTTTTAATTATTATTATTATTATTTTGGATTTTATAAGCCTAGTGTAAATTAAATAGGTAGAGTGATCTATTGTTGTTGATGTTGTATATAGAAGAGGACATCACCTGTTTGAAGTCTATATAGATACCTTGTTTAGTTTAGAAAGCGGCTAGTTAGCTTTTCAAATCCAATTGTGCATCAACACACAGGCAGAGTTTCATGGGCAGATTGTCTCTTATGTTGTGTCTAGGTTTTGGATATCTGCTATGCCCTTTCTCAGTTTTTGTTTGACTGATTCCCATTTGCGTTTCCTTGTGATTGAAATATTGATGCAGGGAACTCGGCTTGGAAGTTCAGATCCAAAGGGATGTTTTAGTGAGTAATTTCACATCCATTTCATCACCAGAATAATTATTGCAATCTTAGTTTGTTTCATCCTATTCTCAGATCCTTGGGATCAGCCACTCAAGTGACTCAACTTGACATGCATGTGATTGAATATCTCATTTCTCATCCTTGGGATATATGTATATATATATTTATAAGTAAATGGCTATTTCCTCATCGTAGGGATATGATTGAGCTCCAAAAGAAGAATGCTAGAAGAACAGAGTATGATTGGAATAACTCTAGGAATCACTCTTAGAAACCCTAGGCTTCACTCCAAGGGCTCTTTGCATCACATAAGGACACTTATATTTTCTAGAAAATTCTGTTCTTTGTTTGTTTATTGATTCACCAAGACTAAACACAACTATATATATATATATATATATATATGTTTCTAGGGACTCATAACTCTTGGAACCACCATCTAGTAAATGATGTAACTTGGAACTATCAACTTGGACTAACTACTAGATCCTCTTAAAGACTATTGGAAAATGACACTAACTTATGACACTTGTTACCAATAACCATCCCCTTTATATAAGATCCCAACTAGGCTCCTTATCATCCAAAGAGTGTCAAATTAAGGTTTGGGCTTTGGAGCCAATTCCTTTGTGTTTGTGATAAACTTTTAAAGGTGGCCGCCACTTGTCTCCATCAGGATTTCATCATTGTAGACACTATGAAATCAATGTTTTATCTTAGAAAAGTGCCACAAATATATTATTACCATGCATACATGCAACATCACATGATAGTACTTATCTGCATTTGAAAGAGATTCACTCTTGTTCTAAATTGTGTAATAGAAGAGATTTAATGTATCTTTAAGCAGTAGGAGGGCCACAAATATATTATCATGCACACATGCAACATCACATGATAGTACTTATCTACATTTGAAAGAGATTCACTCTTGTTCTAAAGTGTATAATTTTTTTTTTTGATAGATTTGTTCTAAAGTGTATAATAGAACAGATTTAATGTATCTTTAAGCAGTTGGAGGGGATTGTTTGTTGGATCATGCATACGGGGATCACGAATGTAGGAAATCCTCAAAATCACCAATAGAAAGAGTATTCACCTAGCTCTACCTCAATATTATATTTGCTTGTCAAATGGTATAACAACAAAAAATGAGAGTCCTATCAAGAGGATCTAGTTACTTTTGGTCTTCCTTCTCGAGCTATGTGCTATTTTAGTCCTTTCAGTTTTAGTCGAGTCTCTCTAAATTTTAGTCCCTTTTAACTGAAGCTCATGGTTTGAAGTGATAAGAACTGCATCAAAAAGCACAATGGATTGGTGCCGCCACCTTTTTTTTATTCTTTTTTTTTGTCTTTTCTCGTTTTTCAAATTTTCAACACTTAATATCAAGGAGAATGCATATGACCCAGGTGATTTGAAAAAGTCTTGATACTCATGAAAGATCTTATATTTGGTCCTTGTTTGTCGAATTTACAGGGGTGGTTTTTATTTTTAGATAATTGTTCCTCAAAGTCTTCTGTTTGTTTATGTGTACTTATTTCATGTCAGATATTGGACTTCCATCAGGAAAGTCACTATTTCAACTTCAAGCTGAGCGAATTCTGTGTGTTCAAAGACTTGCCGCCCAATCTACAAATGAGGGTATGGTTATTCTGCATTCTGTTTGTTTGTATTTCATTTGACATGCTCTCATGATTTTATCATTAGCAGGGTCAGGTGGTTTTGTGCCAATTCATTGGTACATTATGACGAGTCCATTTACTGATGATGCCACCCGCGATTTTGAAAGTCATAAATACTTTGGTCTTGAAGCAGATCAAGTAAGATGTTTTGTACTCATCTTAATGTTATTTTATTTTTATAATTACTGGTTCTTGATTTCTGGTATTTTCCCTCACTCTGCAATGTGTTCTTTTGTCCCTTATTTTATTTATTTATTTTTTATAATTGATGCAGGTCACCTTCTTCCAGCAGGCACACCATACCTTGTGTTTCAAAGGATGGCAAATTCATCTGGAGAATCCTACAAGTAAGTGTTTCTTCTTGTTTCTTCTACGATTATTTATGGATGTATGATGATCTAATATTTATTATATTCATCAGTATAGTCCTCTTTACTAAACATGCATGACTCATGAAGAAATAGAAATTATTAGTGATACAAAACATTCCTCACATATAACAGCCACCTTCATCACTGGGATCTCACATGTATTAAGTGGTGATCATTAGCTCCCTTCTTCACTGTGCAAGTTGCGAGTTGAGTCAATGCCTGAATAATCCCAACAAGCTCAGAGTTCTTTGATTTAGAGGACAGTATGAACTCTATTATGTTCTAGAGTGTACAAACATGAAGTTCATGAAAAGTCTCATATTGAGTTTTGACCATCTCATCTAAAAACTATCTTGTGTCTAATAAGGGTAGACCAACCCTTTTATGGACTTTGAATCACTATCATTTGGATCTACCAACTTGTGGTTTGGTGCCAATTCTTGATCAAATTTTGACAATTTTCATTTGAAAAACAATCGGTGTTCACTCAGGGTTGGTCAAGTCTTTATGGTATTTGATATTACCATCATTCAGGTGACTTATCCCTAGGCTTAGGAGTGGCAGTGTTGTTCCCCAAGGAAAAGATTAAATATGTGCTGAGAAAGATTTTTGGCAGGTCCTTTTCTTTTTGGTAGGAATTGTATACTTGTAAGGAAACATTCTGTTAATGAAAACCAAAATAAAAATTTTCATTTAGTAAATTTCTATTAATTAATTAATTAATGTTTTGCATGATTTAAAATTATCAAAGATTACCTATTTAATCTATTTTCTCCATTTCAACCTGTTACTAATCGGTGCACTTAAAATTTTGACATACTTTTTATAAATCCTAGATTCTCTCTCTCCCCCCTCTCTCTGTCTCTCACTCTCTCACTCATACACAGGCACACAGATAAATATAAGTTCATTTTTTCTTAATAGGCGAAAGTTAGAGTGAGAACTTATAAATTGACATGAATATTGGTACTTTGAATGGACTGAACTTTGAGTACATTATCCAAGTTATGGAGCTTTGATGAGATCATGCAATTACATGCTTAATTATTAACTGCAGAAGTAAAGAGAATATTCTCATTAGCTTTTGAATATATTCTTTCAGGGGATGATAAAAGAACCAAAGGAAAACCAGTTGAATAGTTTGATGAGAGAACTGGTTTTGCAAAGTTGTCTGACTGCAGTAATTATCGGATAAATTATTTTCAAATGATGATTATTTATGTTGTACCTTTAATGCATAATGATCATTCTTAGATTCTTCCATTTTTACCTCCCTTGCTGATTTTTTAAGTTTCAAATTTGTTCTGGTTCTGGAATTTGCCAAAAATTTGTTCTGGTTCTAGTTCTGGAGTTTTGATGGAAGGATTTGTTTAACAACAACTTTGATCAACTCCATTTTATTTTGTTAAGAACAACTTCCATTAAATCTTTGACCCATCCTTTTTTATTACTTTCTGGTTTTGAAAAACAGGATTTGTCTCGGGATTGCCCATTTTATTCCAAGGTTTCCTGAATTTGAAAGATTATCACTTAGTCTTTGAATCACCACTCCATTTTCCTTTCATTTATGCTTATGCTAGAGTCTTTGAATTCATTAGATACCAATTCCTAAAGTCCTTCCTCCTTTTCCTCTGCCTATCTTCTTTCATCGCATCTCTATTGGGGACCATATTTATATTTGGTCAATCAAATGATTCTATCATTCATCTGTAATTCAATACATGAGATATACCCCACATATATGCTTCCCTTCATCTCATCTTATTCATACAATTTGAGAATAGTTGAATGGTTGATTATTTTTTTTGTCTTAACTACCTTTCGAATGAAAGCAGGAGAATATCTGATTATGATTGGGTGCATTTATATGGATTGCATCATTTCTATTTCATATATCATTTTTCTTATCTTTCCTTAGTCCTTACTTTATGAAAATATGGTGGTTACATATATCTTTTTCTTAAAGCCCCAAAGTAAGCTAAGTCTCGGCGGAAATGGAAGTGTATTCAGGTAATATGCGTTTTACTTCAAATTAAATCTATACAATGTAGATCGCTACTATTGATCTTTATCTCCCTGTTTATGCATTTAGGAGTACTCATTCATTTAAATTGATCCTACTTTGTTGAATCAGCTTTAAAATCTTCAAGATTACTTGAAGATATGGCCACAAGGGGAGTGAGGTACTTGGATTGCTATGGAGTTGACAATGCACTGGTTGGCTCCTTTCCTTCCTTACCTTTAACTATCTTTCTTTTCTTTGTAGTCAAAGTTTGCTGGAGATTTCCTCTATTTAAGGATATAAATGTGGTTAGTTTCTTGAAAGTAGGTTCGCGTTGCTGATCCAACTTTCTTGGGCTATTTTATCGATAAAGGTGTAGCCACTGCAGCAAAAGTTGTCCGTAAGGTAAATAATTATTTAATAAGAAATCATGGTTCAGACCTATTTGTGAACTTTGATGGTGCTAATTCAGTTTCTCTATGAGTTAACTTGGGCCATGGCTCCTATGCTTCTTTCATTATGTTTCAATCCAAATTATAGACAATTATTTGACATGGTTTTGATTTTGGTTCCAAGGATGGCTGTAGAACTATTAAATTTAATTATCGATCTCTTACGGATTTTTTTGTAAGGTTTTCATAGATATTTAGATTTTGTACTATGTTAATTTGTGGAAATAACAAATAGGGAATTTTAAATATTGGATTATTTTTAAAATTCTATATTTTTAAAAATTTTCAGCAATGTCTCAAGCAGGGATGCTTGCTGCATGTTTGTATTTGTTTTGTTTATCAAATTTAACTCACGGTAATTCAACTTCCTTTTGAACATATTGTATCGGGGAATCCCCTTCTGATTTTAAATTTAATATATGGTTATTTCATTAATACAAGAATATCCTGTGTCAGTCATATGTTAAATCTGTTCTTTTGAGAATTAAAGGAATTAAATTACTGGTGCTGGAAGAAGGCACTATCTCATGGACTTAGCCTTTCCACTAAGCTCTTGTGCGGCACTAACTTTCTCTCTTAAGTTTACTACAAATGAGCCTTCTCACTTTTCAGCTCATTATGCTAGCTTTTCAACTTGAATCTTTAGAGAGCACAAGAGAACTCAAGAGAGCTCTTAAGAATGGCAGGAAGCTATACAACTCACTTTGGAAGCTCCTTGCTCGATGCTTTGGCCAAATGTGGCCTCTCCCTATTTATGGGCACCTTTGAAATTCTTTGTAATCTTGTAGGGTTCCTTACAATTCAAGAATATTCTAGAGAAGTCTAGCTAAGTCTATGTACAAGGCTATTTACAAGAGAATTCTAGAAGTCTCTAGGTTACTCTCCTATCTTCCAAACCCTTCTAGGCATGTGTAGAGAAGTGTGGACTTCTCTAGGGTCTTCTAGAAGCTTCCACACTCTTCTAGCCGGCTCCAAGAGTCTCCAGAATTTTCCCTCCCCCTATATAAGGCTTGGAGGGGCTCATTTGTGACCATGCCTTCTCTAGTGAGAGTCTCTTACTAGTGAGGGCGTGACAACAAGCTGTGTACTAAGGAAGTATACCATGCCTGCATTGAGCCAAAAGTAATGTTCTAGGGAGAAAACGATTTAGAGGAAATAACACCATGTTGGCGAAAAGTACAACACAGAATGCTCTTAAGATCCATTAAGAAGTCCTTGCTATATTGAGCCACTTTTTGCATAAGTCTAGCTTCTCCCCTTTGAGCTTGGGTATGGTAGGGTCAATCCTTTGAAGGTCCTTTTATTTCTCTATTTCTAGATGTATCTGGTCAAACAAAAGGGGATAGTTCACATGTTTTGCCTATTTCTCTTTTCACTTATTTCTCTTTAGAAAATTCTATGTCTACTAGAAAGCAATTCTTTCATCAACCAAGTAGGCATCTGAGATATCTTGAAGATAGAAAAGGCAAGAAAATACGAGTCTCAAGCACCTAAAATGAGATGAAAATCTTTCACTTATATCTTGGTTTTACTTTTTAAATAGCATATCCCCAAAGCTCCATTCTCATGGCTTAAGATGGTCCAAATTTATGAACATAGAACGCCACATATGATGACATGGTTGCTCTCTGTACTTTTTATTGAGGATATGGCTTTCCCCATGTTAGTAGGTGATTATAAATTTCACCAAAAATTCCCCTCATTTGAGTACTTGCATCTCATACTTTCTTCCCCATCCCACCATCTAAGTGGTCTGATTTTAATTTTAATTACTTCTTAGTGCCACTACCATCTCTAACGTTAGTCTTGAAAATCATAACAAGCTAGTAATGTCTAGTAGGTCTTTGCATTTATGGACCTCTGTTAACCACAGGGTCTCATTAAGCAAGTAGAAAAGCACAGGCATGGATTGATAGGAGTTTCTCGCGGTACATGTCATATCAATGCCTTTATCCTTTTCTCATTAGAGAAGGAAAGAAACTCATTTGCTCCTTTGTACAATTCTACACTTTCCCTAAGAGAGTGTCTTGTCACACCCTCATTCTCTAGGGCACCACCTAACATGAGAATGATCCCTCCATGGGCACAAATGAGCCCCTCAAGGCCTTATATAGGAGGAGGTAATGTTCTGGAGATTGGTGGAGCTCCCTTGAACTAGAGGAGTGTGGAAGATTCTAGAAGATCTTAGATAAGTCCACACATGTGTGGAAGAAGTATGAAATGTGGGAAAGTGATCCTAGAGAGTTCGGATATCTTTTGTTGTTTATGTAAATAGTAGGTAGTGTAAATTCTTGAATTGTAAGGAACCATCCAAGGTTCGAGTGTTCCCATGGGAGCTTATAAATAGGTGAGGATCTCATTTGGTTGGCGAGGCATGACCCGACCAAGAGTGAGAGCATTCCAATCATTATAAGAGCTTACGCCATCCAATGAGTTCTTTCCTTTCTAATCGTTCTCTTATGTTCTCTTAGCATCCAAGTCGTGGGTAAGCTTAGTGTAATCATAAATAATTGAAGGGAAAAATTGTATCTTTCATTGATCTAAACCACTGTTATATACAAGACAATCCCAGCCCGAATAGGAAATAATGTGAGTTTCTAACCTACATAGTCTGAAGTTTCCTTATTCCAACTAGTTTCAGTGCGATCTCATAACACTCACCCAGTTGGGCATAGATGTTGATCATACCCGGCATTACGAGATAACTAACGATCCACTCAAAAGTTTGTGAGAAATTTCTCTATTTGTTCTCGGTCTTTCATTATCATATGAAGTGCTTTTTATTAGATCTTACCAGGAAAAATGACAATCATCTCGATATGTTTGGTCGTTCATGAAATATTGGGTTAGAGCTATATGCATAAGCGACTTGGTTATCACGGCTTTTCTTGTGATGCGAAGTTTCCATTGCCCACTTCCATGATAGCGGCGTATCCATGATCTCCATATAGACTGTTCACCATAGGCGTATACTTTGACTCCGCATGGCCATGAACAACGCATACTTTGCTCTTCCATGAGATCAGTTTCCTCAAAAAGATACAATATCTTGGCGGTGGATCTCCTATCTTCCTTAGATCATACCCGATCTACTTGGAAAAGCATTCAATTACGTCATGCCCATGCTTCTTATACAATATTTGCGTCCAGGAACTACAAATAGCATAGGATATGCTCCCTGCAATTTGATATTTGATTGTGGGGAGATGACATATATTGACTCAACACACTTACTGAATAATCAATATTTGGGCGAGTTACTGTAAAATAATTCAATTTCCCAACCAGTTTTCTTTATCTCTCAGGGTCTTCAAATAGCTCTCCTTCCTTAGTGATCTACACATTAGGAGTCATAGGAATTACTCATGGTTTGACACTGACTTCCTGTCTTGAATAACAAATTGAGCACATATTTGTTGAGATAACGGAATTCCCTACTTCTTAAGCGAGCTTTGAAGCGAAATATTTGTTCTCTTCAAACCAAGTGCCGCACGGGGCTTAGTGGGAAGACCCAGTCAGTGACACTCTTGCTCAAGTTGAGCTCCTTACCAAGTCAAAACACCATCCCTTTGCCCTCTTCCGCGTAGCTTAATGATCCTCCCTCTCAGTGGCAAGAATTGCATGGCTCATTTCCCTTGAGTTTCAACTTTTCTTTTCAATTCTTTTTCCTTATTTATCCTTAATTTTAAAGATATTAAATTTTCAAAGCCTAAACTCCCCTTCTTCTTATGATGGCATGATACATTCGATAAGTCAAATAAAAGAGCTTGGGAAACTTTTTCTTCCTCAAAACCAACACAAAGTAACTCACATTAGAATTTCTCCGCCAAATACAAACCAAATCTAATTTAGATGTAAAGTATATTGGATTGTTATACATTGTGAGTCCATATTCTAACACCTCAAGTTTTAGGAAAAGCTGGTAACTTATCATGGTATTGGAGTTAGTCTTAACTTGATGTCTCTAGTCAGAGTCTTTCTTACCATTTTGTTCCATCGCTTATTTGTAATTCATAATTACTACTGTATTTATTTTTAATCTATAATTGCTACTTCCCAATGGGTATTATTTGGAACTCTTAGGCATCATCAAATGCAAACTTCTTTGCTTGGGGTGCCATGTACAAGAAGGGTTTAACTTGAAATCAGTTATAGAGGAGGTGGTGATATATAGAAAATGGGTTTCCTTTGCCAAGGCTAAGAATCAAAAAACAGGACATTCTTTATCCTCTATGAGACAAGGATTTTATGGTAGTTTCCATTTTCCCTTTTTGTTGGGTGATAGGTACTTTCCTCTTTAGTTAGAGAGACTTTCTTAGGTTGCAGTCTCTTTTGTGAGTAAAAACCTTAAAAAGGCATGGCGAGCAACTTCCTTGCGTATATCTTGGACATTTAGGAAGGAAAGGAACAAAAGAATATTGAAAAGAAGGAGCTTTCTAACAAGAGGCTAAGACACTCTTTTGCTTGTAATCTTTGGTATTGGATTAAGCTTTTTATGAATGATAGTTCTTATCTTTGTTGATTGTTTAAGTTCTTTTTGAGCACGAGTTTTTTTTTTTTTTGTAGCCCCTCTTTTTTCTTGGTTGAGCCTTTAGGTGGCTCTTGTACACTAACTATGTATGTTGGAGCACTCCTTGGTGTTTCAATTTTATATATCTATATACTTTTCCTTTTCTATTATAAATATGCATATATATAAAAGTGATCCATTAATGCTACTTCTGCATGTGTGCAATAGAAGGCCCTTGGACGCTGATGCAAAATCTTCCAAAGTCTAGTAGTATAATTTTCCTTTATGTTACCTTCATTCTTCCTCTTGAACTCAATCCTAGTTTTGTCAAATTCTAATGCCAGATGATGGATGAAAGTTAAAAGTTACTAAGTGCTTTTATGGGTCAAAGAAGGTGGAAAGAATCATCATCTTCATCCAAGTTTCTACTCAATTGCTTATTTCACTTTCTAGGTATCATAGGCTGGAAAATCTTAAAAGGGATCTCCTTTGATCTAGAGCAGGGAATCAAAAGAATGTTTCATTTGATCAATTCTATCATTTGTGCCTAACAAAGATCTAGGGGCCTTACAAATTTTGCACTAAATGATAAATGGCTTGGAGGTTTCCAAGGGATCAAGTTTTCTTTGTTGCCTTTTGATTAAGAGCAAGTATGATGTTTGGGGAAATGATTGGGATCCTAGGATAGAAACTAGAGTAAGATATTTGTCCTTGAACTTTTTTACCTTTCCTCTTGCCTCCTTGCTATCGGTTCGTTATGGGCAATGCCTTTGGTTTTCGGTTTTCGGTTTTCTGAGGGTTTGTGGGGGTGGGTAGGGAGTTGTGCGTCCTTTTAGTGTTTGTTCTCCTCAAAAGCATTAGATCTTATAGTTTACCTATCAAAAAAGCATTAGATCTTATAGCGTGTTTTATTATTATTCATAGTCTATAGACAGCATAAGGATGGCTTTAACATTTTGTATGCTTGTGCTCTAGATATAAGAAGCAAAAGAGAGAACTCTACTCTCTAGCGGCATTTAATTAACCTTGAAGCCCCAATTTTGTTTATTTGGATACTGTCCATATTTTGAATTGTCTTTTACAGCTACTTTATTTCCACAATTTAGTTTTGTTTAAGCATGATTTATAGGAATTTAGAATATTGGGGTATGGTACAGCTTTTAAGTGATTTATTTACATTTTAATTTCCTTTGATTAATTTGTTTATAGGCATACCCTCAAGAAAAAGTCGGTGTGTTTGTAAGGCGAGGAAAAGGTGGACCTCTTTCCGTGGTTGAATACACTGAGTTGGATCCAACACTGGCTAGTGCAATCAATCAGGAAACTGGACGGCTTCGCTTTTGTTGCAGTAATGTACAGGCTGCTGTCTCCTTGCCTGATCTAATATTGCTATCTATTTTCAAATATAACTTCATGCTTTTGATGATTTAAATTTTGCTCGTGCTTTCTGCCTTAATTACTTGTGAACAACATTGTTAATGGTTGGCTGCCAGAATTCTGAGAAGTAAAGTTCAATCTTGTACATTCATGTCTATATATGTGTGTAAGGTGAAGACCAGGATCAAGTGGCCTCGGGGTAAAGGAATCATGAAGAAATTATTCTTTCAAAGGATACATGCAAGATTGAAGAAATACATACAGAATTATGGGGAAAAAGGTTCTTGCTAAAAAAAGGATAAAGGGAAACTATATGTAAAACTTACATGAATGGCTGTTTCTAAAGCTGTGAACATGGCAAGCCATGAAGCTAGGGTCATATGAATGTTTATTTACCTACATATTTGGAACCTAGTGACGTTCAATTTATAATACAAATACCAAAGTAATACAGACTCATTTTCTAGTTATATTTAGTTTTTGGTAGGCATATCTGGTCATATTTTATTGAGCTTAACTTCTATTTTTACCAAGATCCTGTTTTCCTACTCAATATTTCATGGTTAGTTTTATACTTGATTTCATATTTGAGTTTGCCTTTCAATTTTTGGTGTTCTTCAATATTCATAATAGTTTAAATTTGATTATAATACTTTGTATTCGTCTCAATTGAATTCTTGTCACTTTCTGCTTTTCAGGTGTGCTTACATATGTTTACTCCTGGTTTCTAAACCAAGTGGCAAATGGCCTTGAGAAAGACAGCATGTCAGTGATTTTACCACCCTTCTCGTTCCATGCTTTTATCTAGAATTTACCTAAAATTTGTTTTTATTTATATAGTTCCCATACAGTTTTTTTTCTCCTGCTTATGTTCATAAATTGTGAAGCCATAATATTCATATTAAATCCAAAATCTACAACCTTGACCTTTTAGGAGGGTTAGTGGAACAACAATGGTATCGGAAGGCTTGGTTTGATAGAAGGTCTTGGGTTCGAACCCTCTTCTTGCAAATTTGAATATTTGATCCCCATTTGTTGATTTAAAAGTACATAATGGACTTCGACTCCCCACATGGACGGGTATGGGTTGCATACTCGTGAGTGAGGGTGTGAATTTATGATATTCATATTAAATCCACATTCTACAACTTGAGCTTTTAGGAGAATTGATTGTTTAACATTAATCTTCGACAACAACATCCTAGCAGTATAATTAACACCAAACAATTTACTGTTTCATCATAAAACTGTTTGGGGTTGAAAGGATATAAATAGAACTGTTCACAAATTCATAATTATGATAATGCTAGTTTCGTTGAAGGAGGTTCTAGTACCAAAATAAATAAGAACTGTTTCTAATGGGCATTATAATTCCATCATTGTTCAAGAATAGCCAACTACACCAGACATTTATTTTCTAAGGTGGCGTTTTTAAAGTTCATACGGTTTTATGCATCTCTTCCAGCTGAGTGATCAGCAAGACAGCAACTGTAATTGTGTAGTGAGAGAGTTGTAGTTTAATCTGTTCCATGGTTGAACGAGGACAGAAGCACTGGGTTTCCTTCTCTAGCTGATATGATAGATTGTTCGCAACCATAATGTGATCCTTGCAAATCTCTCTAGTGCTAGTTTTGAGTTGGGATTTCATCTGAAGATCCATCAAGAAAACTTTAGTGGGTCATCAATGTTGATCAGCTGGTGAAAGGATCCCTCTAGATAATGTAGGGGGAGGAAGAACCAAAAAACTGCAGTAGCTTGCCAATCTCTAAAATATGTTTGGCATTTTTGTAAATTTAGCTGTTGATGCTCTCTCATTGGAGTTCTTTTTTTTGATTCTTGTCGATGTAGGATTAACTACGCACCTCGACTAATCTCAATGAGGGGACTCGAACTAATGACCATTGGGTTAAATCCCAAGGCCTTAGACCAATTGAGGTACCCCTCAATTGGAGATTTAAATATCGACATTTACAACACTGCATACAATGTGTATGCATTGCATCTCCCTATATGGTATGGATATGGTGCAAATAGAATCACCCAATTTTCAATCTGTATCTTCTGAGACAATTTTTGTGTAGTTGCATGATTTTTTTCTTTCATCTGTCATTGTTTCAATTACTAAACCAAATTTTGGAGTATTATAATCTACAATCTGGATTGTAGGTGCAGTTACCATCTTGCAGAAGAAAAATCCCTTCAATCCATGGATTACACAATGGGTTTAAAACTAGAGCAGTTCATAGTGATGTGCGTGCCTTGCCCCTTCAACTGCACTTTATAAATTGGCTTTTTCTCTCTCACTTTGACCCACCAACTTAGAGCCTGTTTTTGAGAAGAAATTTTTTTGAAAACACACCATTTTGGTGTTCTTTGAAAACTGTTTTTGTTATCTTGATTAAGTGTTTTCTATGTTCTCTATGTTTTTTAGAACAGTAAAAAATGGAGAACCAAATGTGTTCTTTGTTTTTTGAGAACAGTTTTCAAGCATGTACCAAATGGAGTCCTTATTTTCCCATCTCACTTGAGAAAATTTATCTGTTCAATATTCCAGATATTGCGTAGAAGTTTGCTCAGTAAAAGGCGCCAATAGATTGACTTTGACCTCAGATGATGTAATTCAGCATTCTCAGACTCCATACTCGTTGGGTGGTGGCTGCAGGAGGTTTGACGCATTCAATTGCCCATATATGCAACTGTTAATTTCATGCTTTTTTTTTTGGGTACATTCTCATCCCTGCTTCCTAAGATGAGTGAAATTTATACAGCCAAGGGAGATAATAAACTAAATGGTAAATCTTAATAGTAATAGTGGTAAGAATAGAAGCTAGGGTTTCAAAATCCAGGTGACAATTGATCCATACGGGAGGAGGCAGTAGAAAATCTCGATATATCCTGGAGTCTGCAACCTAACCGACTCAACACAATAAGTGTTGCGTGTGTAGTAAGTTTATGATATCCCCACATCGATTAGGAAATGAATAAGAAGACTTATGAGTATATAAGCTTGGACAAGGACAACATTCAATTGGTATGAGGTGTTTTAGGGGAAAAGCCCAAAAACAAAACCATGAAGGGCTTAGTGTCACGAACTCACACTCTAAACCCTAACATCCTATGGGAAGGATCCTTGATAGGCCTTGAGAGGCCTCAAAAGCCTATATATAAAGAGATAATGTTTAGACACTTGTGGAGCTTTTGTGGTATGTGGAATGTTCTAGAAATATGTGGAGAAGTCTGGTGTAGAAGATGTTGGAAGTGCCCACACATGAGTAGAAGAGTGTGGAAGAATGTTGAAGCATATGGAAGACCATGGAATGTGGGAGAGTAGTTTAGAATCTTCCATGGTGGTCTTGTAAATACATGTACATGGTAGAACACTCTAGAATTCTCTAGGTTAGTAGAAAACCTTCATAGGTTCTACACACTTCCATTCATTTGTATATAAGGAGGTGGTGGCCTCATTTGCAAACCACCAACTTGAGAACCAAGTTGAGAGCTTCCAAAGCATTGTAAAGAGCCTTCTTACATAAAGTTTTCTTAAACCAGGTGTTCCAAGTTCTCTTCGCTTCAGCTGTGGGTAGAAGCCGAAGTGGTAAGCGAAGGCCCAGTGGGTGGCGAGAACATGACGTCAGAGGGACCGTTGTCTAAAGTCTTGGCGTGGGAGCTTAGCAGGGAAACTAAGTCCGTGACATTAGGCCTAAAGTGGACAATATCATATGTGAGAGGATTGTATTAGGAAGAAAGATAGAAAGCAAAGGATAGGATGAGCCACAAATTATATAGTCATGAAATAGAGAAGGTTAATGGGGAAATCATATAAAAATGTTCCAATTTTTCATGATTCTCATGTATATTCTATTTTATTGTTTTGACAGGTGTGGAGATATCACCACTCTGCTCCCTGCAACTGGGAAAACCTAGAAGCCATCTGCCGAGGAAGAACGTTTCACGCTCCTTGTGAAATCTCATTCTAGTAGTAAGCTCTTCTTCTCCTGTGGCGTTTGTTGATTTCATTTTATTTAAAACTGAAGATGAAGATGGGAAAAGGATGAGAGCCCATCGGTTGTGTAGCTTAGTGGGTGGTTAAGTACTTCTTTTGTCATGGGGGGGTGGGGGGGTGTGGGAATTCAGAAGGTTCTGGAATAATGTTGAGCCATGATCGTGGATTGATGATGTAATGTAGGCAATTTATATACACACTCCAGTTTCTCTTTTTCTTTATATTCAAATAATTGTGCCACACATCTCATTTTCTTCCCTAGTATGACACCATTCAGTTTTCCTGTTCAACTAATCTGGCCCGCTATTTTTTTTCTTCTTAGGTGGACCCGTTTACTAATGCTTAGAAAAACGATTTTCTCAATGTTTGGTTATACAGTGAAAAATATAAAAGTAACATTAAATATAATCAAAATTTTTTACATCTTTACATTTCTTAGTGCTTTATTATAATAAAAGAAAGCAAAATAAAATGAGTTTAAATAAACATAGAATTAATTTATTAAGTTTAAACTTATTTTTTATTTTACTTATAATTTTCTTTCTTTCTTTCTGTTTTTCTTCTTCTTTATTTAATATTTTTCGGGTTTCAAATAAAGCCTATTTTGTTCCCTTAGTATTTTTCGGGTTTCAAGCCTTGCCTTGATGTTTTTCTTGCTTGGATGAAGCCAGGAGCCTTGCCTTAATGTTTTGCCTGCTTGGATTTAGCTATGAGCCTATGAAGCCTAAAGCAGGGCTCAAAACAAAACGTTTAGTTTCCGTAAGTTTTAAAGAAGAAAAAAAAAAACAGAAAAGAAAAAGTCAACTATTTTCCACTTCTCAAGCACAGTGCTCCAGAAAAAAGAAAAATTGCAGAAACAAAACTGAATTTAATGAAACGTACTTTTTCCTCTTTCTCAAAACCATTTTTAGTATATGTTCGTGGAATTGTATATAAATAAGAAAAGAATTAAATTTGAAATATAAATTAATAAACGTAATGGAATATACTTTTTTTTTGGTATTTGTCACTTGTCAGTGAAGGATCAGAATATTCAGATTAAGGTCTTTATGTTTTAGCCGAATGAAAGGAAATCAAGGTGACAATAGGATCCCAAATTACGTCATTATTGCAAATCTAGACATGATCAATAAATAATTCAAATCAGAAACACACCCAATCTCCAAAACTCCAAAACTCCAAATTCAGCCACTCTCTGCTTTATAAATTATAACAAACCCATGAAAATAACATGAATCTGGTAAGGACCTAGCAGCGCAATAAGGCTGATGTCAAATAGGTGAAAATTCCCATCAGAAATGAAATACAAAATAATTTTAAATTTATTATTTATAAAAATATTATGCATATACATAAAACATAGAGTTACCAAAATATTTGTATATCTTTTATTGTCATTTATAACATCATACAAAAAGAAATGTAATAACTAAAAACACTTCAAATTTGTTTCAGAAAACAATCCTAGAACAAATTCTCAAATTCCTTTCAGTCAGCAGTTGATCAAATGTATATTTAAAAAAAAGTTAGGAAACTATGAGAAAAGGATTCCAAGGAAATTGTTTAACATTGATTTTGATATTTGAGGGTTTCACCCAGAACTTTGAGAGTGTTCTATGAAACAATTAGAAATAAGAGTCCTGACTAAAACTTCAGCACAACTGAATGGTCACTTAATAATTTTAGAAAACTGTTCCATGTTTAATTTCTCCAACCATATAGACCAAAAAACTACAATGTTGACTTTTCTCATACATCATAAAGTTTGAAAATAATTAGATCATACTTAAATTCTTAAATAGAATATTATTTCAAAACTAATATTCAACAACTATTTAAAACCCATTTCCATACATATTTAGTAGTGTTTCTATTCAAAATATTTTTAATCCAAGTGTTTCAGGAAAATCAGCAACAAATGTTTCTCTAAAAAACAAACCTATAACTGATTTTTCAACACTAAATAAATTCTTCATGCTTTTAAAAGTGCTCCATAAATTTTATTAAATAACTTATTTTTTTCAAAAACAATTTCTAAATTAATGAATTTTACCACACAAACTCTGAGAACTTGTTTGATAACATTTTAAAGAACAATTCTTAAAAGTAATTTTTTAGAACAGATTTAGAAAGTGATTTTAATGTTTTTAGAACACAAATAAAGGATGAATACATGAAATATTTTAAAAATAATTTTTACATGTAGTGTTTTATTTTTTAAATCATTTACATGTTTCTAAAGTTTATTCTTTAAACAAACCTCAAAAAAACTCAAATAAAACAATTGAAGACAACTAAAGTAACTCAGAATGTTCTCTAAAATCTTCTTTCTTAAAAACAAAATGGGAGACAATTTATGATAACCAATCCTGTTTTCCTTTCTTTGTAAGATATCAAAAAATTGCTCTAAAATAGAATCTTTCTTCAAACTAGAAATAGATTTAAAGTTAAATAAATTATTTTGACTTATTCCTTCAAACTCATTCCACTACTTTCATTTTTGTATAAAAGATTAAATAATTTAACATAAATATATAAGTTTTTATTTAATTACAATTATATTGAATTGTATATTGTATTTTCTATAGTAAACTAAACATATGAACATTTTTTTTATATTTTATTCCTTTACTTATTATGATTGAAACATAGCTTTAAAAGGTAATCTATAGTGAATAAGAACTTTATGAGGACTATGAAAATTAAAGGTTATCTTAAGCCTGATGGGAAACTACTCCTACACTAAATGACATGAAATCAATCATCAGTTTGGAACCCGGAAAGTACTAGGGAAAGGAAAAAAAATGCTAAGAAAAATGATTTTCATGTTTGATTCTATGATGAAAATATAAGAAAATCAAATATAATCAAATTTATATTTTAAATTTCTTGAAGAATCCATATATAATAGAAAAAAAAAAAGAAATGAGTTTGAATAAAACATCAGATTAATTCATTAAGTTTAAACCTATTTTATTTTAACTACAGATTCTCTTTCACACTTTACTCATTATTTTTAACTTTCCTTAGTATTTTCTGGGTTAAGCAGAGCCCTAAGTTTTTCTTAACAGTATAACCAATGAAGAACAAGGGGGGTGAAAGTGTACTCACAATAGACACAAGTTAGCCCATGGAAGGTTTGGAAGTAAGAGCCTTTAACTTTCCCAGAAACAAATCCTCCATGAATGTTCAGCAATAAGGCGATACCCCCCGAGCAAGCGTTTCCAGGCCAGCCAACTGATGCGAAGAGAGCTGTAAACTGATTCAGTTGTCGTTGCAGCTGTTCTTTTTTAACAACTCCTATTCCTGCGGACACAGCCATGAAATATACTATGATCATCATCCACATTCCACCCGAAATGTTTCAAACATTAGCTCTTGATATCCACCAAGAAAATGTGCGAAACAGCAAAGTTTACATTGAAATTTCTGATAAATGCATTATTTTTAGATTTAATGGTTGCGAGATCTGATAAAAAATACCTTAGGTCCAAAAGGACTGCAAGAAGCAATAAAAGTAGGTTTTGTCAAGCCAGAACTTCTGTGGCGTTTCATGCCAGCAGAAGGAGCACGTAATTTCTCAGACATCATCCTCTTAACATCTTCTTGAACTTGGTTCTGGACATGTTTCAACCTTGGCCTACGTCCAGGCGGCCACTGACAGTGAGTTATTTATCCAAGTTGAAGAAATATAAGTGCAGAATCATTTTACAAGATGGGCAAGGTGGGAACAGGTTAAGAGTAAATCCATGATGAAGAACCAACCCTAGAGATGCGAGCATTTAGATACTTGGTAATCCTTCATGCGTTCAGCAACAGAAGAAGTAACCTTCCTTGCTCCAACAATACCTGTGTTAGGAATGCAAACCATTTCACTTGAAGGGGATGCAAATGCGGTATAATGTCACATGGGCAAGCCCAGAAACTTGCATTTCCTTTTTGTGAAAGCTTGACTTGAATAAAGTATCTTCATACAGAAATCAGAAAATGAAACTTCCAAATCTGAAGAATGGTGTCATGAGATATAAACAGACTGTTAGGGTGACTAATGGGGAGCTAGAAGACTCCAAAAGACGCCACAATTGAGATGACCAGTAATTATGAAGAAAAGATCCGTATTAGTGAATTATGAAGATATGGAGTTCATAACCAATGAATTCTGCAACCTACAAGTCAAAAGTGAGATGACATTGTTTTCTTCTTGTTAAAACAGAATGACAATTTAACACTAGTCTAGCATTTTACGGGATCATATTTGGATGTTGACAATCAATAGACACGGTCTATACTGAAGGTGATCGCATAATTTCAGTAGTAATTTTCCATTAAAACAGATCACACTTGAAAATGATTGATGAGGAACTTCGAATTGCTGTCATGTAGCCCTTTCACTGGCCAAGCTGTATATCAAGAGGAATTAAAAGGCATTAGAGACAATAATATTACACATCAGAAACAGCATTGATCATCTAAAAGCGTGGTTGGGCTCATGTAAAGGCAAATCCATTTTCTCGGTTATGGCGCCCACTGGTAATCAATCCCGCAGCAACCGGGCGCGGATCCCGGGATAAAGACATATGCTTTCTTTTTTTTTTTTTTTTTTTTTTTTTTGTACGGCAGCCTCTTGCAGTTGAAAAACATGTCACTGGATCTGGAATGACAGCCAATAGGGCATTGCTCCCAATTCTTGCCTACTGCATGGCATCAATTAGCCGCTGTTACTACCAATAAATATTTGTTCATAAATATTTTTTAGCTATTTGGTCTGGAAAGACTGTTACCTCCAAGACTTGTTCTGAGCATTTTGATCCTACAGCTTTGTATACCTACACTAAAAATGAATTTAGAGAAATAGAGCCCAATTTCTACATCAGAATTAATAGCCCATATGGTCATTATTGAAGAATGCAGAGAAGGAAACAACAAATTTGTCCATTTCAAATTTCCTTTATTTGGACCCTAAGCATAAACAGCTCCACTCACAAGCCCTAACAGAAAAATTCCTTTTTCTTTTCTTTTCCTAGAGTTTCTCACCCACTCAACCCAATAATTCAAATGCAATCAATAACTATTAACTTAAAAAGAAGAACACCTTAGTGAGCTTAGGTTGTCAAGACTACGGTACAATCATCTCCAATGGTAAATCCACATGAAATGGAATCTCCCTGCAATCAATATGATATCAGCTAAAGAAATATTAGCCAAAATTACATTTCATCAACACATGAAATGAGAAATGGCGGGACATACGGAGACGATGCCACCACCATAGGTGAGGCTGTAAATCCAAACAGCATCTGTTGTAGAGGAACCCACCTACCCATAAATCGAAACCAATGATTGAGGATGATCAATAAGGGAAGATTGAGATTGAGATGAATTGAGATTTAACCTTTCTGGGTATGATGAATTTTAGGGGATACTTTGAGAAGCATCTTGTCACCGTTGACCTGCCTCCTATCTTCTCCACTGCCACAATACCCGTTTCCATCTGTTCCCTGTGTTTGGTTCGCGAGAAACTGGCGGAAAATGAAAACGGAAATCAAAGTGCTACTACGTGTTCGGTGGACTGTAATCACATTGGGCCAAGTTGAAGCCCAAGGTACAAAATTATTGGGCCGTTGTTGGGCTAAATGGGCCTGAGGGCAGAATTGAAGCTCGTTAGCCCTTTTCCATCTAGAAATCTTTTCGGGTCTTCTCTGTGACCAATATTCAAATCACGGGGCCAAGTTGAAGCCCAATATACAAAATCATTCGGCCACATTGGGCTAAGTGGGCCTGAGTCAGAATTGGAGCTCCGTAGCCCTTTTCGCTCTAGGGCTCATCTAGGTCTTGTTCATCTACCAGCTTTAAATAATTGGGCCAAGTCGAAGCCCAATATACAAAATCATTGGGACTTTATTGGGCTAAGTAGGCTTGAGATTAGAATTGAAGCTTAGTAGCCTTTTTCCCTTTCTGGGGTATTCTTTGTTTATCAATTTCAAATCATTGGGCTTGTTTAAGCCCAACTCACAAAATCATTGGGCCCTTATTGGGCTTAGTGGGGCCTGAGGCAGAATTGAAGCTTAGCAGCCTTTTTCCATGTAGGGCTCTTCTGGGTCTTTTTCCTCTACCAATTTCAAATCATGGGCCAAGTTAAATTCCATGTACAAAATCATTGGCCTATTATTGGGCCTGGGCCAGAATTGAAGCTCAGTAGCCCTTTTCCATCTAGGGCTGTCCTGGGCTCATTTACAGCTACCAATTTCCAATATTTGGAAATGATGAAGCCCAATAGTAAAAAATCATTGGGCCGTTATTGGGCTTAGTGGGCTTGGGCCAGAGTTGAAGAATCAATAGCCCTTTTCCATCTAGGGCTCCTCCAAGATCTTCTTTGTCTACCAATTTCAAAGTGCAGTTCTCAGTCCTGCTACTATTTTCTTCAAACCCGTTAATTTGATTCGAAAAAAACGATAAACAAAAAATGGGTTTGTTGTATGGCGAAATTTACGTCTAAATGAACTCGATTTTGTATGAAAATGAGCTTGATTACCAGATCAGCGAGGCACCATTTTCTTTTCTGTAGAAACTCAGCGATTTTCTCGAGAAAACTGAGCCAAGCCGCTGCCAACAAGGTCGAATATGAGTCCGAAGAGGAAGTAGAAATGGACCAAAGAAGGCTTCCGGCCGATTACGATCCGGCAAACTTCGACCCCACAGAGCATCGGAGCCCACCCACCGCCAGAGTCTTCAGGCTTGTCGAAGAAATCGCCGGTCTCACGCTCGTCGAAGTGTCTGAGCTCTCCTCGATTCTAAGGAGTAAGCTGGGCATGACGGAACCCCCAGTTGTTGCGATCATGAAACCTGGGGCCGGTGGAGCTTTTCCAGGCATGGGAATGAAAGCGGCGGCATCGGCGGCCGAAGAGGAGAAGAAGCCGGAGAAGACTGTGTTCGAACTGAAGCTGGAGTCATACGAGGCGGCTTCGAAGATCAAGATAATTAAGGAGGTTAGGAGTTTTACTGATTTGGGTCTCAAAGAAGCCAAGGATTTAGTGGAGAAGACACCGTCTGTACTGAAGGCTGGGCTGTCCAAGGAAGAGGGTGAGAAGCTTGTTGAAAAATTAAAGGCTTTGGGTGCCAAAGTCGTTCTGGAATGAATGGGTAATTCGTTTTTCCATTGAAATTTCTGGATTTTTGTGTTTATTGTGCTCATCTCTTAGCTAAAGCTGCAACTCTTTATTCAAGATGCTCCACTTGACTTAGTTACTGCAACATAACACTCAGTATCAGAGCATTCTATAATTTTTCTCTTAATGTTCCTGAAAGATATATGATAATGGAGTGAGAAGTGGATTTTCTATTTTTTTAGTTGTATTTGGAATAATATAATTTTGGTGAAGATCACCTGGTATGCATCCGGTTATTTGTCCTGAAATGTGCATGTTGATGGTGGAAGAATTGGTTTAGATGGGAATAATAAATAATGACTGACTATCAATTACCATGAATGATTTTCCATTGAAATATCAGGTGAAGTCATTTAGTTTGATTCTTTTACTGAAAGTTTACACATTCTATATCAGAGTGAATCCCTAAAGGAATGTATCATCTTCTTGAATGAGCTAACTTCAAATTCTTGTATAAGTTTTAGGTTTGAAGTTTGATTAGATGCAATGA